>JAZDUH010000253.1:0-65000 GCA_036419115.1 Scarus forsteni
CACGAAGAAGTAATTACATTTTGGTGGTGATCTGAATCGATTCAGGGATTTCTTTCACATTGTGGGAGCAGCAGTATCTCAGTTCTTAAGAGGTGGCCAGTTCAAGTCCAATGATGGTTGGAAATTGGTTTTGGGGCTTGAGAGGTGCCAGCTGACTTCCTGGGCACTACATAAGTGCCCTTGAGGAAGGAGTTTAACCCCAAAACTGCTTGGCAGTACTTCCTAAAAACAGCAAGCGGTAATCATTACTGTGTCCTATTAAAATTACCATTAAACTGTGTTTGATCACCACACTGCATCAATAACTCACGGTGATGCTGCTCTTTGCCTGGCAAAGCCTGAACTATGTGTGTCTGCTCCTCGGTGAAGCAGCCTCATGGGCATGCACAGCAGAGATTTTTCTTGAAACGTACAGTCTGGTTGAATTTTGGATTTTACAAGGATGCCAAAAAATGTGCTCAAAGGGCATTTCTAGACACATTTAATGGCAAAAAAGACAAAGAAGAACAGTTATAATTATATTATTAAAGGGGTCAAATGATTTCAATTGTGTGAAAAAGTACTTTTTGAACATTTTGAGCACACAGCAACAATACCACGATAATAATGATAATAATAGTGATAATTTTGGTCACAATAACCGTGATATGAAATTTTCATATCTTAACATTCCTAGTATAGACCAACGTTCAAATCTAGGCTCAAAACAGCTCTATTTAACTGTGCATATGACTGACAGGATCTGATCTGCACTCTTCTCTTTGAATTTATTTTATGATTATTGATGTTTTTATTTTGCATTGTGATTTTAATGCATTTTACGTGAAATATATGATCGTGGTAAAACTCAAGTGTGGATGTGACATCACTGAGCCACAGCGACGCGTCCTGTGACCAAAATGAATTATTTATGGACACACGACACGATTATGGTTGTGAAGTTGCGTTTGATGTGAACTGAATTCTGGAGGTTGTTCAGCTATGAGAGTCTAACGTGAACTCTTAACCTAATTTTACATGTTTTACTTTTTTTTTAAAAAAAGATAATTGACATGAGTAAAATCCTTAATCTGTGAAATATATCTTAAGCTTTCACCCTCCGTACTCTTGTGGTTCTGTAACGTTGTGATCACAAACATCTCATCTTATAATGCCCACAAATCAGCCGTGGGATTAGTCTATAGAGTTGAATTTCCCCATGATGGATCTATCAAGTCTTCTTCAACGTTTGAGATGCCTCGGAGACATTTCTTATGAAACATCAAGATCTGATAAATAACTTCAGCTGCGTCCACGCTGACCTCTGCATGGCTCTTTTTGTTTACAGGCTCACATTTTCAGCATAAAGAACAGACACATCCCTCCCGTAGCTGTGTCCTCTTTTTCCTCTAAAGACGCAGATTATTTGGTTTTTTCTCTGGTGGGGAACAAGTGTATCAGATGGAAGCTCTGAAAGATGGATGCAGCTCATAACGGAGCAGGAATCTGGAGAAAACAGCTGCTTTGTCAGGTCAAAGACGAAGAGGTGCAGGGATCATGTTGGTGTGTTCGTGGGTGGGCTGGAGGGAAAGTTTTGATTCTTACATCCCTGAACTGTAAGTGTGACTCGACAGTGTTCCTGCCTCTCAGGTGGAATAAAGACTGAAATGTTCACCACATCTGACGGACAGGAAGTCTGCAGCCCCGCTCGGCGTTCGTCGACATTTCTCACCTGTGTGAACTTGTCTGAAGGCCACCGTCCCGCTCCCTCTCCTGAAACCAGAAACCACAAAACAGCAGCTTCATCTGCGCTCACCTTGAAAGAACCAGATATTTCCCGACTTGTCTTCAAAGGCGGCGTCGATGTTGTCGGGAATCCCCCTCCAGTGCCGGGAAGCCAGCGCCGGGTAGCCGCTCTCCAGGTGCCCGTCCCGGATCCTCCACACGTAGCCCGACTTGAAGAAGAACAGCTCCCCTCGGATCATAGACACGGCATCAAAGTCCGTCTGGCAGGCGTCGGGCTGCAGGGACGACAGATTGTTCATAAAGTTTGACTTTTTTAAAGTCTTTTCTTCTGGAAAATGACATAAGAAAAAGAGTTTATCGGTACGGAAGAGCATTAGGGCCATGTTAGATGGAGAAAATAATTTGGGGAAAATCTACATTAAAGTTAAAATTTTGAGCATAAAGTTGAAATGACGATAATAAAGTTAAAAAACAATTTCGCAAAAAAAATCAAAATGTCAAAAATAAACTCGACAAACAATGTACTTCGACTTTATTCTCAAATTTCCACCTTTTTCTTGACATTTCCACTTTTTTCTCATCATTTTGACTTTTATCAAAACATTGTATTTCATATTTATTCTTGTAATTTCCCCTTTAATCTTGTCATTTCAACTTTAATCCTGAAATTTCTGCTTTAATGTAGACTTCCCCAAACTTATTTTCTCCATCTAACATGGCCCTAATACTCTTCCATAGTATCTGCAACCACAAGATCTACTTGAATTATTCTGGTGTCATAATAAAAGTAACACTGGAGAGATTTGTCCAGATGTGAATTATCAGTATATGTGTTACTGGGACAGAGTAAGAGAAGATAGAAGGCAGAATCATTTCAACATTTCATCCTCGCCTATATAAACAAGTTTTTATTGTGAATATCTTTGAAATGATGCTGGAGTTGCTGTAAAACTCTAAAAATGAATAATAATATATCTTTACATCATTCCTGCAAAGGACTGTTGATATAAAGTGATGCAGAGCAAAATTAGAGAGGTTTTAATAATAATATGATCAGGTGAGGATTTAGAAAAACAGTTCAATTTTTCTTTGGTTTTTGTTTTAGAGCGTGCAAGCATTCAGGAAATCGGATACTTTGGGGCTTAAAAAAGGTTACATTCATAGTATTGTGTTACAAGCTTTTTAGTCTACTAGTATGACAAGTAACACAAAATAGTTTACTCACAGTCTGCTTGGTCTACTTGCACTAGTATGCCAAAAAATATATGTATATATATTGTGAATAACTCTTGGAAATGATGTCTGTAAAATTCTAAAAATGAACAATAATCAATAAAGTGATGCAGAGCAAAACTAGAAAAGCACTTGAAGAGCCACAGTCCTCACCCATATTGTGATTTTCTCCATAAATATTAGTCCTACCTTTATTTCATCTAAATATTTAGATTCATTGACCATGAAAACATACAGTAGTTATTCACTAAAATCACATTTTTCTTCATTGCAATTTTCTTCTGGATCTAGCTCCAAAGTTTTGGAAGATACAACAAATCAGATTGAACACTCCAGATTCCTCAGCATCTTGGCTATATTTTGGTGTTTGTTGCAAATCTATGTCTTTATTTGTTCCTTGCTATGATGAAAATTCAAAGGACATGTACATTTTTCTTGATATCTTGTAGAACCTGACCATTTACTAACAGAGAAACAAACAAACAAACAAAAAAAAAAACAGACTTCGCAATAACATAGCATCTCTGGCGATGGTAAATGTTATGACATTTTTAGCCTAAAAATGTCATATTTGGTAATGTAACACCTCCATTAAGGCCCTACAGATTTAGATTTTTCTTTTACTGATTTTGCTTGGTGTTTTTATTACCTCCGTCACAAGGAGGTTATGTTTTCGGGAGAGTTTGTCTGTCTGTGAACAAAATAACTCAAAAAGTTTTGGATGGATTTTGATGACATTTTCAGAAAATGTTCAGCATGTGAAAAGGAAGAAGTGATTCAATTTTGGTGTTGATCCGGATCAGCGTCTGGATCCGCCATGATGAAAAATGTGAATTTCGTGAATAACTACTGAACTAAAATAGATATCATTATGAAACCAGTTGCTAGTGATATGTTTTCATGGTCAAGGAATCTAAATATTTACATGAAATAAAGGTAGGACTAATATTTTTGGTGAAAATCACAATATGGGTGAGGACTGTGGTGCTGGCGGAGGTCTGCGCTCTCCGAGTGCTTTTCTAGTTGTGTTTGTTGTATGTTAAAGTGGCTTACATGTTCGTGTGGTTTAGTTTTCCTGTTTAATTTGATGTGCAGTATGAACATATTTCTACATGAAGAGTTCACTTTTTCTTGCAAGAAACTACAGAAACTGGTGACATTTCACAAGAATGGTTGTCATGACACATGGAAGAACTCATTACATTTTGTTTGTGATTTGAATGCAACAGTATTTAACATAGAGTCAGATATGGTGTTTTTTCACATTTTTGCCAATAACTCAAAAGCTCCTCAACAAAATGTGATGACATTTCCAAAGAATGTTGGTCATGACAGAAGGAAGAAAAGATTGAATTTGGTGGTGATCTGAATCCAGATGTAGATTCAGTAATTTGTTTCAAGGATTTGTTCTCAACTCAAAATAGGACAGTGTTCCACATTTTTGGCTCAATGGCTCAATAATTTCTCTACAAAAACTGATGCCATGTTATGAGAATGTTTGTCATGACACATGGAGGAACTCATTACATTTTGTTTGTGATGTGAATCAAAATGTTGCTCAAGAACACGATTCCCTCCACTTTTTCTTAGTTCTTTTGGAGAGCGTGTAAGCACTTCTGAATTCGGGTGCTTTGGGACTGAAGAGGTTAAACATGAGTTTATGGTGGGGGTTACTGAGTTAAAGTTCTGTTTTATTACCTGAAATAAATCACAGAGGGTCCTGATTGAAGACCTCTCTGTTAGAAGCTCGCCTGACAAAACTCTGCAGGGACCAAAGTTTGTCTCATTCATCATCTTCACTTTGAGTCACGCTCATATGATGTGGTACAGTTTCAAAGATTTTTACTTTATGTTTTAACCACAGTCCCCCCCTCCTCCCTTTCTTTATGATAAAAGACCTGAACAAACAAACAAAAACTCCCCCTCACTGACACAGGATGCTATTGTTGTCCTAAAACCTTTAAATTCACATCAGTGATCCGGGAAACTGTCATTACTGAGCCGACAGGCTAAATTATTTCGACTATCAGGCTGACACAGGACAAGGGGCGGCCAATCACAGGGCAGCATCAACAGGCAGGCAAACAGTCAACCTCACATTCACACCCATGATCAATCAAGGCCCTTGTTCTCAGTTGGAGAAAGGACATTTTTTAACATTTTTGCCAATAACTAACTCAAAGACTTCTCAGCAGAATTTGATGACATTTATATGGAATACTGAACATGACAGAAGGAAGAAGAGATTACATTTCCACATTTTTACCAATAACTCCGTAAGTTCTAAATAGAATTTAATGACATTTTCAGGGTATGTTGGTCATACCAAAAGGAATAAATCATTGAATTTTAATGGTGATCTGAAACCAGATGTGGATCCAGGGAATGTTGCAAAGCATTTACCATGGGGAGATAGGGCATTTTCCACATTTTAGCCAATAACTCAATAAGTTAGGAACAGAATTTGATGACATTTTCAAAAAATGTTGGTCATAAAATGAGGAAGGAGTGATTCAATTTTGGTGGTGATCCAAATCCAGATGTGGGAAATTTCCAGCACATTTATTATCATAGAGAGGTAGGTCAGCTTCCCACATTTTTGCCAATAACTCCATAAGTTCTGAACAGAATTTGATGTAATTTTCATGGCACGTTGGCCATGACATGAGAAAGAAGTGATTCAGTTTTTGTGATGATCCTAATCCAGATGTGGATTCAAGGAGTAAGTTTCAAGGATCTGCTTCAACTCAACATAAGTCTGTTAATGTCATATTTGCCTACAATGTTATTAATTTCCAACAGAAATGGATGACATTTTCAGAGAATGTTGGTCATGACACTAGTAAGAAGTGATTTAATTTTGGTGGTGATCAAAATACAGACAATGATTCAAGGAGAAAGTTTCAAGGATCTGTTCTAAACTCAAGAAAGGTCAGTTTAAGACATATGTGCCAATAACTTCATAAGTTTATGACAGAATTTAATGACATTTTCAGGAAATGTTTGTCATGGCATGAGGAAAAAGTTACTGAGTTTAAATGTTGATCTTAAACCAGATGTGAATGTAGGAAATATTTCAAACAATTTTTTAACATGGGGAGACAGAGAAGTTTCCACATTTTAGCAAATAACTCAACAAGTTATGAACAGAATTTGATGACATTTGAAAACATTGTTGGTCATGGTACAAGAATGAAGTGATTAAATTTTGGTGGTGATACCTGTCCAGATGTGGCTTCAGGAAACTCTCAATGCACTTTATATTGAAGTGAAGTTGGGTAATTTCCCACATTTTTGCCAATAACTCCGTAAGTTCTAAACAGAATTTGATGAAATAATTAGGGCATGTTGGTCATGATACGAGGAAGAAGTGATTCAATTTTGGTGGAGATACTAATCCAGATGTGGCTTCAGGAAACTTTCAATGCACTTTATATTGAAGTGAAGTTGGTCAATTTCCCACATTTTTTGCCAATAACTCCGTAAGTTCTAAATAGAATTTGATGAAATAATTAGGGCACATGACACTAGTATGAAGTGATTCAATTTTGATGATGGTCCAAATCCTTACATGAATTCAAGGAATCCATTTTAAGAATCTGTTCTCAACTCAAGTTAGGTTCATTTAAGACATATCTGCCCATAACTCCAGAAGTTCTTGACAGAATTTAATGACATTTTCAGAGAATATTTGTCTTGACATAAGGAAAAAGTGACTTAATTTTAACGGTGATCTGAAATCAGATGTGGATGCAGGAAACATTTCAAATAATTTCTTAACATGGGGAGACAGAGAATTTTCCACCTTTTAGCCAAAAACTCAATAAGCTATGGACAGAATTAGATGACATTTTCAAAGGATGTTGGTAACGACACAAGGAAGACTTGATTGAATTCTGGTGGTGGTCTGAATCCAGATGTGGCTGTTGGAAATTTTCAAAGCATTTATTATCACAGAGAGGTGGGTCAGTTTTCCACATTTTTACCAAATATGCCATAAGTTCTACACAGAATTTGATGACTTTTTCAGGATATGTTGGCCATGACAAAAGGAAGAAGTGATTCAATTTTGGCGGTGATCTTAATCCAGATGTGGATTCAAGGAGTAAGTTTCAAGGATCTGCTTTCAACTCAAGATAAGTCTGTTTACGTCATATTTGCCAACAATGTTATAAATTTCAAACAGAAATGGATGGCATTTTCAGGGTATGTTGGTCATGACTCAAGGAAGAAGTGATTGAATTTTAATGGTGATCTAAAACCAGATGCGGATCCAGGAAATGTTTCAAAGCATTTCTTAACATGGGGAGACAGAGAATTTTCCACATTTTAGCCAAAAACTCAATAAGCTATTGACAGAATTAGGTAACATTTTCAAAGGATGTTGGTCACGACACAAGGAAGACTTGATTGAATTTTGGTGGTGATCCGAATCCAGATGTGGCTGCTGGAAATTTTCAAAGCATTTATTATCACAGAGAGGTAGGTTAGTTTCCCTCATTTTTGCCAATAACTCCATAAGTTCTAAAGAGAATTTGATGACTTTTTCAGAGCATGTTGATCATGACATGAGGAAGAAGTGATTCAATTTTGGTGGTGAAGAAGTTTGAAACTATGGTGCCTGGAAAGAACCCACGCATGTATGGGGGGAACATGCAAACTCCAAAAGGTCCTTTGAACTGGGAATTTAAGAGACGTCAAAATAAGAATTTTGGAGTATAAAAAGTCCTACTTTTTGACTTTTGAAGTCTTAAGTCTCAACTTTAAGTTCAAAACTTCTGTTTTGATCTGTCTGGAAAGTGACAACTGGGCTAGAACATTAGCTTTTCATTAGATTAAAGGAGATAGATTAGATGTTACACCTAGTTTGTTAGTAGAACTAGTTAATGTAATGCAAATAAAGAAGGAGGGATCATAACCAGATATTTTTGAGAGCCATTGGGAAGCCTGAATTTGCTTTTCCCTGCTCCAATATTAGCATATGAGGCTTGCTAGTCGTACTAGTGACACTTTTTGTTTCACTAGTTAAGTCTACTTGTCTTGTGAAGTTGACCAAAATTGAGTACATATACTCTAAATTTGAGTACAAGTAGAGCTGAACTACATGTGGTATTTTATGACCAAACAGCTTTCTGTTTGTTCTGTGGTAGTGTTGGAAAAATTCTCTTGGATGTAAAGTCAGTCAGATGATTTTTCCTTTTAGGGTGATAAATGCATTCTTGGTAATAAATCCAATCACTCAGCAGCCTTGTAACATAAATACACAGACTTTCTTCATGAAGAGCGAGGCAGTATTTGTGTTGAAACTCTGATTGGAGTGATTATGCCTCAGCCTTTTATGGACTTAAATAAATCCAGTTATTTAAAGCTTTACTGTTATCTTGGAATCAAACTCTTAAAAACATTCAGCTCATGTTCTTCTTTAAGTAAATGTGTCACCTCGAGTTCAGACACATCTGAACAGTCTGTAAATCCTCCTGCCGCCTGTTTCTCAGCTGTAATTGGTTTCACTCACGTTGGTGACGATCTCGTTGGTCTCCGGGTTGGATGGGGGAGGCGGTGGTGGAGGGGGCGAGGGCAGCACCTTGGGGTGAGCTCCGTACAGGTACTGGATGCCTTGTTTGTCGTCCTCGCTCAGCCTCAGTGGGTAGGAGAAGGAGTAGTATGCAGACATGATGGCCCCGGGCTCCCTGGAGTGCTGCAGGCCCAGGACATGCCCGAACTCATGGGCAGCGACCTGCAGGAGGTCCGTACCTGCAGGGAAAGTGTTGGAGGTGAAACAGCTGCTTCCCGTGTCTGAGGATGGTTTGGTTGGAGCTGATGGAGCTGCAGACGGAGGGGGTTTGTTACCTGAGAAACACTGAGTCATACCTGCTCTATCTGTTTACCTGAGCTGAGGAGAACGAGGAGATCTTATTATACATGTTTAACACAACATGGGCCGTCTTAGTGTGATCTCACATCTTAAAAACATTCACCATCATGTTGTTAATGTTAGATTTTTCACTTTTACTCTGTGAAACTTAATAGTGAAGCTAGTCCAAGCACTTACACGGTTACGATTAGCTTTTAACATTTTTATGATTTGTAACTGGTTTAAAAGGTGCTATGAGGAGAATCTACTACCAACGACATAAAGACTCTGCTACCCATGAGCACGCGCGGCAACTGTCGTAATGCTGTGTTCCAGTAACCTCGGAACTGGGAGTGACATCATCTCCAACCTATCGGCGTTCCAGTTGAAGTTGGAAAAAAATGTGCTGATCTACCAGACTATTGTTAGCTGTTGTTAGCACGCCCTGTGTTGTTGTTCACAAATATCACATGAAGAATGTGATTTTCACTATGGCATCATTTTTGTAAATATAAGTCTAACAATACTATGTATACAGCTGATCTAGAGCGACACACCCCAGTCAGAAGTGCAAATAAATGAATTATTACAGGAGCTAAATAACTGTTCACACTGGGGGCATCCATCTTTGATTGTCAACTCGGGGGTGGCGAGGTTTCACCAATTTCCCAGTAGGAAATTCCGACTTCGGGGGGCAAACCAGTTGCAGTTTCCTATTCGGAATCCGGAAATTCCTACTTCTGACTACAACTGGAACGCACCAAAAGACGTGACCCAAGCCAAAGCGTGTGTTTGTTGTGATACTAAATGAATGAAAATCGGACCTTCCTCAGAACTCTGCATTGCTTTACAACTTCTTTTTTCAACAACTTACAGGATGCAAAGCCACGAGGTAATGTATCTCTTTCTAGTTACGTAGCGGTAGTTTTTGATGTGTGACAACAAGCAATTTTTGGAAAACTTAGTATCATAGTTTTGTAGCCGGCTATATATGGCTACTTACAGCCCGGTGCTCTAAGACGTGTCTGAATAATATAAATTTGCTCTAGTTTTAATTGTCTTGTTCCTGAAGTTGAGTATCCAGGCCAGTCCAGTCCAACCCGACCGAAAGGCTAAGGAATAGCATTTATAGATAACCTATTTAGATGCTATAAAACTCATCTTAAAGGGCGTATTTCGACCAGGCATATATCTAAAAGTGTGATTTTTTTAAAATGATTTAGAAACTCATCACAGTCCCTTTAAATGTAGACAAAACGAAAGTTGTGTTACTCTCAATTTTTAGGTCTAAACTTTCAAAACTGCCTATAATGATCCCAGCTCAAGGTTCACAGATAGAATTTGTTTCTACTTGAAAGTATTTTGGTGTTAAATTGATGATTCTCTTTCTTTTTCTGCTTATATTCAGCAGCTTATTAAAAAATAAAAAAAGAAACTAGAGACAAGATTTTCAAGTGGAAACGACCAAACAGGAAACAGAATACAGAACATTATAATGACCCTTTTCGGTTGTTTTCCTTGCTTATTTCTTTTTACTTCTTTTAACAAACAGATTAAATAACAATGAAACAATTTTCGTTGTCTCTGTTTCAGGACAGTCCCTCACCCATGTGGTTTCCAAGCGTCCAGGACTCGTCGTAGTCAAAGTGGATGTCGCCCTGACGGTGTGTTTTGGGGAAGAAGGCGTGAGCGAGGATCCCACCTGGGCCGTCAAAGGGGAGGTTATCTCCATGCCAGTACCTACAGGTGAGTAAATCAAGCACTCTGGTGAACACAGCTTAAAAACAAAAGACAACAAGACTCTCTCCAACAATGCTGCCCAATGCAGAGGCATTTGTACAAAGTAATTTTGCATTTTTGCATGATAAAATAATAAAGTTGTTTCCTTTATAGCAGTCACATTGCCTCACTGAAACATAAGGAAACTAGAAAAGCACAATCCGCCAGCACCACAACATTCACCCATATTGTGATTTTCACCATAAATATTATTCCTCCCTTAATTAAATCTAAATATTTAGATTCCTTGATCATAAAAACATACCATTAGCAATTGGATTCATAATGATATCTATTTTTGTTCAGTAGTTACTCACGAAAAACTGCATTTTCTGTCACGGAAGTTTTCTTCTGGATCTAGCCCCAAAGTTTTTGAAGATACAACAAATCTGATTGAACACTCCAGATTCCACAGTATCTTGGCTATATTGGCCGCTTGTTGCAAGTCTATGTCTTTATTTGTTCCCTTGCTATTACGAAAATTACAAGGATATCTCAATTTTTCTTGTTCTGGATTAGAGAATCCGGAATTTTGTCGGGATCCAGATCAGTCTTTGATATCTTGTAGAACCAGTTGGAAACTTAACCTGTAGTTTTTTTCCAAATGCCCTGACTATTTTTGGTGGAGTTATGTGCACAAATGCTGAAAATGGTCCTATCTCGCAATGTTAAAGAATCCTTTAAAAAATTCCAGGATCCAGACGGTGATCCGGATCACTCCCAAAATCGAATCATTTGTTCCTTGTCCCAATCCCAACATTTCCTGCAAATTTCCTTACAATCTGTCCATAGCTTTTTGAGTTATTTTGCTAACAGAGAAACAAACAATCAAAAATCTGGCAATAACATAACCTCCTTGGCAGGGATAATGAAATAAACTCTCTGTATCCTCAGTCTTTCCCATCATTTCAGGAAAAATCTAACTCTCATGTGTCTCTCCACGCAGATGATCTTCTGCTTTACTCATCAGATCCAGGTAAATTACTTTCATCAGCACCAGTGTCCTTTTGTTTAATCATCAGTGCAATCATCTTACCTGGTGAAGTCGATGTGGATGTCCGCCTTCCCGCTGTGGATCTCCGTGAAAGTCAGTGGCGTGACGTCACTCCAGATCTTCAACGCCTCCCGAAACACCCGGCGAACCTTTTCCTCGCCCATCTGCCAGGGGAACCGCACGATCCTGCAGGGGAACACAGGTGGCAATCATCATACATAAACACAGGGGCGAACAGGAGCGGAGGGACCACCGACCTCGCTCACTCCTTCTAATCTGATCTCAAGGCTGCGTGTCAAAACACTGAGCCTCCATCTCCTCGCTGTTCTTTAGATTAAACCACCATGAGAGGAAAACTGTTATGAAAGGGAGAATAAGCTTCCTCACTTCCCTGCAGGAAACTCAATCTTTCATTATCCAACAGTGACACAAGGGCCAGTAGCAGAGTTTTATAAGAGTCATTCGTGATGCAGATCAAATAAATCAAAAATTTTAACCACAATGACTTGTGACCATGTCAGACTGAATCGAGTTTGATATTTGTTTGAAGATGTTAAAAAGGAATGTCTTTCAAAACTTGAGGGACTTATAGTCCAGCTTGGGACATGAAAATCACTTCAAAATGTTGCTTAAAAACAAATAACTTATTTTTAAACCAATTAGAGTCTGGGTTAATTAATACGACTTCCCTGTTCCCCACCAAACCAGGTTATAACGTAATTGGGACAAAATTGGGGGCTCGTCCGGGACAGAAAAGAAAGCTGATTTAGGTGACTCTGAATGGCGTGATTTTGGTTTGAGTGTTACAGAAACTTCTAATCTGCTGGATTTCCACACACAACCATCTCCAGGGTTTACAAAGGATGGTCTAGAAAGAGAGGATATCCAGTGAGCAGCAGTTCTCTGGGTGAAAAGGCCTCGCTGGTGTCAGTGGTCAGAGGAGAATGGTCAGAGTGTTTGGAAGCAATAGAAAGACGCATGAAAAAGATGATTTATGTATGAACAACACATCCAGTCTTCAAGCAGATGGCAGAAGGCCACACCAGGTGCCACTCATGTGAGCTAAAAACAGGAAATGGAGCATCAAATTCTCCAAACCTGGACAACAGAAGATTGTTAGTGTCTGGATTTCTGCTCCACATTCAGATGTAGGCTCAGAGTTTGGTGTGAATATCATAAGGCATGGATCCATCCTGCCTTGGATCAGCGGTTCAGGCTGCACATTGAGCCCTTTAGTTCCACCTGAGCATGGTTCAAACCCCACAGCCTACTCGAGTACACAATACATAATAAAAGAGCCTAAAATGGGACCTATGGATGAGATTAAGAGTTTGACAAAAGGTGATCATGCGAATCAATAGCCAGAAAGTGAATAAATGCAGCATAAATTAAATAAAATGGGAATTAAAGTAAGTAAAAATGTTCATATGAAGAAAAACATAAGATGCAACAACAGAGGAAGGAGCTTCAAGTGATCGAGGCAAAATCATGAGAGCAATAAATACAAATATTGGTCTAAAAAGACAAATAAGAAGCTGTATTCTGTCCTTTGATAGATAACTCCCAATAACATCTTGCACAGTGATACAGGAGCTTTTTCTACTAAGTTGGGTGAAGGGCATTGCCCACCATCCCATTGAGCCTGTTAATTGATTGGAGCTAATAAGATAAAGGAACAGTCCAACATTTTTGTCTCCCCTGCTGCTGATCCTGAGCCGAGCAGCTCATCTGTCAGGACCTGTTTGGTTTCTCTGAGCAGCTATAAAACTGTCCACCAGTAACCGCTGGTATGTACGGGTTAAAGTTTGGCACACTGAAGCCAAATCCTGGCTGCTTATGAAGGAAATGTTCCAACATGTTAATCAGCCCACAACTACAAACAAGACGCAGCACGCTGATTAATGAGATTAAGGAACTGCTGATTTATTCTGCTAACAATCATGAGCTCAGAGCTTCATTTAGAGGAGAGATCAACACTCCACTGTTTATGTGTAAAATATGATCTTTTTTTATATGAATTCTCTTCAAATGTGTACTTTTATTTATGAGGTTTACTTTAGATTAGTAGTTTTTTTGAACATGCAAGAAATAAATGTTATATATTATGTAGAATTATACAAAGGTAACAAAATACCAATATGGAAGTAATTAAAGTCACCTCAGTAGAAAATAGCATCATGATTTCACCCACATGCTCAAAAAGCAGTGGGAAGAAGTACAAACTTATTTAATTCCACCCCTTAGCCATTAGGTATCAAAAGTCCATTCTGTCTGTCCGTCCGTCCGTCCGTCCGTCCGTCTGTCTGTCTGTCTGTCTGTCTGTCTATCTATCTATCTATCTATCTATCTATCTATCTATCTATCTATCTATCTATCTATCTATCTGTTTCAGTTTTTTTAATTCAAAATAAACAAGGTTCAGTTCAGTTTAATTCATAATTATGCTAATCAGTTTAACTTTATTTCTTAAACAAACAGCTGCTATGATTAAACTAAAAAAGCTCTTAAGAAGCTTTTGTCGTTGAACTCTGAGCTAAAATCTGCTGAATCATTTCACCACAAAAACAAGAAGCAAAGCGTCGGTTTTGTTGAAGATTTATTCCGAGTGTCATCGGGCTGCTGCTTTAATGAAAGGACGCTCATAAAGGACGGAGGCAGGGGGGTTTATGGGAAATGTGGTTCTGATTTGGAGAAACAGCAGCTGACATTAATCTCCTGTCTGTGTTTCTCACATCATCTGTAAAGTAGCATGGCTAATGGTGCCAGATCTCAATCCAATAGAGCACCTTTGATGTGGTGGAGCAGGAGATTCTCATCAGTTCTGCAGCATCGTTCAGACGTGGACCAACATCTGAGCGCCTATGGCACAACTTTGTGTTTCTTTTGAATATCCTGGATTAAGTTCAGTTACAACACAGCATTGCAATCTTGCCAAATAAATTGTTTAGTCAGGAAAAAAAAAGCAGGGATGCTCAGGATGAGTAACAAACGGATTAAGATCAAATCCTCCTGAACGTGACTCATCTGACCCACATTTCTGACAAACCTGCTGTGTTTAAATCTGGATCGAGGAGTTTTACCAGCTGACATATATCAACATGTCAGCTGATGGAGAGTCAGGGTGGGTAAATTTAGAGGACGAGAGGAGGAAGGAGTTTCTACTTTGGACTGGCTGAAGCGAAACCATTTTCCTCGAGAGACAGTTTTTCAGTCTTTCAAAAATCTAAATAACCTCTGAAGCCCTAAAACTCTTCATGCTGAGTCACTTACTGTCATGGTGTGCCCATGGGATTAAATTTAACACCAAACACCTGGCAGCAGCTGTGGAACAGCACAAGCATTTATTAGCAACAGCTAGCGGCTAGCGGCCACGAGCTAGCAGCCAACAGCTAGCAGCTAGCAGCTAACAAGCCTGTTTTTGCTGGAGGAGAATGCTAAGAAGATGATTGAGAAGGATGCTAATTGTGCATAAATTAATATAAACAGAGATAAATATATAAATAAATATTAATGTAAAAAAAAACTAAAATATGACGCCTTGCTGGAAGATACATAATCCTACAGAAGTTGCATTACAATGACTTGTTTAATAATTATAATAATAAGAGACTCATGCTGCATTCCAGGCTACCGTAACTCATGTTTTTCCGACCAGTTACTAATACACCCAGCAGCAGCAGTGGAGAAGCACGACATGGCGTTGTTAGCATCATGTAGAGGTTGTCGGCCACGAGCTAGCAGCCAAGAGCTACCAGCTATGTCTTTAGCAGTTCGATTCACTGGAGGAGAATGCGAAGAAGATGATTGAGAAGGATGCTAATGGTGCGTAAATAAATGCAAACTGAGAAAAATATATAAGATAGAAGATACTGATTTGTACCTTCATGAAATAACTATCAATATCTTGAATGACAAGGCGTCAGGTCATAGTTTTATGCTAACATAATCCTCATGGGAGTTGCATTACAATGACTTGTTTGATAATCATAATAAGAGACTCATGCTGCATTCCAGGCTACCCATAACTCATGTTTTTTCCACCTGTAACTCGTGAAAGCGCACTGGAACAGCAGTCAAACTCGTAACTTCCTACCCGTGAACTCGTACTAGATCCATGTACTCCGAGTTGCGACTTGTGATGTCACTTCACTGCCTGAACATTATGGCCGCCTCTAAATCATGACAAATACTGTGAAGTAAAGCTTTGGTTACCTTATGCATCAATTCCCCTCCTCTGTTATTCTCAAATGAGCACGTTGAAAAAGCATAAATATTCTAATACCTGCCATCTTGGCTTCTTTACACGCCAAAATTCATAGCGTTCAAAGCAAAGTCGTATGTTTGCCTGGAACGTTTTCAGGTCGGAACTCGAAGATTTCAACTGGGAAATTTCTGAGTTAAGGGTTGCCTTGAATGCAGCATTAAAATAATAGTACAAAAAAATACACATCTATTTGGTCAATTGCCGTATTTGTTATTTTTGTGGTCCGCAAATGTGCTATTTGTGTGAATCCTGTTTTATTCATTTGTGAATTTTGTTATACATTTATATGAGTTAATTTATGTGTGCATTGAAATGAATTTGTGTGTGCACATTTGTGTTCATTGAGACTCTTCTGACTCCATAGACGCTGTGCTAAGATGAGGAGTAGCAGAATCTGTACCTGTAGGTGAGGTCGGTCTTCTCCAAACGGCCCCCGTACAGGACGAGCGTCTCTGCCGGTGGCGTCATGTAATGGACCTCCCTCTGAGCCGGGTAGTCGGGACGCCAAGAGCGAGGTCGGTTCCACATGTTGGAGGAGTTTGATGGTAAACTCACATGTTTGATCAAGTCCTGAGGGTGAGGACCCTCCCCTCTTCTTCAGCTCTGGGTACTTCTCAGAAACCTGAAACGACAAAAACCAAGAGCATGAGCTCGAGCACAGCGAGGAAGAAGAATGAAATGTGGAATATTTATGCAAAACTGTGATTTATTAAAGTTACTGGTAAAGGTGTTCAGACAAACAGACTGAAAAACAGCTTCTTCCCGAGACCACCCTGAACTTGGATATCTGAATACTCCAGTCATCAGCGTAATGCAAAATGTGCAATATTTATATCACTGCCACTGCGGTTGCTGCTACTTTTAGCACTTCCTCGACACTATATTTATTTAACCACTTCATGAGCAGAACAATTATATGTAACATTGACTCATCTGTATATACCATCAACCATTTGCACTAAAAATTAATACATATTTTACTGTGCAATACATATCTACTTCCTGTGCAACAGTATGTAAACAACATAAAAGTACTGAGAACTAGGAATTTGACTATTTCTCATTCATTCATGTTTGTCATCTACCTCATATTGTACACTGAGCCTCAACTGTGCCGTGCGCAAGTCTACGTCCCATCTTGTATATACAGTATCTTGTATATTTAAAGCCTCCCTGCAACTTGTTAATTTTTCTTTTTTACTATACAATTTTTTTGTATACTTTCTTTAACTTAAGTATCTATTGCACTGAAAGGAGAAGCTCTCCAATCTTGTTGTACATTCTGTAGAATGACAATAAAGGCCATTCTGATTCTGATTCTGATTGGCAAAATAGTGTGTGAGTAGACCTTACTAGTAAAGCAAAATCTACAAGGAGACAATTTAGCTTAACACATAATCCTACTCGCACATCAAAAAAACATTTACTCGTAAAACAAAACCCTTATTTACTAGTACTACTAGTAAACTTGTTGTTTAAGGTCTACTACTAGCACAAGTGAAGACAGAAGATTCACTAGCAGTAGCTACTAGCAAGACCTACTGCAAATGCAAATGAAGTTAAAGGGATTATCACCAAATCCAGCACCCTGATTGGTTGTAATATTTTCAAAAGCCGACAGGGAGCCTGAATTTGCTTTTGTCCGCTTCTTATTATCTTAATATATATTAATTAAAAGCCTCCTATTGAATAGCTAATGCATGGGTGATTATCTTTCAGCTGAAACAAGTTCTTTAACTCCAGCTGATGACATGAGCAGCTTCTCATTTCTTCAACAACCATGTCAAAGACACATCCTGTGGTCGAAAAAGATGTTAGTCTGTTTAAGAAGGGTCAAATCATTGGCATCAAGCAGAGAAAACATACAAGGAGATTGAAGAAACTACTAAAACTGGGTTAAGAACTGTCCAACACATTATTAAAAACTGGAAGGATAGTGGGGAACCATCGTCTTCAAGGAAGAAATGTGGTCAGAATAAAATCCTGAATGATGGTGATCGGTGAATCACTTAAACGCGTTTGGCCAAATCAAATCAAAGAAAAACAACAGTAGAACTCAGGGGTGTGTTTAATAGTGAAAGTAAGAGCATTTCCACACACACAATGTGAAGGGAACTCAAGGGATTGGGACTGAACAGCTGTGTAGCCTTAAGAAAACCACTAATCAGTAAGGCTAAGCAGAAAAAGGCTTCAGTTTGCTAGGGAGCATAAAGATTGGACTGTGGAGGACTGGAAGAAGGTCATGTGGTCTGATGAGTCCAGATTGACCCTGTTCCAGAGTGATGGGAGCATCAGGGGAAGAAGAGAGGCAGGTGAAGTGATGCACCCATCATGCCTAGTGCCTACTGTCCAAGCCTGTGGGGGCAGTGCTGTGATCTGGCACAAATCTGAGACATTGGAGAAGTTTAAAGAAACAATGACACAGAGAATGAGACTGTAATCAAAGCTGAAGGCGGTCCAACGAAACATTACTCTACTTTTAGTCTACTCTTGCACGGACTGTCTAAATTTGAGTCCACGCTTTCCAAACGCTGAACTGTCCCTTTAACTCCGCACAGCCTCATAATCAGGTCACTGGGCTGCGTACAGTATTTGTCCCAGTTTAACTCGCCCCGTGTGTGCCCCACCAGAGGAAATGGCTCTGCCCATTTACACTGAGCCAAATTACAGAGGAGAGGAGGAGGAGGAGGAGGCCTCGGTCTGCACCTCCTCATCAGCTCCCCCTGAACACTGAAGCACATCTGCCGATCCTCTCCTGGTGATAAAACTGTTTCCTCTGCAGCTCAAAACAAACATGATGCTATCAGAGCGATGTGGGGAGATGGTTCCTGTTAACTTCACCGTTAAAGAGTTTCACTTTGGATGCCCATAGCATATCGAGTATATGGTGCATCTCTAACTGAGATATGATTTAACTTCTTTATTTCGGATCCTCGTTTGTCACTGCATCAGCAGAGACTGTTCTTCCTAGGTTTAAAATTCAATTTCAGTTTAAAAAAGAGAAAAAATAAATAATGATGTGGAGAAAATGGACCACATTCACAAAAGACAAAAACTAGCAATTTAAAGCAAACAGATCAGGCATAACTCATAAAAGTACAATAAACAGTCATAGTTAGACAAAATCTAATTAATCTCATTCTGAAATTTGTTCTCAGTTTATTTCTAAAACGAACTTTGTTGATAATTGAGACAAAGTGTTGTTGATTTTCCTGCGCGTTGTTCATTTTAAAACATTGGCTTTAGATTCAAGCATATTATGGAAGAGAATAAGCGTCAAGATTAAAGTCAGAATTTCAGGATTAAAGTTGGATGTGAAAGAATAAAGTCAAAATACACTTTTCTGATAAAAGTCAAAATGTCAAGGAAAAAAGCTGAAATGTCAGTGGCAATTTCCACTGCACGCGAAAGCGCCGCGCCGCGTTGCTGATGCGCCAAAGCGCGAGAGATACGCTTCAGGTCTATTTTCTGCGCGGCCGCTTAAAAATCTCGTAAATTCACTGTCGTTAGGAAAGCACCTAGCAGGAAGTCACGGTGTGGAGTAACCGGAAGTTTCAAAATAAAACACAATGCACGGACTTTTGCACGTAATTTTCCTCAATTAATTGTCTTTACGTCAAAACCGGGAGCACGAGCTTCAGGTCAGAGGGTCCCAGAGACAACACGACACCATGGACGAAGAAAAGTGAATCAGAGGTACAGAAATATATAACACTGTATACATGACACCATAGTCTTTCTACACGGATACAGGCGGACAGAAGTTGAATAATTCACGAAGCTGTGTGGTTGGGACCAGCAGAGGGACTTTAGAGAAGTGAAGTGAGGTGTTGTTTATTTCTTTTCTCAGTCTATAATGTGTTTTATGAGCGTGTGACGTTGCTATTCTCATGAAAACCTGTGGCTCTCTGAGGATCAGCCCTCCCCCTCCGGATTGAGCGCTGTGGCGCGCCGCTTCCAGTGGGTTTTGAGATTCGGAGCAAGAGCGCTGCGGCGCTTTCGCGTGCCGTGGAAATTGGGGGCAAGTGTCAGCTGGTAAAGGCTCCACCACTTATGACCCTAAATGGATAATCTGTTTAGATTATGGAAGAATAAAGCATTGAGCAGTAAAATTATCTTTAATTTTGGTTTTAAATCTCTTTGATGGGCATTCAGAAAAGTCTGGATCACAGCTTTAAAGATGCTCAAACAAAAATGATGATGATGATGGATGAAGGCTTAGGTTGACAGATGTAGTTCACAGCCTTCAGCTCAGACAGATCTGCAAACAAAGTTTTGTTTTAAGAAAATATTTCAGACAGGAGCTGAGTGCTAATCCTGCCTCAGAGTCGGCCCGGTGTGATGCTGAAACCACGATGTTGTTGTTGTGCTTCAGCAGCAACCCTCCTTTCCCTCGCTCTCTCTCTCTCTGCAGGACTCGGAGCGTGTGTCGCCGTTAAAGGAGAACAAAACACAGCAGGACTCGAGGAATGTGCTCTAGACTGCAGAAACTCAGTGACTGATGGGTCTGGATACCCCCTCACAGACGAACTCTCCTCTCCTCCTGGACTCACTTTGTTTGAAGCAGGTTTAGAAGCTTCTGCTGATGTTTGGCTTCAGTAAGTTTGTTATTGTTGATGCCTGACAAAGTCAAGAAACGCTCAATCAGCTGCTCTCAAAGAAAAACACAGTGCTGTTACGGTTAAGAGCAACAAGGCTGGAAAAAAAAGATTCACGGTATGTATATATATGTACAGATGTGGAAAAAATTGTTAGTACCATTCCGTTGAAGAAAGAAAACCTCACATGGTCTGTGAAATAAACTTGAAACTGACAAAAGTAAAAATAAATAAAAATGAATGAAAATCAACTAATGAAAATCCGACATTGCCTTTGGATTGTGGTTCAACAGAATAATTTAAAAAAACCAAATAACTCTTACAGTCAGTGAGACTTCTGCACCTGTCCACAGGTATTTTGACCCACTCCTCATGATGCTTCAGCTCCTTCAAAAATGTTCAACAGGATTTAGATCAGGGATCATAGAGGTCCCCTTCAGAATAGTCCAGTGTTTTGTTCTGATCCATTCTTGGGTGTTTCTAGCTGTGTGATTGGCTCATTATCCTGTTGGAGGACCCATGACCTGTGACTGAGACCAAGCTTTCTGACACTGGGCAGCACATTTCACTCCAGAATGTCTTGATAGTCTTGAGATTTCATTGTACCTGCACAGATTCAAGACACCCTGTGTCAGATGCAGCAAAGCAGCCCCAGAACATAACTGAGCCTCCTCCATGTTTCACAGCAGGTACAGTGTTCTTTTCTTTGTATGCTTCATTTTTGTGTCTGTGAACATAGAGCTGATGTGACTTACCAAAAAGCTCCAGTTTTGTCTCATCTGTCCTAAGGACATTCTCCCAGAAGCTTTGTGGTTTTTCAATATGCATGTTGGCGAATTCTAGTTTCACCTTTTTATGATTTGCTTTCAACAGTGATGTTCTCCATTAAGTCCACTTTGTCTCAAACAGTGATGGATGGTGTGATCTGACACTGATGTACCTTGAATAACTTCAACATCAAGCTGCTTGGAGATGGTCTTATAGCCTTTACCTTTAACATGCTTGTCTATAATTTTATTTCTAGTCTCCTGAGACAGCTCTCTCCTTAGCTTTCTGTGGTCCATGTTCAGTGTCGCCTTGCTGTGACACAAAGGCCCTGTTTACATGCCAACAAAAACATCTGAAAACAGCGGTTCTGTTGCATTTGCACCTTCTGTTTAAGCGAGGACGGTGCCCAGAGGGCCCGAATCCGCAGATTTTGAAATGCAAAAGTCTCAATGTAATGTAAACAGGAAACAGTACCCTTTCAGATGAAGGAACAACAACATCAACTACCTATTAATGTGTGTGCTGCTAACTCGGTTTGTTATCTTGACAAAACTCTCCACACAGATTTGTTGTCAAGACAAGAAACTCCCCTCACCATTGTTGTTTGTGAAAAGTTTTTCTTCTTCGTGCATGTGTTGTAGCAGCCCACATCGCCATCTACTGGATTGGCATGCACACTACAGCGTTTTCATTTGTTTTAAGTGTCTCTGTCTGAATGAGAGTTTGAATACACAGAGGAAAACCTTTGCGTTTTAGGTGACATTGTCTCCGTGTAAACACTCCGCCTTCACTGAATGGGAGCTAAAACAGGCTATAATGGTGGACAAAGCGTCTCAGAGGAAAACAGAGCTGAGCCGAGTCCGTCAGTCAGTCCAGACCGACTGACCTTATTCTGCAGGCTTCAGAAAGTCTGACCTCAGATTTCCTTTTCCATTCCCTCTTATCTTTTTAAAGATAAGAAGCTGAAGCATATCAGCCTGAAACTGCAGGAACATAACGAGAATGGAATTTAAAGCCTGTTTGTTTTCTTTACATTCAAACAGCCGAGAGGGAGAGAGTGGACCCACAGGTCTGCAGAGGACAGCGAGTTCATCCAGGGTTTACGGACAGGATCGGACAAACACATTAACTGTAGAGCACATTCATATTTAACGGCTTATGAAACATTTCAGTGACGTGTGAGGTGAAGGATTAGGCCACACTGGAATTCTGTGTTTAAGTCTGCAACACTAAAATAATCAAGATGTTAAATGAAGAAAGCCCCTTGCTGGACCCAAGTTCATCAAAATACTCGACTATGAATGACTCTTTGGCTTAAATTCAAACATATTTTCTAAATGGAACAGCTTCTTAGTTAAACAGAATATTTAATTGTGCGTTATTTCATGCATGCACAAAGAAAACTGTATTATCAAAAAAAGATAGTTACTATAGAGACTTGGTTTGTTCTGTTTCTGGTCGTACAGAACATCATCATCCTCATCGGCAGGAGATGGAAACAATTCCTTTTCCTCCTAAAAAGACTGAATGTGAAGTTTTTTTTAATGAAATGACTGAGAGACTTGAACCTGACTTGGTAATTTAACCAAATATTTTTTGTTCTAATTTTCGTTTTTTTTACATGTTTAAACTTTATTTTATTTATTTTTTATTTATTATTATTATTATTATTATTATTATTATTATTATTATTATTATTATTTTACTTTAATATTATTACAATTTTTATTTTTTCATTTATTATTTACCTACTTTTTTCTTCTGCTGTTCCTTTTTTTGTTGGATTGTTGATTTGTTGGTTTATTAATCTATTTGATATGTCTTGATCCACCTTAATCATTATTGTTATTATTTTATTTTATTTTATTGATTTATGTTTAATATCTAATTTTTATGCTCTCTTTAGTAGACTGTGAAAATAGAATAAAGAGCTTGTTTAAAAAATATTGTCTAAAGCTGTTTTATTTTTTACTTTAGAATTTGCTCTAAATTATTGAATGTTGGTTTGTTAATGGTTATTTTTAGATAATGTTCTCTACATAAAGCCTTTGGGGGTTTTCAGTGGTGTTTTTGATTATTGTCCTTAATAAGATACGAGAGGGAAAATCAAAAGGTGCTTCTTAATCAGCTTAAATGTTTTTTTTTTTTTGCATGATCTGCAAGAATAAAAAATCTACTGTCAAGCTACGATGTTTCCAGCTGTTAATGAGGATTTTTTGTTAACAGTAACAATAAAATCTTCACACAATTCAAGCCAGTGAAAGTTTGTTTTCTGCTGTGATTTCAAAAGTTTGAGAAAAAAGTGTTGCACAAAAATCAAAACACATGTAGACCATGACGTGTCAAGATGAAAAGTCTTTCGGATCATCCTTTAAATGCACAGCAGGTGAACTCTGGAAGGTTACATTATGGTCATCTAATTTCTTTGATATTTTTTTTTTTTTTTTGAACAAGGTTTATTTACATTTTTCTCAGAGCATTTCCAGCAACTCACAATAATGCAACAGTGTCACAACAATATTTAGTAACCTCCCCCCCCCAAACCCAGATAGCGTCCAAAAGAAAACAAAAATTGACAACAACTTAGTGTTAAGGGTACAAAGACATGTTTCTCCAGTAAATGCATTGAATATTTAAAAAAAGAAAAAAAAGAAAAGAAAAGGAAAAAGGAAAAGTAAGACATGTGTTGTAATAAAGATTTAGGAGTCTACAGCAGGGCATCCAACACTCCAGTGCAGAGACAGCATTAAAACATAAAAGAGAAAGAAGCATTAATATTTCAAGGATCTCTTCAGTTGTATCTTCCATAGCATCTTATGTCATATCTATATAAGTTATTCCTCCACAAAGTGGTCAGAACTCAAAGTCTCAACATTACTCAGAAAAGGCTGCCATATTATTTGAAATTTGTCAGCTGACCCCTTAACTGTGTACCTGATCTTTTCTAGTTTAATAAAATGAAGCATGTCTCTGATCCACTGTTTAAACGTAGGAGGGTTACAGTCTTTCCATCTAATCAGGATTTGACGCCTGGCAACAAGTGTGGCAAAGGACAGGAGATTCTGGGAGTATTTACCCACAACTAGTTTTTGTGTCACCACCCCGAATAAGGCTAGAAACGCAGAAGGCTCTAATTCTCGGCCTAAGATCTTTGACAGCATCTCGAATATTAATAACCAATAATTAGATATCCTTGGGCACTCCCAAAACACGTGAATCAGAGTGGCTTGGGATTGTTTACAACGATCACATATGGGGTCTATGCTTGAAATAAACTGGGACAGTTTAACTTTGGTTCAGTGTAGTCGATGGAAAATTTTGAACTGCATGACAGTGTGTTTCATATATATTGAAGACGTATATATTCCTCCCATCATTGCCGACCATAAGGTCTCAGAAATTTCCATGCCAAGATCACCCTCCCACTGGAATTTAAGGGAATTGAAATTTGTGAAACCTTCTTTTGCTAATAGGGAATATATAACACCTATCTTTCTCTTTTGGAGTGATTTGAGATTATTGATTGAATCTAAAAGTGTCTCTGGGGGCCGCGAAGGGAATCCAGCAAGATTAAAGGATATGAAGCTACGGATTTGTAAGAATCTGAAGAAGTGAGACCTGGAAAGACCAAACTTCAGCCTAATTTGCTCAAAGGAGGCAAAAGATCCATTTATGAACATGTCATTAAATGAACAGACACCATGTTGGGGCCAAGCACCGAATAATGAGTCTGTAAGGGATGGTGTGAACGCGTGATTTCCCACAATAGGGGAAAGTAGTGAAAATTGACAAATCTTAAAGTGTTGTCTAAATTGTTTCCATATTTTCAAAGAATGAACAATGACTGGGTTAGAAGTATATTTAGATAAAGGCTCTGAAAAGGGAATGCGAGAGCGCAATAAAGCACGTAATGAGGTGTTATTACAGGAATCTCTCTCTAGAACCAGCCAATCAGGAGCACCAGCAGTTCCCTCAGCATCCAGCCAATAGGACATCATTCTAATATTTGCGGCCCAATAGTAAAACTGAAAATTTGGTAAGCCAAGTCCCCCCTGCCGACTGGGTCTCTGTAGTATGGTTCTACGTATACGAGGTTTCTTTTTATTCCAAATAAAAGATGTAAGCTTCTTGTCTAGGGAAATGAAAAAAGTTTTTGTTAAATAAACTAGGATGTACTGAAACATATATAAAAGCTTGGGTAGAAGATTCATCTTGATGGTATTAATTTTACCTGCCAAGGATAGTGGTAACAGATCCCAGTGCTCTATATCCTCCTTAAGAGAGGACAGAAAAGGTGGAAAATTTGCTGCAAAAAGGTCCTTAAACTTTTGTGTAACCCAGACGCCAAGATATTTTATTTTATTCTTGCAGACTTTAAAGGGCAGTGTATGCACTAGCGGTAAATCTCTTGTTGATAAGTTTACAGGCATCAGTTCACTTTTTTGTGTATTTATTTTATAGCCCGAAATCTTTCCAAATTCATTTAAGAGTTTTAAGACAGAGGGGAGAGATGAGGAGATGTCAGACAGGTAAAGCAACATATCATCTGCATATAGCGAAACTTTATTTTCCAGCCCTGCTCTTGTAATACCTTTAATATCCTTGCTGCTTCGTAGAGCTATTGCCAGTGGTTCAATTGAAATCGCAAAGAGAAGGGGGGAGAGCGGACATCCCTGCCTTGTCCTCGTGTTAGTGAAAAGTAAGATGAAATATTATTATTAGTCCGTACTGCTGCCACTGGAGAACTGTATAAGATTTTAATCCATGATAGAAAATTAGGCCCGAAACCAAATTTTTCAAGGGAATAAATAAGAAGTCCCACTCCACCCGATCAAAGGCCTTTTTCGCATCTAGTGAGATAACTACTTCTGATGTGTGGTGGAGAGGGACCATAAATTATATTGTACAAACGCGTCTAATGTTGGAGGTAGAGTGTCGTTTTTTGATGAAACCTGTCTGATCTGATGAGATAATGGTTGGGAGGACTGTTTCTAGACGACGCTATCATTTTTGCAAGAATCTTACTATCTACATTTAGCAGGGAAATAGGGCGATAGGAGCTACATTCTTGTTTATTCTTCCCTTTTTTTAAGATAAGTGATATGGTAGCTTGCCGAAGAGTTTCAGGCAGTGAACCAGCTGAAAAGGATTCAGTGTACACTGAGATTAAAAGAGGAGCCAATTTGTTTGAAAACATTTTAAAAATTCTGTTGGAAACCCGTCAGGGCCGGAGATTTCCCATTTTGCATGCTTTTAATGGCTAGTTCGATTTCTCTAATAGAAAATGGAGCCTCTAGCTCGGTTGCTAATATGGGGTCTATATGAGGGACTTCAATATATTGAAAAAATGATCTAATTAAGTTTTCATCCCTTAGCGATTCAGATGTATAAAGGTTTCGATAAAATCTCATGAAACGTGAATTAATAGCAGAATAATCTAGACAGATTCCACCCGAATCGTCTCGGATCTCCGGTATTATCAGACTTGCTGTTTTTTGGCGAAGCTGGTGTGCGAGAACCCTACCTGTTTTCTCACCATGCTCATAATAAGTATGACCGGATCTAAGCAAGAGATTTTCAGCTTTTTGTGTGGACAGTAAGTCAAATTCTTTCTGAAGAAGAAGACGTTCTTTAATGCCGTCAGCTGATGGGGACATGGCTAATTGCACATCAAGGTTAGCAATTTTATTGGTTAGTTCATTAATGTGACCATTTCTGATTTTGTGTAATTGTGCATTGTAAGAGATGATCTGGCCTCTCAGATATGCTTTAAGTGCCTCCCATATTGTTGATGACAACATATTTGGTGTTTGATTGATCTCTAAAAAATAATCAATCTGTGATGAAATAAAATCTGAAAACTTTTTATCCGACAGTAGCCAAGAGTTAAGACGCCAAGGTCTATAAGTAGGTTTTGCAGTGTGTAAGTTAAGCTTCAGTGTGTGAGGAGCATGATCAGAGATGACGATTGCATGGTAGTCACATTCCTGAACCAATGGAAGAAGACGCTTATCCATAAAGATATAATCAATTCGTGAAAAAGTTTTGTGCACTGCTGAAAAAAAAGAATATTTACGAGCATTTGTGTTGAGAGTGCGCCAGACATCAGCTACACCATAAGTATTAAGAAATTGCTGGATTGAAATTGCTGATTTAGAGCTAGGTGCAGTCTTAGCAGAGCTCCGATCTAGGCAAGGGGACAACACACAGTTCATATCGCCACCTAATATTAAATTATGTTTATTTAAATCAGGGAGACGCGAGAAAAAATTTGTGAGGAATGCAGTGTCATCCCAGTTAGGGGCATAGACACTTGCCAGAGTAACAGGAATATTATATAATGTACCTGTGACAATTACAAATCGACCCATAGGGTCTGCATCCACATGACAGGGAGTAAAAGGCACGTGTTTACTGATGATAAGTGCTGCTCCCCTTGATTTAAACCGGAACCCTGAATGATAAATTTCATTAACCCAGCTGGCACGCAAACAAGAATGACCAGATAGCTCTAGATGAGTCTCCTGAAGGAAAGCAATGTCGACTTTTAACTTCTGTAAGTGTGTGAGAACTCTCTTGCGTTTAACAGGATGATTCATCCCCTTAACGTTCCAGCTGACAAATGAAACTGGGCATGAAGCTGTCCCTCCTATGTTCATAGACTGTGTCATAATCAGAGACACTGAGTGTATCTGGACATAATCAATAAACTACATAGTAGACCCCTTCTTTTACATATCACAAGAAAAGTAAAGAAAAACAGACACAATACAAGACAAGAACGCAAATCTGGGTACAGAAACATCCCAAAATCTCTTGTTTTCCCACCCCTATGAACCATCCCAGAACTGAGCTGAACTTGAACTTTCTCCCAAGGATAATATCCACACAATGTGCTTATGTTAGGGAAGCTACTGAGCTAAAGCTACCCTCAGCAGAATTCAAAACATTTTAGGCGTATATGTAGAAATACGAAAGAGAGAAAAAGAAAAAAAAAAAACGTGTATGCTAATGTTTAACAAAAAAAACAGCCTTATGCTATTCAAATTAAAACTTCAGTCTCTAAATCCAGGTAATTTAACTAGAGTTAGATGGACAGTAAACACACTTTAATGAACTTGGTGTCAGGTTTCTGCACAAACAACTCAGACCAGTATCTTAGGCAGCAACTAAAAGTTGTTTCAACTGTTTTTAGCCATAAGTTTGATGTGGGTTAAACCCAGAGTAAAGGCAAACAGAAAAGCTAAAATTCTGCCCTTAAGGTCCAAATTAAAGTATGTTGTGCTTTGTTAGAGAGGATAAGCTTATACTGACTTAACTTATTAGCACCAGACTTGCCTGGGACAAACAGAATTGAGTCACGCCAGTCAGTCAAAGCAAATAATAATCATTTTCACTGTGTCCTTTAACGAGCAGCAGTTCCTCTTTTAGTGATGTTTTGTGAGATGTACCTCTGGGCATCCTCCGGGGAGGCAAATACCTTGTCCACGCCGTTGTAGGTAATACGGAGTCGTGCCGGATGAAGTATTCCAAACCGCAGACCCTCGACCTCGCGCAGTTGCTGTCTGATGTCGTTGTAGGCCGCTCGTGCGCGAGCGACTTTTGCCGTGTAGTCCGGGTATACCGAGATGGTCATGTCTTTCACCGTCACTCGCCTCCGTTCTCTGGCGCGGCGCAAAATGTCGGAGCAGTCCTGGAAGTAATGTAGACCGGCCACCACAGCCCGCAGAGGAGCTCCTTGTCTCGGCGGCGGCAGTAAGGTGCGATGGGCTCTGTCCAGTAGTGGAGCCTTTTCGAGCTGGAAAGCTTCTTTCAACAGCGCTGAGACGGTAGTTGTGCTACAGCTACCTTGGTTTTCAGGTATACCCAGTACACGGATATTATTGCGTCTGGACCTTCCTTCCAAGTCTTCACATTTACCCTCCAGAGCGGTCACCTGGGCTGAAAGTTGATGCACAGTGGCCTGTAGTTCAGTAACATCGTCCGAACACCCAGATAGTCCCTTCTCCATCTCCTTCATTGTATTTTCCATACCCGTCACCTGGTTTTGTATGGCCGCTTTAAAGCCAAGGAGCTCCGCTTTTGGCGGCTTGAATTTCCAGCTTGATGCTAGACATTTCACTCTCAAGTACAGTCCGGATTTCGGCCCCTTAAAAACAGCCACAAAATCTGCTCGCAACGAAGTCAGCAGCTCCTCCTTAAAGGCCATGAATTCAGTCGAGCTCGCCGTTTGGGCTGTTGTTGCCGGATCACCTGGATCACGCGAGGTCTCAGGAGGTGACGCCCAGCATCTTCAGCAGGCCCGGTCGGGCGGAGCGTTAATATCACGGCTTCTGGTGGTTTTCTTGCCCATGATATGTCTCTCCATTTAGTTAATGAGAGAAAACAGTCGAGGACCCTGGATGTTTGTTTGTTTTACGCCAAAAATATACCTTAAATGAAATTTTCTGCGAGCTCAGCTACACACAACCTACTCCATTGCTTGCTCACGAGCGCCCCCTCATTTCTTTGATATTTTAAAATATAAAATTCCCATTGTTGGGGAAACTTAAAAAGATGCATGCAAATTGTTGCCTTATTTTTTAAAGTTTGCGTAGTTTTTGTTCTTGTGCGGGTCATTTCAGGTTTCTGAATAAACAGCTGATTATTCTAATGTCACGCCTCTGTGTTTGTTTCAGGGACTTTGAGTTTGAACTCTCCCTCCTCCTCCCTCACCACCGCCGCCACCACGCCGCCGCCCCCTGATCCCAATCAGAGAGGTGAGCGAGAGGGAGTGTCGGCTTTCAGGTCGTAAAACTTTGGCTAATTCTAAGTGTGGGTGTGCGGGGAGCCGCCTCAGTCGTTTCAAAGACGGAGACTAAAACCAAAACCGTCTGTTCGAGCCCCCCCTCAAGCCGCCCCACCGTGTGTCAAATGGATTGTTTGACCCCCGTGACCCCGCTGCAGAGTTAAAGCCTAAATGTTTCTGATTCCTGACAGGCTTCACTTCAGAGTTCAAGGTTAAACACAAACAAGAGCATTAGTGACACAAGAATGTGATTTATTTTGAGTTACTGAGCAGCTTGAAACCATTAATACAAACTTTTTATCCTGATCACTCACTTTGGAATCACGATAAACAATCAAACCATTAAATTTGAACAGATTTAAACATATTTTAATGCACTTTTTAAAGTCATAAGGACAAAGCAAAACCTTTTTAGTTTATAAATGCGGAGCAAAACTTAAAAACAACATTTTACAGCTGTATTTTACACCTCTGATACTCAGCTCCAAACTTTATGATTCCTTCTGCTTTTTAAAGTTCTAACAAAAGTTCTTAAATGTTCATCTTCTAATTGAAAAAAAATGCTGAATTAGGGGAATATCTTCCATTTTTTAGTTTTGGAAGGACCAAAAATCTTTGACATCTCAAAAGAAATTTAATTTTATAATAGCTAAACATGTTTACATAATGTCAAACCAGCCTTGAATACAACCCTTTCATGCACGAAATGTTAAATCAAACAGGAACACTTTTAAATTATTTTTTTCTTTCAAATAAGTTAAAAATCTTGTTCATTTTTTCAGTGTTATACTTTGAGAGAGTTATGTATAGATATATAATACATTGGGTAACATGCATTATCAGAATAAATAGTAATTTAATGGAACTTAATAAAAATCCACAAACATCTTTAACAAACATTTGTTAAGAGATTTTATGAGTTCCTGCTGTTTAATCAAACAATTTATTTGTGAATTATACCAATATTTAAAATAAACATACAATTATGTGAAATCTAAGAGAGCAAGATACCCAATTTGCCCTTTGTTGGCTATTTTTGATTTAAGATGCGATATCTCGATATGGTAAAAATGTTAAAAGATGATATTTTTTATAGTTAGGAATTGACCACCTGGTAGATGGACATGGTTCTGCAACTTAAAGGGAATGAAATTTATTCCAAATATTTGTTTAATGTGGAGGACACCATGCATGAAAGGGTTATGATTCCTTCGTCTTTTAAATATTCTAACAAAAGTACTTAAAATGTTCAACATCTAATAGAAAAATGATTAATTGTAGAGGAATATCTTCCATTTTTTAGTACTGAAGGACCAAAAATGGTCTCAAAAACATCTCAAAAGAAATCTAATTTTGATTCCTGTACACCACACCTTAACAAAGGGCTGAATTAACGAGTTAATGTTTGAAAAAGAGTAGAATTAACAGAAAAAAGATGGGCCTCCTTACATATGAAGTACAAAATTGACTATGTAAACACGGAATAACATCAGATGAATTGACTTCTTATGTTTTCACATATAGCTTAAAAATAAATTAATCTGACAAATGACATGGAAAGCCAATCAATTTATTTGTATGTATCTACCTATTTTTTATATATGTTTATATAATTGTTAGTTTCTTTTTGTTGCCTATTTTATCCTGATATACTTTAATCCAATGATACATAAATAATGGAAATATACTTTCTGAATGTAAACCCAAGTTAAGGATATGTATGGATAATTGCTGCACTGCAATGTGTGTAAAATGAACTTTGAATTGTATTATTTATCCATTATTGTGATATTATAATACTATGATTATCGATTGTTTATGTACGTATTATCTTCTGTCTGGGTGGTGGTGAACAAAATAAAATGAAAGGGAAAAATTTTTCAATATTGTTTGAAACATTAAGTTATGTATCAATGTATTAATGACACCAACTGACAAAATAAAATATGAAAAAAATAATTAACAGAAATGAGCCAGCTAATCAAAGTATATATTAATATCAGTACAATAATGAAAATATCAAGTATGTCCAAATAAATTTCACCACCAAAACTTCATCAGAAAAAAAGAAAAAAGAAAAAGAGACTGTTAGGGATGTTAAAATAAAAACTATGAGCTTAAAGAACTGCCAATGTCTGAACAGGTAAGGACCACCCTGATAACTCTAAAACAGCAAAAGCAAAAGTAAATGAGAGGCTGATGTAGAATATTTGAGTAAAAAGAATCTGAAGATGACGGGCAGTGAAGAGTTTTAATCAAACTCGGGCGTCCTAAACCAGGTGAGCCGCGCTAACATGAGTTTCACTGTGAGGATTCTGAGCTTCCACATGAAAACATCGCCAATAGAGAAGGGCAGAATTAAAAGAATGTAAAAAATGCAATATGTATCCTTGAAAACACAGGGGAGGGAAAGAGGAACGGACTCATAAAACAGAACAAATCAGGACAAATACCAGAAATACCTGAAGGTATTGAGTCTGACTGCTGCAGAGTTTGAGCGTGACACCTCAGCTAATGAAGAGCCGGGCTGCCACAATCCCAGAGGCTAAAACATCGGAAAATCAACGTTATCAATGCACCAATGAATTGTCAACTTTACACCTCAAACGTTCACATTATTCCACGAGGTGGCAACATTTGTGTCAAATCATGATGCAGTACAATAAACACTATATTTCCAAAAGTATTCTCTCACCTGCCTTGACTCTCATATGAATTTAAGTGCCATCCCATTCCTAATCCACAGAGTTCAATCTGACGTGGGTCCACCCTTTGCAGCTATAACAGCTTCAACTCTTCTGGGAAGGCTGTCCACAAGGTTTAGGAGTGTTTATGGGAATTTTTGACCATTCTTCCAGAAGAGCATTTGTGAGCTCACACACTGATGTTGGACCAGAAGGCCTGGCTCTTAGTCTCTGCTCTAATTCATCCCAAAGGTGTTCTATGGGGTTGAGGTCAGGACTCTGTGCAGGCCAGTCAAGTTGATCCACAGCAGACTCTGTCCTCCATGTCTTTATGGACCTGCTTTGTGCTCTGGTGCACAGTCATGTTGGAAGAGGAAGGGGCCAGCTCCAAACTGTTCCCACAAAGTTGGAGCATGGAATTGTCCAAAATGTCTTGGTGTGCTGAAGCATTCAGAGTTCCTTTGACTGGAACTAAGGGGCCAAGGCCAGCTCCTGAAAAACACCCCCACACCATAATCCCCCCTCCACCAAACTTTACACTTGGCACAATGCAGTCCCACAAGTATGGTTCTCCTGCCAACCTCCAAACCCAGACTGGTCCATCAGATTGTCAGATGGAGAAGCGTGATTGGTCACTCCAGAGAACGCGTCTCCACTGCTCTAGAGTCCAGTGGCGGCGTGCTTTACACCACTGCATCCACGCTTTGCATGTCACTTGGTGATGTGAGGCTTGGATGCAGCTGCTCGGCCATGGAAACCCATCCATGAAGCTCTCTGCACTGTTCTTGAGCTAATCTGAAGGCCACATGAAGTTTGGAGGTCTGTAGAGATTGACTCTGCAGAAAGTTGGACTGGACCTGGATGGAGCCACCTTTCATATTTCAATCATAAAGTCACATTAAACCTTTTTTACTGTTTCCTGCAAGGGTTACGATAAAAAACAGTTGGCTTTCTGTTAATATACCGGCTTTTAAAGGGTTAAAAATCCCATGATATAATTAAAACTTAATATGAACATTTCGGGCTCAAGTAGTTTTAAAAGATTGAGTTATTTAAAGTGGAAAAAAATATTTATTAACAATAATTTTACAGCCCTTTATGGGAAGGGGACCGATTTGGTCCCGAGGATCAAATGTGTACGTTTTTTTTTTTTCAATGTAACCCTGCAGCAAAATTAACAATACATCAAAATCAACGTTGCTGCTAATCACTGACCCATCTCAGGACCTTATAAAAATGAAGATCAAATTGTCCTTGGAATGTATATTTTGGAAATTTTTGATGGTTTGTGTTTTTTACGACTAAAAAGCAGTGGTTTTCTGTTATCATACTGGCATTTAAAGGGTTAAAAATCCCATGATATAATTAAAACTTGATTTGAATATTTCAGGCACAAGTAGTTTTAAAAGATTGAGTCAATTAAAGTGGAAAAAATATTAATTAATAATAATTTTATAGCCCTTTATGGGAAGGGGACTGATTTGGTCCCGAGGATCAAATGTGTATGTTTTTTAAAGGATCATTTTAGGGTTAAATTAAAAAAAGCAACAGCATGGCCTAGGCTCATACATTGAATATTAAAGGCTATGAAACCAATTTAAAAGCTGTTAATCAAAACAAAAATAAATCTTTATAGAAGAAAGGGTGAGCTGGGTTAGGGCAGCAGTAAAATGTCTCAGCAGCTTCGATCGTGTTCACAACAGAGTCCAACACATTGACCTTGCTGCATGATAATGATCATGATCATGATGGTGATGGCGGCGGCGGCGGTGGCGGCGTTGCTGTAGGTGGTTTGTTGTCAGAATGGAGCCGCTCCGTGCACAGACATGTTCCCGTGAATTCCTCTTCCAGATCCTCGTGCACCGCAGATCCTGTCAACGCCGTAACATGGAGCGAAGATTTGTCCATACATGTGATCCAAGGACCCCCCCACCCCCCCAACCCGCCCCCTTCTCCAACACACACCTTCATGACAAGAAGGAGAAGAAGCTGCGATGCCTTCAGGGTCTGTGGGAGCTTCACGTTGAATTCTTGCACTCTCAGCAGAAAGTGACAGAGAGATTTTCCTGCGGGGAGTTTTTTGTTCTCTGTTTTTGAAACACTGTCACAGACTCTCCCGACAGGACTCCGACTGTTTGCTCTGGATTACACGTGAACATGTGAGCGAAGAACAAACCGTGACCCTGTAACTTTCCATTTTAACGACCTCGGAGAGACATTTACAAGTTATCAAACGGGTCATGATAAATTCAGTCTGCAGAAAATCCTGGACACCGTGGTTTGTGTCCACTGTCTAAGCTGACTAATATTCTCCTGCAGCTCCCTCATCACATCCTGGAGATTAAACATGGCTCCTTGGAGCGTTTTGTTGGATAGTAAAGTATAAGTGTGAGGCAGGTGTTACATCTTGTTAAGTGATTCAGCTGTGTGCCTCGCGGTCATGAATAAAATCCTCTTCTAAATCATTTGAGGAAACACATTTATTCATTTACTTGACAAGAGCAGGATGAGAAGATTGATGTCAAAGTCTGAAGCCTTCATGCTCAAAGTGAAGCTATCACCAACAGATGGATGGTTTAGCTAGGATAAAGGAAAGGAAACAAGGGAAGGTGGCTCACAGAGCTCCACATTAAGGCAGCAGAGTCTTAACAATATATTTAACAACCTCCGATGTTGAGGAACTTCTAGGTTGCTGAATGAATGAATTTGGTTCATTTCTGCAACAAAATGTTTTTTTTTCAAGTGAAAACAAAAACATGATGTACCCAGCAGGGGTGAAACGAAATTTCGTGCCATGGAAATTTCGCGAAATAAAATATGGCAACATGAAGGGGTGCCACGCACCACTGAGGCTATTATTATATGGAAACTCCTGAATTAAAGACACAAAGATTTGTCCTTTGCGTTTCCAAATTCTTCTGCATTCAGACGATGACGCTCAGAGACGAGTTAATCCGCTATAGTGTGCATGTCGGTTCAGTAGATGGCGGTGTAGGTCTGCAGAGAGGCAGCGCTGCTACAACACACGAACGAAGAAGGAAAACTTTTGACAAACAACAATGGCAAGTAGACGCACAGAGACGCAGGAGTTTCTTTTCCGGACAACAAATCTGTCTGGATAGTTTTGTCTGGATAACAAACCGAGCACGGTAAGACGCTCACACGTTACTCAGCAGACGGCAGAAGCTGTTGTTGTTCCTGGTATGCGTGTGCAGCCTTCGTGTGAAAGAGTACTGCGCATGGAGTGACGTCAGCGTTTCACCCTGTAACGCTCTGTTTGCAGAGATTAAATCCTTTCATCTCTGGAGCCCGTTTTCAAAAGTTTCTGTCTTAAGACAAAACGCAATGCCTTTCCATCCAAACACAAGGCCAGAACACAGCAAAAACTTAGCGGCTTTAACCATAATTGGCGCAGTGTAAACGCAGCCTGAGACTGGTGATTTTTTATCCTCCTCACCTAATGTGGCGAGGTCGAGGAACTAGCTGACGCTTCTTCGTCAAATAAATCAGTAGGGTGGACCTATTTCGGCTTCCCATGTAAAAGACAAGAGAACGGTGAGAAGATTGTGGACAAAACAACAACCATGTTTTGTTCTTTTATTTATCCTTTATCTAACCAGGTTGGTCCCATTGAGATTAAAAAACCTCTTTTCCAAGGGAGACCTGGTCAAGACAGGCAGCAGCAAAAACACAAAGTTGCAGACAGAATACAAAAGAGACAAAAACAATTTACAAGCACATCATGATGGATTAAAAACAGAGACATCTATGAGCCATATCACAGCCTAGATAAAAACATCGGCATCAGATAGAATCTGCCTCCATATCTTTCATTTTCGATTTAAAAACATTTAAGGACACCAGCTCCTTGAGCTTTAAGTCATTCTGCAAAACATTCCAGTCTGATGGTGCAGAGTACTTAAAAAGCCTTTTCCCAAAAGGGCTTTTGTGCAAAATATGCGGCTACAGTTTGCTGTATACTGCAGCGAGTACTACTACCATGATGTACCACTTACAGCGCTTACATTTTTGAATGATACTTTATTTAAACCATTTCTGCATTTTCTTATTGATTTTTAAACCAAATATTGGTGCATTTTTATGTCACCACAAGCAACTGTTAGCTTCTTAAACCTTTAGATTCCACATCAAGAAAATATCTGTTTTTAGTTTTTAGTTCTTTTTGTTCCCCAATGTGTTAACGGAATCTAACAATGATTTGATTTGTTCTGTTTTAAAACGTTAATCGCCCCTAAACTTATTGATGACCTCTGCCAAACAGTTGAGCTGGTAGTTAAAGAGTTAATTCAAGCTCAAGTATCAAAATTTCAGTTTTAAATTCCATTTTTCAACCTTTTTTAATTTTAAGTACAATGCTTTTGGCCTGGATTTAGCTCCTGGGGCGTCTTGGACCAGAGCAAACTTTCTGAAAAGGAGAACTAGTGGGACCTTGTCTCTTCTGTTTGAATGATATTAAATGTACGCAGTGGATCTGAACATGAAAACAGATAAATCCCAGGGTTTTCACCAAAGTCTGAAGACAGCTTTACTCCGAGTGGTGTGATTCATGGTAAAACCCTCCCCAAAGTAAGTCAAGATAACGAGCTAAAATACTTAACGAGGGATGATTCCACAATCACATGAATCATCTGTGAGTCACTCTGCAGACGAGAGGGTTTGGGTCTTCAGTCTGACGCCTGCCCGGCTCAGATTAGGCATCAGCTGGTTTACTTCACCTTCTGTTTCTGATTCTTAGACGATAAACCGGATCAGAGCCTCAGGGGGACGATAAGGAGGGATCTCCTTTGTCCTGTTTGTGTCCATCAGAGCAGCACACCCCTTAAATTAAACCTTATCTGTCCTGTGCTGTAAACACTCTCCCATGACGGACTTCCTACCATGACAGGACTCACTTAGGCTCTGTTTACAGCTTTGTTTGGGTCTCATCAGTTTAGATTTTTCAGTTTGGATGAGAAACTTTGTAAAGAATGACCAACAGACTCATGTTTAGTGAGAGCAGTCAGTGGTCTTCTTCTGCTGCCACAGAGCAACAACAGAACAGAGCAGAGGATAATGCTGAGTGACATTTAATAAGCAGTTTGGTCCATCTCATGTCTAATAAACAAATATAGCTTATTGTTACTCATGTACTTTTGATTTGTTTTCATCTGTAGTTGTATAAATCTTGTTTGATCCATTCATTACTCTGGTCTATCCATCACCCATCCAACCATTCAACAGTTGTTCAAATAACAGGTCAGTCCAGATATCCATCCATCAATCTGTCTATCCATCCATCCATCCATCCATCCATCTAACCAATTATCGAGAGTTCTCAAAACAGGCCTATTGATTGATAAACCCATCCATCAATTTGTTTTCCCATCTTTTTTCCATCAATCCATCTATCCATCTATCCACCCACCCACCCATCCATCCATCCATCCATCCACCCACCCACCCACCCATTTACGCATCCATCCACCCATCCACCCACCCACACACCAATCCATCCATCTATTCAGAGTTCTAACAACAGGCCAATTGATTGACAAACCCATCCATCAATTCATTTTACAATTTATTTTTCTATCGAACCATCATCCATTTATCTTCCCATCCATCCATCCATCCATCCATCCATCTATCCAACCACCCATCCATCCATCCATCCATCCATCCATCCATCCATCCATCCATCCATCCATGCATCCAACAGTTGTTCAATCAGTTGTTCAATCTATCAGGCTGCCCATCCATCCACCCACCCACCCATTTACGTATCCATCCACCCACCCACCCACCCATCCATCCATCCATCCATCCATCCATCCATCCTTCCTTCCAACCATCTATTCAGAGTTCTAACAACAGGCCGGTTGATTGATCAACCCATCCATCAATTCATTTTACAATCTATTTTTCTATCAATCCATCATCCATTTATCTTTCCATCCATCCATCTATCCATCCAACCATTCAACAGTTGTCCAAATAACAGGTCAATCCAGATATCCATCTATTAGTCTGCCCATCCATCCACCCAACCATCCTTACTTCTAACCAATTATCCAGAGTTCACACAACAGGCTTGTTGATTAACTGTCCATCCATCCATCCATCTATTCATACAACAGTTGTTCCAATAATACATCAGTCTAGCTATCCATCTTTTAATCTGCCCATCCATCCTTACTATCATCTACTCAGAGTTCTATCGATATGCCTATTGAATCCATTCTTCAGTCCATTTTCCATCCACTTATCCAACCCCTGTTCTTACAGTATGTCCATTAATCCATTCAAGCAATCATCAATCCACCAGCTTTCAAATTTCCAATCCAATCCATCCACCTAACTATCTAACCATCTAACCATTTATTGTTTTAAAGATATATACATCTATCCATCAATCTATCATCCCCCCATCCCTCAAACAGAAGGTCCATTAATCCTTTCTTCCATCCAAATATCCATCTTTAAGATGATCTTTAAAAGTTTTACCTGTTTTTCTCGCCAGACTAAAGTCCCAATCACGTTGATTTTGGGCCACTTGAGGGTTGCTTTGGGCCTTATGCCGCTAATTTAATAGGGCTGTGCTAAAGGAAGCATTGAGCCACCTTTCCTAAGCATTTAGCTCTTATCATGAACTACTTCAGGATCATTTCCCTCAGTTAGGAGCCTTCCTGAGCAAAAAGGATGATTCGGTTTCGTTGGGGGGAGTGGAGGCACTTGCACTCTGACCTGTTCAGAAACCTGCTGATTTATGATTTAATCAGCGTTCCTTCATCCTGCTGAATGATCTGATTTGGAGGATGAATCGGAGCGAGGCTGTGGACTCTCTCTCTCTAACAAAAGCTTCTGATTAAGTGCGTGTGCCTTCAGCCCTCATCCACCCCGTTGTGTCTCACAGCTGTGACCTACATCCACTCGATGGGAACCCGGCCACTCTGATGTCACCTTGGCTCTCACGGCTCTCCAGCCAATCAAAGCTGCAGGAGATCTGGACATGATGGGACCGAACAGACAGAAGAACCAGAGGACTCGTGTTTATAAATATCCCAACATCTCTGAGGTAGCCCCGCCTCCTCTGCTGTTTAAAGCATCACTGAATGCCGCAGACACGGAGGCCTGCCCGGGCCTGCGTAATCGCTCGGCCCTTTGTCAACACGCAGAGAGGCCGCGGACGAACCGCAGATTAGACTTTCAGAGAGATGACCAGCAGACAAAACAAGGCCGTCGTCACAGCTGCAGGTTAACTCAGATAACACACAGCTGGAAAAGTCATTCTTCATGTTTCCAGGCTGACAGATAATCACACTGTTTACAAAAACATGTCAGGACAGCCATGACCCTCTGCTGATTATGTGAATTTAACTGTGGAAAAATATTCAAGCTATGTCAAGACTCACACCAGATCCTGGAAACAAAACAATTAACTGTTTCTCCAGTCGGGTTTGAGAGACATTCAGTGTGTTTACATCCTGCAGCTGCCTGGAGAGACCACTAGGGGCAGTCACGTCCTCCACGCTCATGTTTACAACCAAGATTACAGCCTGGACCAAAAAATAATTTCACAAGGTTTGAGAATGTTGATCTGGTGGTCTGCAGAAACTGAGTGTGGTGATCAGGATTTGAGGCCTGTAGCACCCTGTAATGTAGTAATTAACTGATAATGTAATAACACCTGATAATGTGATAAAATTAACTAAATAAAAATGTAATAAAATCTGTTTTTGTAATAACTTAAAGGGACTGTGAGGAGTTTCTAAGTAATTACAAAAAAAGTCTCCATTTTAGATATCTGCCTGATGGAAATACACACTTCAAGATGAGTTTGATAGCATCAAAATAGGTTATCTATAAATGCTATTCCTTAGCTTCACGGTCGGGTCGGACAGGGCTGGACTGGACTGGATACTCAACTTCAGGAACAAGACAATTAAAACTAGAGCAAATTTATATTATTCAGACACGTCTTAGAGCACCGGGCTGTAAGTAGACATATATAGCTGGCTACAAAACTACAATACTAAGTTTTCCAAAAACTGCTTGTTGTCACACATCAAAAACTACCGCTTTTTCTCTGTTTCTACCTATTTTTCATAGTTAACTATATTTCTCCAGACACTTGTTTTTTTTCCTAATTATATGCTGACCAAGCCAAAATTCTTGTATGTGCAAATGTAGGTGTTGATAAATATCATTCTGATTCTGACGTGACTCCAACACAAAGGCTAAAACATTGATAGAAACTGGAAAAGACTCATTGGAAATAACATCCAAATAAAGTTTCTGTTAGTCAACTAAAAGTCAGAAAACTCTTTTTTCCAGATCTTTGTAATCTAAACTCCTTCAACAGGCTTCTCAACACTTCACACCAAAGCTCTCTGACACGGTCAAACTATTCCCAACATCTACCGTCCTGGTGCAAACTTCTGCTGCTCCGTTCTGAAAGCTCCAGTTTTTCCTTTTCACCTGTAAACAGGACATTCCTTTGGAGGAGCATGCATGCCAACGTTACCAATAACATGAGAAGAAGAGGAAGAGGAGGATATGAAGAAGACTAGGAAAGCACCCAGACAGTTCAGACCTTTACCAAACAGCTGTGAACCATGTAAAAGATCCAAATCTGGATCAGCAGATCCAGAACTGAACCAGGATCCAGACCAAACCTGGCATATACATGGAGGCTGTTATCCTGCATGAACATGGCAAGTTCTGGGAACATCATTAAATATTTTGATTTTATATGATTTATTGAATGTTGTCAAAGGGATTTCTCATTATAAAGTTCATTATGTTTTTGTGACATCAGTCTGGATCAGATCCTACGGAGCCCCTAATCGTGTGCACAAAATACTTATTCGAGCGCACCTTTTAGCTAAAACATGCGCTCGAATTGAAGTTACATACCACGTTTTTACTTGTCCTTGTCCACTACGGCTTCCCGTAGTGACGTCAGATGTTTACAAACACACACAATGGAGAGAAAAAGTGAGCTAGTTAACTTTTATATCCACCTTCCACCTCCCTCCACCTTATTCAGCGGGTGGCAGCAAGACATGAGCTTTGCTTGGGTCTTGAAAGTTGTGCAGCTTTTATATAAGATAGTGATAAATAGCCTAAGGGTATGTACACACTCTGCACTCCTACATTCACAGACACAGCTAACATTGGCTGGTTACTGGGATGCTTCATGCTTTGTACCGGCAGCTGACGACAATATATTATGGGGCATTACCACCATCTACTGAAGAGCCCGGCTGTCTGTTGCCACTTGGCTGTATAATTAATCCAAGCACAGGTTTTATCTTGAACGTGCGCACAATTTAAATATTTTTTTTCTACGCGGCACCTAAGGGGCCCCGTAAGATCCAGACGTACAGAGTAGATTATAAGGGACATGTTCGATGGAAAAATTAATTTTGAGGAAGTCAAGATTAAAGTTGAAATGACGAGAATAAAGACAAAATACAGTTTGTAATAAAAGATGAAATGTCAAGAAAAAAGCTGAAATGTTGAGAATAAGGTCAAAATATATTGTATGTGGACTTTATTGTCAACTTTCGACTTTATTTTTCAACACTTTAACTTTAATCTCATCATTTTGACTTTTAGCCCCTAATTGTATTTCAGCTTTATTGTCAGCAGTGTTGTGTGTAACGCGTTACTTTGTAATTACTTTTTCAGGTAAAAAGTAAAGGAACGCACTACTACTGAAAATTTGGCAATGAAACGTAGTTCCATTTTTGATGCAGCGCGACATTACTTTTCCCCGGACAGATCTGATACCAATGCCGTCTTCTCAGCTGTTCACATGGACGTGAGCAGTGTTGCCAAGTCTGCTCGTTATAAGCTTCTAAGGGCCAGAAATCTCATGAGTCACAGCCGTGAGTCGTGTTTTTTTGGGATTGTTTCCAAACGTGAAGTTTCTTCTTGGGGCTCTTCTGTCTGTGTGAATCCCCCTGATTATCTTCCAGCTCCTAACAATAAAACAAAACACGACTGCAGTAGGCAGTTTGTCCACTTCCTCGTTTCCTGGTTATCGTGCACGCCTCCAAACACACTCACGCACATGGAGCATGCTCCAGAGCCAAAGTTGCCAGGTCTGCTTATTATAAGCGACGTTCTTTCCTTAAATAGATGCTTGGCACTGTGATATTGAAATGTAATGTAGGCAAAAATTAACACACTTAATGTAGATTTCTCTTTTTAAAAAGTAATATATCACATTAGGAAAGGAAATAGCTGGAGGTTGATTATTTTGGGCTTGTTTTTATTGACCTGGTTGCTTATTTCAGAAGAAAATGTGGAAACACAGGAGCTCTGATTCCCAGCGTATGTGACGTTTTGTAAAATAAAGAGCACAAAAGAAAAAACTGTTGTGTTCTGTAGTAGAACTTTTGTTGGTCTTCACATTTAGCAACAGATATGGGGTTCTGTCCAAAGTCGAGCAATGTAAAAGTAATGTGAAATATTACTTTTCATAGAGGTTAACTAAGTAAAGTAACAAGTTACTTTTTCCAGAAGTAACGAGCAAACAGTACTTTTTAAAACATTTCAACTTTTATGTCATCATTTCGACTTTTATCTCGACCTGCAAAAAGAACACTAGTTTTCTTAATCTATGGCCCTAATATTCTTCCGTAAAAATGTAATTTACCCTAATGATAGATTTATGGACCTCATATTATCCTGTAACACTGAAGGCAAATCTGTTAAAGATTGGTAGAGGTAAGACTTTTTGAAATCCTGCTCAATCGCTTTTTTTGTTTTGCATTCAGACAAATATTCTGAATGTATCTACACCAAAATTTAGCGATTCTTAAGTTGAGCTGTTACCAACATCTCCTGGGAATTTCAGCCCGATCTATCCAGGAGTTTTTGCATAAACTTGCTGACAAACATAAAATAACCTCCTTGGTGGAGGTAGTTAAGGCCGACTCATGCTCCAGAGCCTGGAGAACTGGATCATATTCCACAGATCAATGAATGTAAATCACGTGCAGAAACCAAAGTGGGAGGAAAAAAGCCACTGCGGGTGACTGACGTGACTTCAGCGGCGCGTGCAGACGCCTTCATGCCGGCCATATGGAGGACCCTCTCCCTCTTTTATGGTGTTGTTGACAAAATGCCTGTAAGACCCGTTATTACTGCTTCCTGCCCCGCAGACAGAGGAACTCTGCAACCTTCAGATTCTTTCTCCTCCTCCCTCCTCCTCCTCCCCTCGGATCAGACCTGAAGCAAAACCAAAACACTCGGCTGTCATGGGGGGGCTGCAGAGTCATGGCTGCTGAGCTGACAAAAATAAAAGTGATGATGGTCTTTCTTTTCACAGTAACAGCAGCTCAATGGTTAATTACAGAGATGGGTCAGCTCCTCAGCCGGTGGAAAAACATCTATTTACTTCATTAAGGCATTAAAGCCCCAATTCTGAGGAGATGAGCATGTTTGGGGGGCAGGGGGCTGAGTTAGGGCTGGGAAATATGGACCAAAAATTCAAGTTCATATTTTTAAAAGTAGACTAAAGACCGTCCTTTTTGATCGGATTATTAGTTTATTATTTATATTTAGCATTAGTATTTTGTCTTATTCTATTTTAAACCTTTTAATTTAACTTCAACTTTAACTTCACTTTAACTTTATTTCATTTATATGGCACTTTTCAAGCATTTTGCAACACAAAGTGCCTCACAGAGGATAAAACCAAAACCAAAACTAAAACAAAACAAAGGCAAGCAAAAGAAAACAAAAAAACAAAGGAATACCATAAAAACCCCAAACTTCCTACCCCCACACAATTTTTTGTTTCTCCATTTTAGTTCAGATTTATTCTTCAGAATTTTATTCCCTGTTAGTAATTTTTCTTTCTTTTGGTGGTTGGCTATCTAATTTTACCATATATTTCTTTTAAAGGTGCTATGAGGAGGATCTATTTCTGGCGACATAAAGAATCTGCTACCCATGAGCACGCGCAGCGACTGTCGTAAAGACGTGACCAAAGCCAAGCCTGATGCACAGCCCACAGCCCTTTAATGGCCCTTTTCCACTAGCACGCCTTGGCCCTACTCTACTCGGCTCTACTCGATTAGCAGCCTGGTACCTCCTAAAACAAGCTAGTTTTAGTACCTACTCCGCTCTGGTTCCAAGCGAGCTTAGTCCCTACTAAAAGATGACGTCACTGACTGCCGGCTACTGATTGGTCAGACAATGTCATCATCGGTGAGTCATGAGTGCGACGACCTAGCATGCCAACAGTATCTACCATTAGCTTACCCTCATACGTCTTTTCTTTGCAGCTGGATTGCTCTCGTCCTCGGCTTCATTCTGTTGTATAGCTTCCAAAACTCTCCTGTGCTTCTCAAGGGGTATTTCTTCTTACCACCTGCAGCCTTCTTCTGCTTTCCTTTTTTACTCAGTTTGTGACAAAAAGCCACAGATTGTTGTGTCGCGCTCAAAATGACGTCACCACAGTGCCGCTCAGCGACACTGCACCCTGTTGGGCAGGCGACTGGGGCTAATGGAAAAGCAGCACAAGGCGAGTAGAGTAGAGCTGGGTAGAGTTGAGTAGAGTAGAGTAGGGCTAATGGAAAAGGGCCAATAGAAAACTGTTGGAATTAATATTATGGCAAGAACCAATCAGTTAAGTTAAGAGAAACGACCATCGTTACTTTTCCTGCAGCTTTCACATTGTTTATAGAATGAAGTAGAACAATATACTCACCCAGAAGGCTTTCCTGATCCAAACAGTGCTTCAGGAGATATTTAGATCCAAAATCGAGCAGCGGACATCCGTATAATGGTAGCACATAGGGCATACAGCGCCACTCCTAAAACTGAATTAATCGTCCAAAAACCTATGTTTTTCACCAATATTCCATCATGGTTCGTTCCAACTACTCCTCCATTCCAGTCTGTGTCACTCCAGACAGCATTGTGTGGCTGTACTGACCTCTGAAGTGAAAATGAAGAACAAATGCTCAGCACATGTGCAGTGCGGCTCATTGTTTCAGGGGAAGACTGCCGGCTACACAACGACTTTCTTCTTCCAGTTTTGTGCAAAATGGAGGAATATCTATCGGATGAAGATGTTGTGGAGGAGAACTTTGAATATGATGGGTGTCCTTACAGTTACAGAGTCAGAGTTTACAGATGAGGAGCTCATAGAAAGGGGGAAGCGCTCCAGAAAGTACTGCGCAGGCGCGGAGGCAAACCTTCTTCTTCTTCAGAGGTCAGTACAGCCACATAATGCTGTCTGGAGTGACACAGACTGTAATGGAAGAGTAGCGTGAGCTGACCATGATGGAATATTGGGGGAAAACATGAGTTTTTGGACGATTAATGCAGTTTTAGGAGCGGCGCTGTATGCCCTATGTGCTACCATTATACGGATGTCCACCGCTCGATTTTGGATCTAAATATCTCCCGAAGCACTGTTTGGATCAGGAAAGCCTTCTGGGTGAGTATATTGTTCTACTTCATTCTATAAACAATGTGAAAGCTGTAGAAACCAAACTTTTCCTTTAAGTAAGATGGAAGCAGGCTGAGTAAAGCCTTGTAAACCAGCCAAAGATTCAGCCTACAGATGAACCGTAAGGACCACGCAAACTGCTCATTCAGAGAACAATGATGAGTTCAAGGCTTAAGATCTGTTATGAACCTTAGAACTCCATGATGAACAGTATCCAAAATGACATGATTCATGACCCTGAAAACCCCCATCTCACTTTCAGAATCATGTTGATATCTTTATTAGTTAAACAGTTATTGGGCAAAAACCATTGTTTGCTAATAGCAGTTATCTGGATCAAATCATTTTTAGATTGGACCATTCCGAACATCTCCTGAAAATATCAGCAACATCCTTCCAGTAGTTTTTGAGTTATCTTGCTAACAAACAAACAAACAAACAAACAAACATCGGCCGGTAAAAACATAACCTCTTAAGTAAAAAGAGGTAACAGACATATGTCTGTATTCGCATTCAGATCATAGCTGTCAAGTCAAGTTTTGGCCGGGAAACGACCGTATTTTACCTTCTTTCCCATCGTCCTCCTGTATTACTATTTTCCCCTAATTCTCCCGTATAAGAAAAAAAAACATTCCTCTGCTCTAACTGAACACTGTCACTAGCCTTGTGAGAGATGCCACCTGCAGTAGCCTGGGTGGCAGTTGTCACGAGGTTAGTGCCGACAGCGGGAACAAACCCCGGGACAACAGAGGAGAGCGATGGATGGATGTGAGGAGGGAGAAGGCATTCCTGCCAAGAAAAACAAAGAAGTCCTGTAAATATCTCGAAAAATGGGACAGTGAATTTACTTTCCTAAAGAGGAGCAGGTTGGGGCACAGTCACGTGTTCTGTAAGATGTGTAACTGCGACTTTAGTGTTTCCCACGGGGGAATAAATGACGCAAGTCAGCAAGAGAAATCCACCAAGCACAACCGCTGGCTACTCCGGCCCCGCCCACAAATAGGCTACACTCCTTTCCAAAGAAGTGTCAAAGGATGCAAAGTCTGCAACAAATCTGTTTAAGTCATTAGTGAATGCCAGAGAGCTATTTGAGTAAACATAATGAAATGTAAGAAATGTAAATGAACGAAAATAAAATATAGCCAACATGTTAAACTTAAAGGCAATGTCAAATGAGCAGTAAATATGTCATGTGTTGACCTGGGAATGAACTGAAAATATGTAAAATAAAAAAAAATGTGCTTCATATACTCTTTTGTGTTTTCATTTAGGCTTTATTATAATGTAGGAATGTTCACAGCATTTCAATGTCAACAAAGGTAGGCCTATCAGATTCTGATCACCTAACTGATTAGTAAGCTGTTGACATGTTGTTTTTAGATATCTTGTACTCCTGTCTTAAAATGTAAGGGATACTGAAGCTTGGTCGGGGTGGTGGGACAGCTCACAGCAAGTGCTGGAAAATTTTCCTTATTTTCAAATCCTAAACTTGACAGGTATGATCCAGATTCTGATCACCACCAAAATGCAACATCTTCTTCCCTGTGCCATGACCGATGTTCACTGTAATTTTCATCCAAATCTGTGAATTAGTTTTGCAGTTATCCTGCTCAAAAGCTAACAAACAAACTAACAATGTCGCTAAAAAAAAAATCAGCAGCAAAGATAACCAGAAATCAATCAGAGAGAACAAACCTCCATCATCGTGGCTCACTTATGCGTGTTACATCTATAATCAGTAGTTCGTGATAAAGTTACCACCATAATATGATTCATGATCCTGAAAACCCACACCTTGCTCTCAGAATCATGTTGATATAATTTTAGTTAAACAGTTATTGGGCAAAAACCATCAAAACCATCACCACCAAAATCAAATAATTATTAGGTTTGGCCATGACCAACACCTCCTGAAAATATCAACAACATATTTCAGTAGTTTTTGAGTTATCTTGCAAACAAACCAAAGTTGGCTGGCAAAAACATAACCTCCTGAGCAAAAAGAGGCAAAAAGAATTTCTGGATCTGCATCCAGATTCTGATCACCACCAAAGCTTGCAACCTTGCTTCACCATGCCATGATCGACACTCACTAGAAATGTTATCCAAATATGTTGATATTTTTTTAAGTTATCCAGCTCACAAACTAACAAATAAATTAACAAATGTCACCAAAACAAATCCTCTTAAGAAGAGATAAACATGATAAAACACACTTTAAACCCTCCTTAAGCCACACAATACCAGGACTGAAACTGTGCATCTATATTGGACCATAAATACCACTGTATCTATAAATACCATTAAAACCTGAAAACATGTAAAAATGATTTCCAGCCCGGGTCGCCCAGCCCTACCTGGACTGTGCGCGTGTTTGTGCACGAGCGTGTTCGGGGGGTCGAGGAGAAACTTGCAGCAGAAGCAAAATAAAGCAGCAGCAGCAAAGAGCAGAAAGCTGCAGCCTCTCTGCATGCAGCCGCTGCACAAAGTCACTCACCGAGGCCACCTTGTACCTGCCGGACCCCCTGACCGGGTGAGCCAGACCCTGCAGGACCCACATGCAGCAGCAGCAGACGAGCAGCGCGGTCCCCCTCATCCTGATCCTGGTCCTGGTCCTGATCCCGGTCCGCAGCCCTGCAGCCCGCACTCACACGGCCGCAGCTCTTTAAATACTCTCGGATTTCTTTGTTCGCCTAACGCTTTTTTCTCCTCATACACTTTTTTTTAACTGCCCAGGGCTGATAATACCACCCGCTACCATGTGACTCTTAACCCTTTCTCTGCCAAACCGCACTCAGGAGGATGCATCTGCGTCCCTCTGCAACCTCACACTCCTGCAAAAAGACGAGAAAGTTTAAATAAACATTAAACAGAAGTTTAAACACATAAGAAGAATCGACAGAGAGAGAAAAACTTAACCTCTAGATCAGCAGAGACAGGCACGCTGTTGCACAAATATAAGAATTTAAGGATTATTATAAGAGCCTTAAAGGACAGCAGCTCAGAGCAGCCAACCTCTCAATGCTGATCTGAACTTTATTTCAGCCTTTATGGCAGAGAAACTGCAAAAAAGGAGCAGCAAGGAATTCATGGAAATTAAAGATAATTTAATGTTTAACCCACACAGATTCAGAGATACTGATGTGCAGGAAAAATATTTTTATCAGGCAAAAAAGCAAAACAAAGTCATATTTGGAAAGGTGTAAATGAGAGCCAAAGTGTAAGAATCTTAAAAAAAATGTTAACTACTGAACTTACAGAGCATAAACAAAACAACTTTATTTATATTTCACTTTTTAAACAACCCCAGTGAACCAAAATGCTATACAGATACATGAGAGAATTAATAAACTATATTGATTTTTATATAAATCTACAGATAAAATCTAACTTTATTTCATAAACTGCAATTTGATCCACACTGATTCAGAAATAACAAGAACAGCACTTGAAGAGCACAGACCACCGCCAGCATCACAGTCCTCACTCATATTGTGATTTTCACCATAAATATTAGTCCTATCCTTTATTTTATGTAAATATTGAGATTCCTTGACCATGAAAACATACTATTGGCAACTGGATACATCATTACCTCTGCCACGGAGGTTGTGTTTTCAGGAGAGTTTGTTTGTCTGTCCGTCTGTGAACAAAATAACTCAAAAAGAAATGGGCGGATTTGGATGAAGTTTTCAAGAAATGTTCAGCATGGGAAAAAGAAGAACTAATTTGATTTTTTTGTTGATCCGGAGCAGTGTCTGGCTGTCATGGTGAAAACTGTGATTTCTGTGAATAACTACTGAACTAAAATAGATATCATTATGAATCCAGTTGCTGATGGTATGTTTTCATGGTCAATGAATCTAAATATTTACATGAAATAAAGGTAGGACTAATATTTATGGTCAAAATGACATTATGGCTGAGGACTGTGGCGTTGGCGGAGGTCTGCACTCTCTGAGTGCTTTTCTAGTGGTGTCTATTTTAGTTCAGTAGTTATTCACAAAAACCACATTTTTCACCATGGCGGCCAGACGCTGATCGGGATCAACACCAAAATTGAATCAGTTCTTCCTTTTCCCTTGCTGAACATTTCTTGAAAATTTCATCCAAATCCATCCTTAACTTTTGGAATTATTTTGTTCACAGACGGACAGACAGACAACAAACTCTCGAAAACATTACCTCCTTGGCAGAGGTAATGATGTGCAGGAAAAAAAGACTTTTACCAGGCAAAAAAAGCAAAATAAAGTAATATTTGGAAAGTTGTAAATAAGAGTCAAAGAGTAGTAATCTTCAGAAAAATGTTAACTGTACTTACAGGGCATAAAATAATATTATGCAATTGTCTTTAAATAACTTTTCTGAGGGGAAAAAATGCACATTTTATTTAATACAATACTCCTGATACCACTTTTAAAACTAGAAAGCACTCGGAGAGTGAAGACCTCCACCAGCGCCAAAGTCCTCAGCCATATTGTGATTTTGACCATAAATATTAGTCCTACCTTTATTTCATCTAAATATTTAGATTCCTTGACCATGAAAACATACCATTAGCAACTAGATTCATAATGATATCTATTTTAGTTCAGTAGTTACTCACAGAAATCACATTTTTCACCATGGCAGCCAGACGCTGATCCGGATCAACACCAAAATCCAAATTCCTTTTCCCATGCTGAACATTTCCTGAAAATTTCATCCAAATCCATCCATAACTTTTTGAGTTATTTGTTCACAGACGGACGGACAAACAGACAAACTCTCCCAAAAACATCACCTCCTTGGCGGAGGTAACAACCTCAGTGATCCAAAATGCAGTTCAGTGAGAAAGATTATTAGGGCCGTTTTAGATGGACATTGTGACTTATATCACAAAATTGTACTTTGACATTATTCTCGTCATTTTAACTTTAATCTTGACTTACCCAAAATTATTTTCTCCATCTAACATGGCCCTTAATACTCTTCCATAGTACAGATACATAAGGGAATATAAGAAAAAAATCACATTGATATTTACATGAACGTTCAGATAAAACTTTTTTTCATAAACTGCAGGAAACGATGAGGAACCAACAGAGAATTTAATATATTTTTATGCAGTTTGTTCCACGCACATTCAGAAATACTGATGTGCAGGAAAAAAGGCAAAAAAACCAAAATAAAGTCACTTTCGTGAAATATTTCATAGGTATGTGCCAAAGTGTAAGACTCTTTCCAGCATTTCTGTTTGTGAATATAAAAATATATTTATTTGAATCTTTGCGTATATGTGTATCTTTAAATCCACCTGTGGGTAAACTTGTTTTGCAGCCAGAGAGATGGGGAAATCCATCATAACACACTAAACACCAAACAGACATTAGTTGTGTTCGAAATCGCTCGCTATCACTGATATAGTGCACTACATAGTGTGTTCGCCATTTTGTAGTGTTGTTTGAATTCTCAGCAGTTATTTTCAATCACTATATGTTGCACTACAAAATACCCACAATGCACAGCAAAAGTGAGTGTACATATGTGCCCTTTATTGTACTCCCGTACATGCAATACAGTCATGTTTTTCCAAAGAAGAAGAAGAGAAGGAAGGCCGTTAGGCGCTGCTTTCATTCATAAATGTAAAAAAATGTTAAAGTATCTTTAACACTTTCATAGTGTGGCTCTTTAACATCTTTAAGTGGCTGTAAACAGCTTCAAAATTTGCTACTTATCCTCCCGAGTGCCCGGTTTCTTTACATAAGTTTTGACACGTCCTCTTCCGTCACAGGAATCCGGCTCATCAGCTGATGCTATGACGTTTAGAAAATTTCAGTGTAGTGTCCGAAATGTCGTTTTTAGTCCACTATTTCATTTACACTACATAGGGGATAGTGAGTGAGTGAATGAATGGACGATTCTGAACACAGCTATTGACCCTTCGCAAAGCCTGCTCCTCTTGGTTACTGTTGCAATGCCCATCAAACTTTCTGTCTTAGAAACAAAGATATTGAGTTCAGTGATAGTGAGTGAAAATCCTGAGGAAATATCTGCTAATTTTCTTGACAAACTCTTCAGAGATATCAGAAAGAAGCAGACAGAAAGGTCTTTGAGAGAAACATTCACCACATCAAATGTTGGCTTAGTTTAAATGAAGAGGAAATTGTTAAATTCAAACAATCACATACAAGCAGAGGTGAAAGTGAGAAAAGATTCTTGCAGGAACTGTGCAACCCAATTTCTTTTTTTTTTTAGCACGCATACTCTTTTTTTGACACGTCCTAGAGTGCACAATGTAAGATGTCAGATACATGATGTAATATATGGCAAAACATTTATTTTTTAAAAGGGGAGATAACACCAGAACAATAATGACATTTTTGTTAAAAAAGAATAAATTACTGAATTATTAGCCTGCTAAAATTAGACTTCCAGCCTACTTAATACACTTACACAAAAAAGGTAAAAAAAAAAAATTATATGTCAAATTTTTACAGCAGTTTTTGTTAGTGGCTGTTTTTGGCCTTAATGGTATGAAAGGGATAAACAATTTGAATCTGATGATGGTACACAGAAACTTATAATGCATCAGTCAGTGTTGTTACTATTTTTTGTTATATCCAAGACTATGATAACAGGTAAAAAATCTCCAGGCTCCAATTATTTTTTATATCGAAAATCAGTCATTTTGTGTTTTTTTCCCCCACAAAATCGGTGACATCACTTATAAAATTGGCATTTAAAATATTAAAATTATTATCTTTTTGTTTGTTTTGATCAGAACTTAAGTTGATTAACACATGTATGCAAAAAATCAGAAAAAAGTAGGACCTGTCTTGACTGTCATACTTTTATTTTTTTTACATCACCTAGGCAACCAGCAATCCAATGAAAAGAACACATTGAGTTTTCTCACTTCCATGTGTGCTTGTTTTTGGAAGGAGAGGTGCTGCTCGCATGACATGAGACAGAGACTATTTCACGACCCGTAAAAACCTCTCATTTTTTACTTGTGGATTTTTGTTTTGTTTATTTTGCAAAAATGACTACCCTGTTGTCTGCAAAAACCACACCAATTGGCTTAAAAAAGAAAAGGACTTGCATTTCATGCATAAGGGAAAGTTACTTTTCAAAGGTCTTCCGGTGCATTCCTGTAGAAGAGGTCTGCATATTTCTTACCAGCACCGCGTTCCGGCTTACTTTCACCTCTGCATACAAGACCATGTTCTGGTACAGCAGGGTAAGTCTTTATATGTTGTTGAGATTAAATTAACATTAAAGGTGTAGTCAGCAATCTTCTAATCTTCTAATCTAATGCACTATTTGTCAAATTCACCGTATTTCTCCTCTCCATCCACAAGATGTCACCAATGACAGCTTGTTGAAAAAAAAGTCCGGTTTCAATACACATCCTCGACTCTGAATTTCAGCAGGTAAATATTGCGGCTCGGGCCGAGTTACCAAAACATGGTATATAACATGGTCACATAACAGTAACAGCCATCAGACATTCATCTTATTGTCTAATCTGCTAGGATGTTCTGTTGTTTTGATGTTATCAGTGTTGTCAGTCAAGTTGTCTGACGAGCCAGGGTTACCTTAGCTACGTTGGTTAGCTACGCAGTTTCTACGGCTGTTTCCATGAGGATACACGTCCATCAGCTTTTGGGAGGTGGGTCTGAATTCGAATATCAACAAACCCTCCACTCATTTTCTCCCACATCACTGACTACACCTTTAAGTCAGTTTTTGTTGTGTTTGAACATTTCTAGGGTGCTGTAACAAAATGCTAAAAGATATCAGTGTGTCAGAACTTGTGTCTGTTACTCATATTTCTTTTGCTCAAATATCACCCTGTGGCTCAAGCTTTAACAGAAGTAACCAACTATTGAGACATCATTTGCTAACATTACCTTACCTAACACAGAGCTAAGGTTAGCCAACGTTAATAAACACCTTACTTTAGAACAAATGTAGGTGTTCTTATGCTTTGTCCACACCTGACATCTTTCTTTTTGTATTTTTGGCTTTGGGAAGGCAAAAAAATCAACACCACCCTTCAAACTTCTCAAATATCGATTGTCGAAATAGCTAGCCCAGTACGCACAACGCTTATGAATATTGTTTTCTGCTCAAAGCTTGACAAGTCTGTCATGCCTATGTTAGCAGATTGAAAGGTAAACGATTGTGGGAGGGGCTTATCGAAGGGTCAGTTAAAACATATAAAATCTACACTTAAACTGATTTTTGTAAACTTTACAGCATTTAACTTCAATATCTGCAGCTACCTATGGTACACAGCTATGCAGTAAACTACTGTAAATGGCAATATATTGTAGTAAAACATTCACATTTTTGTCAGATTTACAGCGTTTACCATAAAATCGACAGTTATTTACTGCAAAATGTCCATACAGTAAATACAGAAAATGGTAATAGATCAGGAAAAAATCTACCTTTCCCATGAAAAATGGCCAATAGCAGGTAAGATTTTTTTTTTGTAAAAACATATTTGAGTGAAACCAGTGTTTGATTAAATGTATTTTATTACATTAAAAATGATCTGTCTTTTTTTTTTTTTTTTTTTTTACAAAATTGTATCTTCTTATACATACTCAGTTAAATAGTTAAAGGAATTGTTATATGAATATAAAATACAGTAAGTTCACTGTAATTTAAAATGCAATAATAATGAATAATGACACTGTAAATGGAAAAACAATAAGGATGCAGCCTTTGATAATACAGTAAAAATGCTCTAAACTGAAAGACAGTCATGATTTCTTTAAAGAAAATACAGGACTAAAACAATGATAGAAAATACAATAATATTCCTGTTAATTTAAAATGATAAGGTGTGTTGGAGCCGATGAGAGCTACATTATAAATAGGAACCAATCTCACCTGCCCAGATGTTAAACAGTTTTTGAGCACTGGAGAAGCAGGTATGGTGAACTGAAAGTATTTTTTCTTGCAGATAAATGCTCAGCAGAGATCCATCTACTGAGCAGTTTTCCACTGTATTTGCAAAGATAGTAGGTAGGACGTCAAGAGGATTTAGAGACTAATGTGCGACAGAGAAGCTAAAGTAAAAGAAATGATAAAATTAAGATGACATAAAACTTAGAGGAAGAGGTACAAGAGAAATTCAAAGCAATAAAACCGAGAAACAGACAGAAATAAGTGACATGCTAAAAATACATTAAAACAAATAAATAGATAAACAGATGAAAATATTTAAATTAACTGTAAAAAGATTAAGTGAAAAAAGATAACCCCCTCCTTTTCCTCTTTTTCAAGATATATAGGTGTACAAAAGGATGTTATTTTCAGTTGTAATTGTAATGTCCTACGCTGATGTGGGCCTTGAACGCATCGTTCCTGTTATGTCCTACACTGATGTGGCCCTTGAACGCCTCATTTAAGGGAAACAGGCAACTATAACAGGATTTAAGGAAAAGGTGAGGTAGAGATGTGGGCCAGGTGTTTTTTTTTTGATGAGACGCAGCTGAAGTGAACAGAGCCAAGAACTCTGTAAACAGAAGGTGGTGGTAATGCACCGAAGAAACGGATGCCAACCGCCTTTAAACAAGAAGAAGAAGGAGAAGAAGTTGAACGCCTCATTACCTGCACATGTGGTCAGACATTGACGGGGATGGTCGTTCAAGAGTGTGCGTCCATAAGACTGTAAGTTATGCTGTTTTAAGTGAAGTTACTCACTGTTGATGTTCATCTGTGGGTGTATTTCAGAATACTTAGCAGTAGTTTGTGTCTGGTGTCATTTCATATAGCATGCTAATTCACTAGCCACATAGCCATTATATGAATGCTGTGTCATTGATAAATGCTAGCCTTTGAGTTGTTTAACCCTTTCATGCATGATGTCCGCTACACTGGATGGATATTTGAAATAAAATTTTATACCCTTTAGGTTGCAGTGCAATGCCCAACTATCAGGTGGGGAACTCCCACACACTTGTATCAGGTGTCATAAAAATATTAACTTTGCACTTTTTTATTTTTACCATATTCAGATATTGCATCATAAATCCAAAACAGTCGCCAAAGGGCAAATTTGGCTTAAACCTGTATTCAGGTTTTGAGTAATTTTGTATTTTTTATCCTAAATTTCGGTGTATTTCTACGGAGCCCCTTAGGTGCCACGGAGGACAAAATAAATAACTCGTGCGCACGAAATACTTATTCGTGCGCACGTTTTAGCTAAAGCGTGCGAACGAAATACTAAAATGTGCGCATGAGATACTAAAACGTGTGCACGAAATAGTTATTAACGTGCGCTCGAAATAAAGTTATTCATCACGTTTTGACTTGTCCTTATTCTTGTCCGCTACGGCTCCCCGTAGGGAACACACTCTACACACACTACAGTAGAATATATCCCTCAAATTCAGCATGCTTACAGAAATGCACTCTTGTGCTCGAACATGAACGGATTGTTTGTTGAAACGCCGAAGTGACGGTAAAATGTGGGTTTCGGGGCTATCACAGGTTGACACAGTCAGAAATGTGTCATTTTGATCAGGCATCTAAGATAGTTACCTATATATTACCTTCCGTATATTTATGCTGTCAAATAAGTCTGTAATCCTTCAAAACCTTTCGTTGTCACGCTAAATGTTGTGAAGTCACTTCCACCATTAAGTAAATGGGTTTAAAGAGCTCATTTTTGTGTATAATATGGATTCGGGAGGTGTTCAGATAGTAAACATAAGGGTCCTTCAGACACGCCCCCCTCACTTCTGCCTGGACGGTCACCTGTTAATTTCATACGGTACACCGGCGGAGCCTGCTGTGTTTAAGTATGAGCAGCAAAGTTCTCCTACTTAAGATTATTCCATCTCTCATGACAAGAGCAACAAGAATGTCATTATATGACAGTCTGAGGTGGAAGTAAAAGTTAACAGGCTCACTTCTTCTCTCCATTGTGTGTGTTTGTAAACATCCGGCTTCCCTACAGGGAGCTGTAGCGAACAAGAGTAAGGACAAGTCAAAACGTGATGAATAACTTTATTTCGAGCGCACGTTTTAGCTAAAACGTGCGCTTGAAATAAAGTTATAAACGAAATAACTATTTCGTGCACACGTTTTAGTATCTCATGCGCACGTTTTAGTATGTCGTGCGCACGCTTTAGCTAAAACGTGCGCACGAATAAGTATTTCGAGCGCATGTTTTAATATATCGTGCACACGAATAAGTATCTCTTGCGCACGAGTTATATATTTTGTCCTCTGTGGCACCTAAGGGGCTCCGTATATTTCACAAGTGAATAGTTTGATTGAAAACTGATGAAATTAGTATTTCTTTGTGATTTAATAATTCATGCATGAAAGGATTAAGTTGATTATGTTCCTAATCAGGATCATTGTTTATTTTAATGCAGAAACCACACACACACACACACAAATGCATGTACTGTTCATGCACACAGAAAACAGAAAGATAAACAGACAGACCATCAGCCTTGACTATTAGCCGAACCCGACACTCTGGAGTGATTGCTGCCTCCTAAGATCCACCCACACAGTCTATCATACAATAGGCAAGGACTTAAAAAAAATGCTTGGCACCCCTTCAGAGAGGGAACAAAAAGTGGGATGGAACGGGTCGGCTATTTGATGACATTCTCCTCATCTCATGATCCAAACACCAGAAATTCAGAATCAGAATCAGAATGACTTTTTGTGATTGTAACAAGTACAACAAATAAAAGTGCCATCCAGTCAGTGCATATATGTAGATGTACAACACGCATAATAAACAAAACAGCTAAAACTAGAAAAGCACTCAGAGAGTGCAGACCTCACATTTTCTCCAAAGATATTACTCCTAGCTTTATTTCATCTCAATATTTAGATTCCTTGATCATGAAAACATACCATTAGCAATTGGATTCATAATTATATCTATCTTAGTTCAATAGTTATTCCCAAAATCACATTTTTCGTCATGGCGGATCCAGATGGTGATCCGGATCAGTGCCAAAATCGAATAATTTCTTTCTTGTCTTAATATGGACATTTCACATCAAACGAGTTATCCTGCTAACAGGGAAACAAACACATAAACTAACAGACTAACTAACAAACAAAAAGCAGAGGTCAGTGATCACATAACCTCCTGTCAGAGTTAATTTATTATTAAACAGCTAAACTGAATCATAAAACAGTTAAAACAAATTATAAAACAGCTAAAGTAGCCTCATAAACAAACAGGATCCATGCGCACACATCCAAGCCCCCATTCAGTCCATGTGGCCCTGATCCCTTGAAAGCCTGTTTTCACATGGGATGATGATTTTAGCAGCTCTGACTGTGGTGACTGCTGTGGGACAAAAACTTTTCCTAAATCTGTTGCTCCCTGTTTGGTTTGATCTGTACCATTTACCTGAGAACAGCAGCTCAAACAGAGTGTGTCCAGGCTGTGAAGAGTCCTTGAGGAGGTTCAGCGCTCGTTGAAGAATGGTGTCCTGCATGATACAACCCTATTTGCCCTGGATACTTTGCCTTGATTGTTTTTCCACTTTTTTGGCCCCTGTTCTCTTTGTTTTGGGGATGGGACTGAACAGTACAGGGGGTAGCTAATGTTTTGGCGACTCATTCTGTGGCTCGTCCCACACTCCCTTGTTGTGAATATGATTAGTGGACAACTATTCTCTGCCACTTAATAATATTGGCTGTCAGAAATAATTATTTAAATTAAGTATTGGGATTTGATTGGCATTAAATCTAACTCGAGGCACCACCCATAAAGGGAAATAATAGTCAATTTAAGGTTACTATTAATTTGGGACCATGATTTATAATTAACTTAACAAAATAACCAAAGTTACCTAATGCATTGACAGTCAAGGCTGAAGGATTTGGAGTTCTGCAGACAAGAGGTTGGCAAGATTGATTCTTATGCTACATCAACAGACCAGCAACTGACTTTTTGTTAAAAATCATTTATTGACAAACCAAACATGAGTGGTGGAGGTTAGAAATGGTCTCTTTGTGTAAGGTTGATGCCTCAACAAGTAATGGTAACGTAGTAATAAGCAGCAGTTAGCTATACTGTAGCTTAAAGGTACAGTGTGTAGTTTTTAGCGGCATCTAAAGGTGAGGTTTCAGATTGCAGCACTCCCGCGCTCCCCCCTCCCTGTTGGAGAACCTCTGGAGCTAGGGTGGCCTTCCAAGGACAAAAAGTGTTTTTAGCTTAGTTATCAGCCTATGTTTTGTCTTACTGCCACAGAAAATGAATAAATCGTGGAGTTTTAGCACTACGTTGTCTCCCTATTGTCTTTCAGTCTTGCTACTGCTCACACCGGTCGTTTGGAACGAGACAATCATTTCAAAATGCTTAAACCTCGCATAGTAGATACATTCTCTGCGTCTTACTCCGACTTCTCTGAAAGTAAACGAATAAATTCGGCTCCATATAAGAGTACAATTCGACACTTAGTCTTACCTGTCCAGCAAAAAACAGGCAACTTCGGCGTCTGTCTGCAAACTTATCCTTCAGGGACTTCCATCTGGGAAAGGCAGCACCGATGTTGACCCTGTTTTTTTGTCGTAGCCTGTCCCGATTGCGTTTGGCTTCGGCGTTTTCGTTTCTTTGACAATGATTCACGTTCCACTGATGGCAAATTGTACTTGTGGTCCTCCATGTTTGTTTGTATTAGCACAGCTGCTTGGTAATCACTCTCTTCTTCTTTGTCTATTTCACAACATTTCCGGTAGGCGTCAACAAAAAAACGCGAAAGCGTTTAGCTGTCCATTCTAAGTTACGGTAGAAAAGATGGCGACGCAAGATGGAAGCCCCCATAAGAGAGAGCCCGCTCCTATGTAGATATAAATGACTTATTCTAAGGTAACGAAAAACATCAATTATTTAAGGCTGATTAGAAACTAATTTAAATATAATTTTAAGTAATCTATTCCATTTTTACCAAGTCTGTTATTTTAGATAGCATATAATAATGCACACTGTACCTTTAAAGAACATGTTCTATAAAACAATGCAGTGATTGTAAAACCAAATAGAACCATGCTTAGCCATGCTATGCTAAACTCTCTAAGGCCAAGTTATATTACCTAGTCCATGGGAGGAAAAGGTGTCCTTTTTGGTTCTGCTCTGCAAAGTCCAGTGTTGCAAGTTTGGTGGTTCTTCAGTGGGTCCCAGGCCGGTCTGTCCCTCTAGCTCCTGGCTCTGAAGTCCACTGGTTGCTCCTTTGTCACTTGAGTTAGCAGCTTGATGCTAAATCTGTTGTTTCTTGTTTCCATCAGAAACTCCTGTTCCTTAAGCAGGCTTATGTGTCACCTTTGGTGCTACAGTCTGCGTTGAGCAGGACTGTGGAAGAAGTCTTGAGGTTGTACTCTTGGAGCTGTGTCCCCTTCTCTCCATGGTTCAGAAAGAGAAAAAAATGCATAGTCTTGGTTGAAATGAGGGAAAGGATTTATCAGATGTTTGGTGCAAAGCAACAACAACATTGTGGCTATGATGTAGCTTGGGCAAATTTTGTGCACTAACTGAGATGCAGGGCAGTAACAGTTAGGCGATGGTTTCTTAAGGTTGACTCAGGCTGGAACACTTGATGGTGACAGCAAGGTAATTTTTACAGGGCTAGAAGCACACTCTGGCTCTCTGAGGCTCTGTTTCTCACTCGTGCTGAAATGCATGGCAGTGACAACCAGGTACAACTTAGTGTCACAGGGTTGATGGCACGCTAACAAAACAGGGAGTAACTGAACTTCCTACACGACCTACAGAAGAGATCAAACTGGAGTGGAAAGCAGCAGCAGCAGCAAACCTCATGCAACACTAAGACTGATGTTCCATATTTGTTTGGTACTGGTTCAGTTTAATGCAGCACAATTATGAAAAATTACCAACAGTCCCCTGCCTCACACAGGGCACCAATAATGGTGTGAATATGATCAGTGGACACCTGTTCACTGTGGAATATTCAGTATCAGGAATAATTATTTAAATTAAGTAAAGGGATTGAATTTACATTATATCTACCTCAAGGCACCATCCATAAAGGGAAATGATTGTAAATTTATTAAGTTAGTCTCATTAAGATTACTGACAATTACTGTGGGACCATGATTAATAATAAACTTAATAAAAATAATCAAGAAGTTCTGTAGAGAAGTTGGCAAGATTCATTCTTATGAAGCATTAACAGACCAGCAACTGACTTTGCATTTAAAAATGTTTATTAACAAAGCCAAACATGAAAACATACAATATCTAACCTAACCTAAGTTCTATGTACAAGTGTGTGTGTGTGTGTGATGGCAAGATGGCTGCCTCATAAGGGTGTTTTATCACCGCTTGGCTCAACGGCATTTACAACTAGGACCACATGGGGAGTGGTGGAGGTTGGAAATGGTCTCTTTGTGTAAGGTTGATGCCTCTACATAAAATGGTAAAGGTAAAATAAGCAGCAGTTACATATAGCTTAAAGCTTAAAGAACATGTTCAATAAAACAATGCAGTGATTGTAAAATCAAATAGTCCTGTGCTTTGCCGTGCTATGTTAAACTCTCTAATACCCAGTTATATTACCAAGTCCATGGGAGGAAAAGGTGTCCATTTTGGTTCTGCTCTGCAAAGTTCAGTGCTGCAAGGTTGGTGGTTTCCCAGTGGGTCCCAGGCCGGACTGTCCCTCCAGCTCCTGGCTCTGAAGTCCACTGGTTCCTTTTTTGTTGTGTCTTGTTTCAATCAGGAACTCCTGCTCCCTAAGCAGGCCCTTTTTTTCACCTTTGGTGCTACAGTCTGTGTTGAGCAGGACTGTGGAAGAAGTCTTGAGGTTGTACTCCTGAGAAAAGACTGTTCTGTGTCTCTTTCTACAGACTGAGAAAGAGCTGAAAGAGAGGAGCTGTGTCCCCTTTTCTCCATGATTTAGAAAGAGAAAAAAATGCATAGTTATGTTTTTATGATTTATCACTTGTTGGGTGCAAAGCAACAACAACAATGTGGCTACAATGTAGCTTGGGCAAAATTTATGCATTAATTGTGATGCAGGGCAGCAACAGGAGATGGTTTCTTAAAGTTGACTCAGGCTGGGACACTTTACAGTGACAGCAAGGTACTTATCTTTTAAAAGGGCTGGTAGCACACTGTTGCTCTACCTGTGGCTCTATTTCTCACTTGTTCTGAAATGCATGGCAGTAAAAGCCATTTACAACTGTCAGTGTCACAGGGCTGATGGCACGCTGTGGTTCAAAAAACAAAACAGGGAACAGTTGAACTTCTTACATTTCCTACAGAAGAGGTTTTACTGGAATGAAGAGCAGCAGCAGCAAACTTCATGTAACACTAGGACTAATGTTTCATATTTGTTTGGTACTGGTTAAAGTTAATACTGCACATTTATGAAAAGTGCCAACAGCCAACAGTACACCAATTATGTTGTGAATTTGATCAGTGGACAACTATTTACTGTGTAACTTAATGGACTGTGGAAGAAGTCTTGAGGTTGTACTCCTGTAAAAAGACTGTTCTGTGTCTCTTTCTACAGGCTGAGAAAGAGCTGAGAGGAACTGTGTCCCCTTCTCTCCATGGTTTAGAAAGAGAAGAAAAACTGCAAAGCAGAACAGGGTCTTATTGTCCTTATCAGAGGGTTCACACCTACATGTGAAATCTGGGAAGTGAGATAGTCAGCCAACTTTGTTTTAGGCTTCTGCAGGGACATGTTCCTTTGAGAGCACATGATCCCAAAACCCTGAATATAATTATTTTTAACTCACTAAACAGTTTAATATAAAGAGCATAAATGAAATAAACTTAAAAGTTAAGAAAAAGTTTAATTTAATGAATATTAAGGAAATAAATTTTGATAACTTTACTTATTTGATAAAATGTGCTAAGACAGAGTTTAATATTTAATGTTTTCTGATGTGATAGTTAAATGTTTTTATAATAATAATAATGCATTTTATTTAAAAGCGCCTTTCAGGACACTCAAGCACGCTGAACAAGATTAAAAACAACCACAGTAAAATCAACAGTAAAAATAAGATCAACAATAATGATAAAATCAACAATAGAAATGCACAAACAGATCAGGACCGGTGGGGAGAGGAGGTAAGTTAATGTCAAGTGAGGTATGCAGTCCTGAACAGGTGAGTTTTGAGTCTGGACTCTGAAAACAGAGAGGGATGTCAGGTTTCGGAGGTCTGGCGGAAGAGAGTTCCAGAGCTGGGGAGCAGAGCGACTGAAGGCCCTGCTCCCCATGGTGCTGAGGCGGGCAGAGGGCACAGTGAGGTGGGTGGAGGAGGAGGATCTGAGGGAGCGGGCCGCAGTGGCAACGTTGAGGAGGTCAGACAGATATGGAGGGGCGAGGTTGTGGATGGCTTTGAAAGTACACAGAAGGATTTTGAATTCTATTCTACGCTTGACCGGTAACCAGTGGAGCTGCTGAAGGATGGGGGTGATGTGATGGTGGGAGGGGGTTCTGGTGATAATACGGGCAGCTGAGTTCTGGACCAGTTGGATTTTATGGAGTGACTTTTGGGGAAGACCGAAGAGAAGGGAGTTACAATAATCTAACCGGGAGGTGACGAGACTGTGAACAAGAATGGAGGTGCTGTGAGGAGTGAGGGAGGGGCGAAGACGGTTGATATTACGGAGGTGAAAGTAAGCGGACCGAGTGATACTGTTGATGTGGGACTGAAAAGAGAGAGTGCTGTCGAGGATGACACCCAGACTCTTAACCTGAGGGGAGGGGGACACTGGGGAGTTGTCAATGGAGATAGAGAAGGTGTCAACTTTGGAAAGAGTGGATTTGGTGCCGATAAGAAGGAGTTCTGTTTTATCACTGTTAAGTTTGAGAAAATTTGAGGTGAACCAGGACTTGATATCAGATAAGCAGGAGATAAGGGAAGGTGGGAGCGTGGCGTTAGGTTTGCAAGAGAGGTAGAGCTGGGTGTCATCCGCGAAGCAGTGGAAGTGAATATTGAATTTACGAAAGATATGGCCGAGTGGGAGGAGGTAGATGATGAAGAGGAGGGACCCCAGGACGGAGCCCTGGGCACACCTGTAGTGACTGGAGAGGGTTCTGAATGAAATGACTGTAACTGAATGAACTGAGTGCGGCCTGTGAGGTATGAGTGAAACCAGCTGAGGGGGATGTGAGTGATACCAATGGAAGAGAGTCGACTGAGGAGGATGGGGTGAGAGATGGTGTCAAAGGCCGCACTCAGGTCAAGGAGGATGAGAACGGACAGGGAACCAGAATCAGCTGCAGTGAGGAGGTCGTTAGTGATTTTGATAAGTGCTGTTTCGGTGCTATGGCGAGGGCGGAAACCGGACTGAAAGGGCTCGTAAAGGCTATTGTGGGTAAGGTGGGAGTGAAGTTGGCTTGCGACAATTTTTTCAAGGATTTTGGAAATGAAAGGTAAATGAGAGATGGGGCGGAGATTATTGAAGTTGTTGGGATCAAACCAGGTTTCTTGAGGATGGGGGTCACAGCTGCAGTTTTGAAAGTGAGGGAACAGTACCGGTGGAGAGTGAGGAGTGAATGATGGCAGAGATTAGAGGGAGTAAGGAGGGGAGGGAGGATTTCACAAGGGATGTGGGGAGGGGATCGAGCTGGCAGGTGGAGGGCTTGGATTTACGAATGAGGTCAGCGATTTCAGATGGAGTGGGGAGTTGAAAACTGGAGAAAGGCTGGGAGTGTGGAGGATAGGGTGGTGGGGAGAGAGATTGACCGGTCAAGCATAGAAGCTGGTGGATGTTGGTGATTTTATCGTTGAAAAACTGTAATATGGATGAGCAGGTGTCGGTAGAAAGTAAGTGGGGGGGGAGGGAGTTTGGTGGCTGGAGGATTTTATTGAGCAGACTAAAG
>JAZDUH010000253.1:70000-505000 GCA_036419115.1 Scarus forsteni
GTGACTCCCATCGTGCCGAGTCTGAAAACACTCTTTCAAAAAATACACCGTGCCTCGGACACGCTGCCTGGTTCCGCTGTTAGCCAGACATGCGTCTGCTCTGAAAGATCCGGGTGCAACCACATCATCGTTTTGTTAGTTCTGCTATTGTTATTACGCGATGTTGCCATGAGAGAAAATCTGTAAATTATTTTTGAAAAATAGATAAATGTTCTAAATATTTTTTTGTGCAAACTAACATAAATCTGACTAACATGTTCAAATATTTAAGACTTTTGAAAATTGGATTTGGATTGGATTTTTTAAGACTTTTTAAGGCCTTATTTTTAGAATAATGAATTGAATGCCTTTTTAAGACTTTTTAAGGATCCGCGGGAACCCTGTTACTTCTCAACATCCCCATACATTCACAGGCTTTGGATAGGGTATTATTTATTGATATATTTTTTTTAAGGATTCTTCACTGTTATGGCCGTCTGGATCCTCCCGCTCACGCCATGTCTCCTCCCTTTCCTCTACGCCACATCCTCCTTAAATAACCTCTGATTAGGCACTTAAAATTATTATTTTGGCCCTCCTATCTTATTTATACACACCACAAGGAACATTAACAAATCAACAACTATCTGAAAACTTTCCTTTTCTTTTCCACATCTTGCATTATGCACCGTCTTCAGTAATTTATTATTCGTATTCTCCCTTTCTTTTCACAAAATTTCTACGTGACAGCGTCACAGATCCATTTCCTCTAGTAAAAAATTTCCTGAAATTACAGAGCCTGTGGCTCAAGTTTTTCTCTCACAGTCTGAGGCATGTTGATGAACAACTCTTTTGATTTGATGGTATTTTTAATCTTGTTTTTTGTGCAGGCTTAGATTTTGTGTCAAATGTGAGGACACAAAGGGTCTGGTGTCCAAATATTGACCCAGAAGAGGAACAAGCCCTCACTTATTAACAACATGTTCAATCCAAACCGTTTGAATCTCTGAATTAACCATCGTCCTTTCACAAATAGAAAATACTGATCAGTGATTCTGTTTTGAACCCTTTCAGTCCCACTCACACTCAGCACACAACGCTCACTAAATTTGACAGAAAATAGAAAAACAGGAATCATTTCATCAACAAAGAGCCCGTGGGTAATGTTCTCTGTCTGTCTGTCAGCGTCTGGGACATGTCATTGATTCACTACTTTATTGATTTGAAGCTTTTTGTGTGCACAGGCTCTGATTTGAACTCAAATGTCAAACATGGAGCCAGAGCCCAAAAAGTGGAGCTGCCAGAATAACAGGCCAAAAAGTCTGACACAGTAGAGAGCAGTTTTCATCCAAATGACTTCAGTCTGTCAGTGACTTCTGTCCTGCTGATTATTCTCCATGTTCAAATCAATGATCACACACTGAACCCTTTGAGCTCCTCTCAATGTGAAAATCCTGGAGCCAAAGGGACAAATAGATATTACCCATAATCCCCTGGGTTGGCCTGAGGCTCTCATGTACAGCTCACGTTCAGCTCATGGTGTGATGGAGCATTTCTCTGATCACACCAACACACCATCTCTGCTGATTTTTGTTCCTCATCTTCACTTTGATCATGTGACCTGTTCCTCAGACTAATGACCTCTGACCTTCATGTCTCCATGCTTTATCCTCCTGATGCTGTTTTATCTCTGGAGTTGTGACACAATCCTTCAGATGAAAAGTTGATGAGAGTAAAAAGTTGAATAATCATCATTAAATCAAAGATTAAAAACACTCACACTTCTTCAGACCAGGTCTCAGTCTGTGCGCTCCACCATGGTCCAACCTGGAGACAGAAACCAAAGCTGGGATCAGTTCTTCATTCATCAGGGTCCTGAGATAGCCTCCCTCTCCAGCCCACACCAATCAGGAGGTTTCTACAGAAAACCTTCCCCTCTGTCTCCATCCAGGGTCTGTCTGGGCTCAGAGCTCTGAGTGGATCCTCTTAACCAGGTCACACCGTGGTTTCAGTGGGACAGGCCCGTGGATGGCTCTTTATTTCCACACTTCTGCATCACAAACAGGATCTATGTGTTTAGTTCTCCTGAGTGCCAGGTAAACTGGCGCAACCAACAAAAAATGTTATCAGTGTGGCGTGGGCCATGGTGCGACCATGGTGGTTAGACTCAGTCAGTGTGGAGCTCCTGCAGCCCAAATCTGTGCAGGACTGTGGAGATCTGATCAGAGAAATTACAAACTGATCAAATCTGACAGGAAACTGACATTAAAAACTAAACAGTCAGTGGACTGTTACTGAGTGACATCAGGGATCATTTACTGTCTTTACCAAATATGACAACAACTACAAGGCTGATCTACCAGACACAAACAGAGCACAGGAGACAACACACTGACCAATCAGTACATGCTCTGAAGAAGGACTTCATGGGCAAAACTGGGACAAAATAAACAAAGACAGAAGCATCAACAGATCGGGCGACAGGTTTTCAGAACTACTTTCACACTTACATGGACAAAACTGTCCTCTGAAAAAAACTTTAACATAAAAAAAATTAAAATAATGAATCAGAGTTTGCAGTCACAGTCTGACTTCCTGTTCAAACTCAAACCAGTCTCCAGTCTCTCTCTGCAGCCCTGACGTCTCTGACTCTCACCCCCAATTTCCACCGGACGCGAAAGCACCGCGCCGCTTCCTGCGGCGCACTTCACTCCCATTGTAGTCTATCGGGCAAATTCCACTGCATGCGAAAGCGCCACGCTGTGTTGCTGAAGCGCCGGCGCGCCAAGGGGCGAGAGATAGGCTTCAGGTCTATTTTCTGCACGGCGGCTTCCAAACCTTGTAAATACACTGTCGTTAAGAAAGCACTAGGCAGGAAGTCACCGTGTGGAGTAACCGGAAGTTTCAAAATAAAACACAATGCACGGACTTTTGCATGTAATGTTCCACAATTAATTGTCATTATGTCAAAAACGGAGGCACGAGCTTCAGGTCAGCAGTCGGTCAGAGGGTCCCAGAGACAACACGACACCATGGACGAAGAAAAGTGAATTGTAGAGGTACAGAAATATATAACACTGCATGCATGACACCATAGTCTTTCTATACGGATATAGGCGGACAGAAGTTGAATAATTCACGAAGCTGTGTGGTTGGGACCAGCAGAGGGACCTTAGAGAGGTGGTGTGAAGTGTTGTTTATTCCTTTTCTCAGTCTATAACATGTTTATGAGCATGTGACATCGCTATTCTCATGAGAGCCTGTGGCTCTCCGGGGATCAGCCCTCCCCCTCCGGATTGAGCGACGCGGCGCGCCGCTTCCAGTAGGTTTTGAGATTCGGAGCAAGACCGCGCTGCGGCGCTTTCGCGTGCGGTGGAAATTGGGGGTCAGTCATCTCACTTTTCAGGCTGCTGAACATGAACATGTGATTCTCTCCTCTTCTATGGTGTCAATGTACCTCAGGAAGTTTATGCTGCAGCGTGGATCATTCCGTCGTGCAGACAGCAGCTTCTCTCCTCGTTCTCCTGGATGATTGTAGCTCAGGTCCAGCTCTGTCAGAGAGGACGAGCTTAGAGCAGAGTCCAGAGACACACAGCCCTCCTCTGAGACCAGACAGCCGGACAGACTGCAGACAGACAGACAGACAGACAGGTGAATTCACAGTTTAACATCACAGTATCAGGTTCAGAATGAAGGTCTGTCTGTGGTCCCTTCAGTGGGAGAAGGAGCCTTTAACCATCAGGACTTTTAAAGTCCTCTATAGTCCAGGTCCAGGAGGGAGACCCCCTCTTTGAGAGCAGGCTGAAAACCTCCTCTTTTTCTGATAAAGCTTAGAACAAGTCAGGGTCCTCAGGGACTGGACTGAAGACCACAGGTCTCTGTCCTAGTTTGATTTCTATAAAATGATGAATGGTTTGGATGTGCTGTTGATTGATGGGTCCATCATTTCAAAGACTCAGACATGTTCTGCATGAACAGCTTTGACCCTCCTGAAAGGCCTCAGAGCTGTTGGTCTTTCCCTGCAGAGTTTTTAGAGGAACCTGATCCACCCTGAGGTTAGCTGTCTCTCCTCTGACCTTTAACTTTCAGGGAAACTGTGAGGATCATGAGAGTCTCCTTCCTGAATGTCTTCATTTTCATGACTAAGGCCCTCAGTCTGTTTAGAGAACATTTGGAGCTAAGATAAAGGTCACAGCGTTTATTTGAATTTCAACATTTTTATATTCACCTGAGAGTCTCCAGTCTGCAGTGTGGACTCTTCAGTCCATCAGACAGCAGCATCACTCCTGAATCCTGCAGGTCGTTGTTTCTCAGGTCCAAGTCTCTCAGACCAGAGGACTGTGAGCTGAAGACTGAGGACAGAGCTCCACAGCTTCTTTCTGACAGTCCACATCCACCCAACCTGGAAAAAAGATCTTCAGTCAGTTTCAAAAACATTCTAGGAGCTAATCTCTGATGTAAGTCAACTTTTATGTGTCTTTTGCAGATGGATTGCTCATTTTTCATCTTGTGCCTCACTCCGCCAAAAAAAAAATGCAAAGTGAAAATAAACAAAAGTGAAAAGATGAAAAGGGGATTCTGAATGTTCACCAGGGACGAAAATCCCTCTTAAATGTTGGGGGGGACAATAAACAGTAAAATTTCAGAAAGTAATTCTTGACTGTAAGTCATTGTTCCTTCTTAGTCCATATCCTACCCGTCTATAGGTTTGTTTATGCTCAACCAGCAATTCCATGAGTTGTTTGAAAGGTGCAAACTACACCATATATGACCGAACAGAATTTCTTATCACCACTACAGCAGCTTTACAAGAACTGAGAGCTCAAAAAAAGTTCTAAAACTAGAAGAAAACCTTTAATGAATAACCACGCTATTCTTCGAGCATATATCTTTATTAAACTGTCAAAAAGAAAGCAATGTCTGAATATGTTACGAAACTTAAATTCAAGGATTCAGGGTCCTTCATGATGCAGGAGGCCCGTTTCCTGCATCTGGAGGAGTATATGTCTGTGGAGGTGGAAAGGCTGCATCCCACAGTCCTCTGTGCAGCTTTCACCACCCTCTGCAGAGCCTTCTTCTCTGCCACAGAGCAGCTGCCATGCCACACAGTGATGCAGGAACACAGGATGCTCTCCACCTTCCTGACCAGAGAAGAAGTGTTGGTGCTCCAGGTGAGGTCGTCCGAGATGTGTACACCCAGATACCTGAAGCTGGAGACCACTTCCACCGCTTTTCCTCCGATGTGCAGGGGAGGGGGGGAGATGTCTGCCCCTTCTGAAGTCCAAGATCATCTCCTTTGTCTTCTTCACATAGATGCAGAGGTTGTTGTCTCTGCACAAGCACTCCAGGTGTTCCACCTCCTGCCTGTAGTCGGACTCGTCGTTGTTTGTGATGCGTCCGATCACAGCAGTGTTGTCTGCGAACTTCACAATCAGACAGCTCGGGCTCATCACTAAGCAGTCATATGTGAGCAGGGTGAACAGGAGGAGGCTCAGCACACAGCCCTGGGGGGAGCCGATGCTGAGGATGATGGGGGAGGAGGAGACGTCATGGATCCTCACAGACTGTGGCCTGTCCGTCAGAATATCCAGGATCCAGTTGCACAGGGTGGAGCTCAGTTCGAGTGAGTTGAGTTTTTGGGTCAGAGTCTGTGGTCTGATGGTGTTAAAGGCAGATGTGAAATCCATAAAGAGCAGGCGGATGTAAAAGTCTTTGTTCTCTACGTGGATGAGGGCTGTGTGGACCACAAAAGAGATGGCAACCTCTGTGGATCTGTTTTTCCTGTAGGCGTACTGGTGTGGGTCCACTGTGGTGTCGATTGAGTCTTTAATGCGGGTCATGACCAATCTCTAAAAGCACTTCTTGACTACTGGGGTGAGGGCTACCGGCCGATAGTCATTTAGACCTGTCACAGTGGAGGTTTTAGGAATAGGGATTATTGTTGCCATCTTCAGGCAGGTGGGGACAGCTGCCTGTGTGAGGGAGGTGTTAAAAATGTCCGTCAGCACTTCAGCAAGCTGGTCTGCTCAGCCCTTCAGCACCCGCCCAGAGATTTTGTCAGGACCAGCAGCTTTGCATTGATTAATCCTCAGAAGGGTCCTTCTCACCTCTGCTGCGGTCACGCTGAGGGGCTCTTCTTCTGGTGGATTGGTGAGTCTGGTGCTGGTAGAGGTATTCGGGTCATTGAAGCGTGCGTAGAATGAGTTGAGAGCGTCCGGCAGAGAGGGGTCCCTGGGGCATTGTGCACCTCTGGTGTTGTAGTCTGGGATGCACTTTATTTTATTTTTATTTATTTAACCTTTATTTAACCAGAAGAACCTCATTGAGATCAAAAATCTCATTTTCAAGAGTGTCCTGGCCAAGACAGGCAGCAGCACATATACAAAGTTACAGACATAAGACAATTTTAAAACACAGATACAAACATTTCAATCAGTTAAGTCAGAGTCACAGAGCAGAACATTTTCAGTCAAAGCATTTACAGCTTGCTTCATCGTCCTCCAAAGCCTTTAATCTGCATTTAAAACGATTTAAAGAGAACAGCTCTCCAAGACACAGTTTTTCTTGTAACAGATTCCAGTCTGCAGGAGCAGCGTAACCGAAGTTTCTTTTACCCATTTCAAGGCGAACGTTAGGGACCGATAGCAAGAGTAAATTTTGTGACAGAGTCACAGAACGAAGACTGTAGCTTCCAGAACTTTTCACGTGAATGTAGTTACTCAAGTAAGATGGGAGCAGGCCAAGAATAGCCTTGTAAATCAGGATGTGCCAATGATTCAGTCTACGAATGGTCAGAGAAGGCCACCCAACTTGCTCATACAGAGTACAATGATGTGTTAGAGCCTTAAGATTTGTTATGAACCTTAGAGCTCCGTGATAAACAGTATCCAAAGATTTAAGGCACTGAGAGGAAGCATGCAGATATAAAACATCACCATAATCAATCAGCGGCAAGAAAGTAGCAGCAACCAGACGCTTTTTTGCAGCAAAAGAAAAACAAGACTTATTCCTGAAGTAAAAACCCAGCCGTAGCCTAAGCTTCTTTACAAGCTGCTCAATGTGAAGCTTAAACGACAGAGAGTCATCGATCACAAATCCGAGGTATTTATACGAAGATACAGACTCAATTACATGACTCTGAGCTGTAACGATAGATGGCAGGTTCTGTGACTTCTTTTTCGAGTTTGAAAAAGTCATCAGCTTTGTTTTTTCAGAATTTAAAACCAACTTTAGGTCCCTCAGATTTTCCTGCAGAATATCAAAGGCCTCCTGCAGACAGCAAAGAGCTTGTTTCTGTGTGGGAGCCGAGCAATAAATAACAGTATCGTCTGCATATAAATGAAAATTAGCATTAGGGACATTATGACAGATACTGTTAATATACAAGGTAAATAAAAGTGGTCCCAAGACTGAGCCTTGTGGAACACCATTTCGGACCTGAAGATAACCAGAGGTTAAGCCATCAGCTTTCACACACACTTAATGCCCCTTCACATACTCCGAGGATCGTCTAACGTTAAGTGTCCCTGGATCTTCTGAGCATATGAGGTCTTGGCCCTCTTAACTCCAGTGTTCAGCTCTCTCCTAGCCGCTCTGAGTGCCAATCTGTCACCAGACCTAAACGCAGCACCCCTGGCTCTTTCACAAATTCACAAACATTTTAAACTGAATATCCAGTGTAAAGTTATCAGACTTAAAAAATAATGTAACTGTCACAGTCTGCTGCATCAGGCAGAGAGGAAAGAAAATCTCTGGACAATTCACAGATTCATTACAAACTAAGATGAAAAGATAAGCTACATACAGTGCAGATTTCATTTTAGTTTAAAAATCAGCACCCTATTAGCTGTGTGCTCTGTTCATTTAGAACATGTCGGCAGACTTTGAACACAGGGAGCTGACTTTTTGCTTTTCATTTTGTGCTTGTTGAACAAGTGGTGTGATAAATAACTTATCAACCAATCTGTGTTTTAATACACTTGGTTCAATCACCAGCGCTGTGCCTGCATAGAGACTGCCTCTGTGTGCATAGGGCTCTGCAGCAGCAGCTACGCCATTGTGAGAGGAGGGGGGATGTCATCTTTTACAGTGAAAATTGTTTGACAATGCATTTTAAGTAGCTTTACTTGTTTTGTACGGTCAAAACATGTTACTGTACTACAAAAATAATTTTATTTAAAAAAGATTTTTTTTGGGGGGGGGACAGGGACAACATTGAGGGGGGAGGGGACACACCTGCTGCCCCCCGAGGATTTGCGCATATGATGTTTACCTGAGAGTCTCCAGTCTGCAGTGTGGACCCCTCAGTCCATCAGACAGAAGTGCCACTCCTGAATCCTGCAGCTTGTTGTTTCTCAGGTCCAGGTGTCTCAGACCAGAGGACTGTGAGCTGAGGACTGAGGACAGAGCTCCACAGCTTCTCTCTGACAGTCCACATCCACCCAACCTGGAAAAAAGATCTTCAGTCAGTTTCAAAAACATTCTAGGAGCTAATCTCTGATGTAAGTCAACCTTTATGTGTCTTTTGAAGATGGAGTGTTCATTTTTCGTCTTGTGCCTCACTCCGCAAAACAAATGCAAAGTCAAAATAAACAAAAGTGAAAAGATGTAATGGGGATTCTGAATGTTCAATAGGGGCGAAAATCCCTCTTAAATGTTGGGGGGGACAATAAACAGTAAAATTTCAGAAAGTTATTCTTGGGGGGGGTTAAATTAAACGCTGTAGTTTTGCTGTATTGCTTTGATACTTTCTCAAATGTCTTGCATAGTTATATTTAACAATAACTGTAAGTCACTGTTCCTTCGTAATCCATATCCTACCCGTCTATAGGTTTGTTTATGCTCAACCAGCAATTCCATGAGTTGTATTGGTTGAAAGGCGTGAACTACACCATATGTGGCCGAACAGCATTTCTTATCACCACTACAGCAGCTTTACAAGAACTGAGAGCTCAAAAAAAGTTCTAAAACTAGAAGAAAACCTTTAATGAATGACCAAGCTATTCTTCGAGCATATACCTTTATTAAACTGTCAAAAAGAAAGCAAACAATGTCTGAATATGTTACGAAACTTAAATTCAAGGATTCAGGGAGTTTTTATTGTAATTCAACACGTTAAACATGGATAGAACGAAATTGGTCACCCTGGTCCCCGTGCAAGCTCAAGTATAAGAAATAACAATAAACAAATATATAAAAATACAAAAATAAAAAAAGAGAATAAGAAGAAGAACACAATATAACTAGCCTTTATAATCATTAAGATTCTGGTTCTGTGCAATATTGCAGTGTGCAGTTAGTGGCTATAGGGGACCACCAGAGTCTCCCCCTACCTGAGAGTCTCCAGTCTGCAGTGTGGACCTTTCAGTCCATCAAACAGCAGCGTCACTCCTGTATCCTTCAGGTCGTTGTTACTCAGGTCCAGGACTCTCAGATCAGAGGACTGTGAGCTGAGGATTGAGGACAGAGCTCCACAGCTTCCCTCTGACAGTCTACATCCACTCAATCTGAAAAGATTCACAACAAGCTCAAAATTAAATAAAGTTCCTTAATTGGACTTTGAAGATCCTCTGCCTATCCTATATTCATCTTGGTCATTAAGATCCAATTTATCCTCACCTGAGAGTCTCCAGTCTGCAGTGTGGACTCTTCAGTCCATCAGACAGCAGAGTCACTCCTGAATCTTGCATGTCATTGTTACTCAGGTCCAGGTTTCTCAGACCAGAGGACTGTGACCTGAGGACTGAGGACAGAGCTCCACAGCTTCTTTCTGACAGTCCACATCCACTCAGCCTGAAAAAGGAATCAGAAAAACATAAAGAGCCAACAGTTAATGATCATTCTTACAAAAAACACAGAAATTTGATCTGACCTGTGCACCTACAGAGCTTTGCTGGAGGCTTTGATCACTGGCAGCAACCTCAGAAGAGCCTCCTCTGAAGCAGAGTATTTCGTCAGGTCAAACTCGTCCAGGTCCTTCTCTGAGGACAGTAAGATGAAGACCAGAGCAGACCACTGAGCAGGAGACAGTCTGTCTGTGGAGAGACGTCCTGATGTCAGGGCCTGTTGGATCTCCTCCACCAGAGAACGATCATTCAGTTCATTCAGACAGTGGAACAGATTGATGCTCTTCTCTGCAGACATGTCCTCACTGATCTTTGACTTAATGTACTCAACTGTTTCCTGATTGGTCTGTGATCTACTTGTTTGTGTCATCAGACCTCGTAGAAGGTTTTGATTGTTCTGCAGGGAAAGACCCAGGAGGAAGCGCAGGAACAGGTCCAGGTGTCCGTTTGGACTCAGTAAGGCCTGGTCCACAGCTCTCTGGTGGAGTTGTTTCAAATCAGGTTTGACTGTAAAGACTTTTAGGACCTTGGATTGTCTCTGTTCTTCTGCCATTAGATTGACTCCAGAGTTGATGAAGGTCAGATGGACATGAAGAGCAGCCAGGAACTCCTGAACGCTCAGATGGATGAAGCAGAACACCTTGTCCTGGTACAGTCCCCTCTCCTCTTTAAAGATCTGTGTGAACACTCCAGAGTACACTGAGGCTGCTCTGATGTCCATGCCACACTCTGTCAGGTCTGGTTCATAGAAGATCAGGTTTCCTCTCTGCAGCTGCTCAAAAGCCAGTTTACCCAGAGACCGGATCATCTCCCTGCTCTCTGGACTCCAGTGAGGATCAGTCTCTACTCCTCCATCATACTTGATGCTCTTCACTTTGGACTGAACCACCAGGAAGTGGATGTACATCTCAGTCAGGGTCTTGGGCAGCTCTCCTTCCTCTTTGGTATTCTTCACATGGTCCAGGACTGTGGCAGTGATCCAGCAGAAGACCGGGATGTGGCACATGATGTGAAGGCTTCTGGACTTCTTGATGTGGGAGATGATTCTGTCGGCCTGCTCCTCATCTCTGAACCGTTTCCTGAAGTACTCCTCTTTCTGCTGGTCAGTGAACCCTCTGACCTCTGTCACCATGTCAACACATCCAGGAGGGATCTGATTGGCTGCTGCAGGGCGTGTGGTGATCCAGATGTGAGCAGATGGGAGCAGGTTCCCCCTGATGAGGTTGATCAGCAGCACATCCACTGAGTTGGACTCTGTCACATCAGTCAGGATTCTGGTTTGGTGGAAGTCCAGAGGAAGCCGACACTCATCCAGACCATCAAAGATGAACAAGACCTGGAACTCCTCAAACCTGCAGATTCCTGCTTCTTTGGTTTCTCTGAAGAAGTGATGAACAAGCTCCACCAAGCTGAACTTCTGCTCCTTCAGCAGATTCAGCTCTCTGAAGGTGAATGGAAACATGAACTGTATGTCCTGGTGGGCTTTGCCTTCAGCCCAGTCCAGGGTGAACTTCTGAGTGAGGACTGTTTTACCAATGCCAGCCACGCCCTTTGTCATCACTGTTCTGATTGGTCCATTATCTTCAGGTGTTCCTCTAAAGATGTCTTCTCCTCTGATGATCTTCTCTGGTCTGTGTGGTCTCCTGGATGTGGTCTCGATCTGCCGGACCTCATGTTCCTCATTGACCCCTCCAGCCTCTCCCTCTGTGATGTAGAGCTCTATGTAGATCTGGTTCAGCAGGGTCAGGGTTCCTGCTTTAGCGATCCCCTCAAACATGGTCTGGAACTTCTGCTTCAGGTTGGACTTGAGTTTTCCTCGGCACACTGAGGCCTCAGATCCTAAAAGAAAAACTGACAAATTTCACTGAAGTCTGGATCCTGGACAAAGTCCAGACATCTCGGAGGGGCTGCTCACATCTTCAGTTTGAACTAAAATGATTTTACTATGAACACAGTGGTGTTGAACATCAGAGTGCTGCAAATTAAAAAAATGTGAACCTCCTCTTCCTCTTTCAATCATATTAAATCTGAAAAAAAGTTCTTACTATTCCCTATTCGTTCAGCCAGCTCGTCCTGATTCATCCTCCTCAGGAAGTTCACTGTGATCTCCAGAAATGCCTCTGTGCTGCTCCTCTGCTCCTCATCTTCACCAATCAACACATCCTCGCTCTGACCCTCTAAGCTTTGTGGGTAATCTGGATTCAAACCTCTCTGGATTCTCCTCAGCTCGTTCTTCATAAAGGTGTAGATGTTCTCCTCCAGCAGCTGGAGAACAATGACAGAGTGGAGATTAAATGTGTGGATCACAGCCTGAATCATCTCACGGTCTGGGGTCTTCTTATAGACCTTCACAGAGACTGGATGATGGTGGACCATCAAATCTGAAGATCATGGAGTTTGTTCAAGTGTGATGTTCTCACCATAAATATGTAGTCCAGCTCTGAATCAGGCTGTCTGGGTCCATCACTGAGGAGACCAGATGTTCCCAGCGGAGCTCTGTGGATTAAACAGTCCACAGATATCTCCAAAAATGGTTTCAATGCAGTATCAAGTGGAAAGATTATCTCCCTAACTACTCATTTAAAGAAACTAAAAAGAAAAAAAAATCAGCAGATTTACAGGGAAACTTTGAATAGTTACAACAAGAAAGACCCTAACTTTAAGACTGAATATTAAAGAAACTTTAAGGTGAAATCAATGGTATTTACACACAAGAAACCAAGGACTAATATTCCCTTTTTGTCCTCTTCCCCTTGCCTGCATTATCTTTTCAGCTGAGCACTGTGTCCAATGACAGCGTTGAAAAGACCAATGCATTTTTTTCCACCAGTAAGAGATATGTGAACCAGCCCTCCCTGTAGACTACTCCATCAAATCAAACTTTAACTCCTGATGTGAGCTGAAGGCAAGGGCTGTGCCCCACTACAGTGTGAAAGAAGGAGAAATTGTGACAGATAAGACAAGACAAACCAAACAGAAAGGAGGACAAACATGTACTGTTATTGATTTGAGATAGAAGTCCAAGTTTTGTGCTGATCTAAGCCCCTACAGGAAGTCAAGGCTGTAAGAAACCAGGGACACACGAGATGAGGGGTCTTGATGGTAGGGTGGGGTGGGCCCAGGACATGAGAGGGGGGTGGGCCCAGGTCACAAGACATGAGATGTGTAAGAGTGCCCGACTCAGCATGTTCTGACGGGACAAACTATTTCTTTACAGCAAGTCTCAACAGGATCTGGAGTATCTGTACAGACATGTGAGGTGGTCACCAAATACCCAAGTAGTTGCTCATCCTCAGGGAGACCATGGCCACAGGCAACCCTGGGGCCACCAGGGCACCAAAAACCCACCACACTGGCTCCAAAAATTACCGGACCAAGGCCCAAGGACCCAAGGAGGCAACAGACTTGCCTCTCCAACGGCACCATGGACAATACCTGGGGTTCAGGGCAAGAGCCCCCAGCAGACAGCACCCGTCCCCAGCAACCACGTGTCCTCCCAGCCCCCTGGAAGCCAAATCACCCAGGATTTGGCCCCACAGGGGAGGGGGGCCCACGACCCAATCATATGAGGCTCCGGGTAACAGCCGCAGCAAGGCTGGGTGGGCCAGGATGTGGGCGTGCGGTGGTGAGGTCGAGGATATGTCCTGCACCCCAGAAGAGCCCGAGCCAAGATAAAGTGCCAACCACTGCTGTCCAAATGCCAAAGAGAGGGCCCTGGACTACCCATACAGAGCAGCAACCCACAGACAGCCACCCACGACGAGGTCCCAAGAGAGCGACAGGCCAATGGATCCCAGGCCACCAAGGGATATATAACCCAACAGGGTCCATCCACCCCCAGGGTGCCATCCCAGGCCCCAACCTGCAAGTGCCAGAGCCTAACCACACAGGCCAATGGATCCCAGGCAAGCCAAGGGATACATAACCCAACAGGGCCCATCCACCCCAAAGGCACCATCCCAGGCCCAAACCTGCAAGTGCCAGAGCCTAACCACACCCAAAAGCAACCGATACCATCCCACTTTATATAATGGGTTCCCCAGAAAGAGTGATGGCCAGAAAAAGCTGGACCACACCAGCCTCACCAAACCTAAACCTGTGGTGCACCCCCTGTCTCCTCTGCTATTCTGTATCTTTGATCCCAGACGAGATACATTATCCCTCCACTGTGACTAAGTGCAGCTCTAAGTGAAATTTGGAGAATTAAAACTGGGGAAAAACATGTTAAGTGAGAGTCCACCGACTCACCCCACGGTGTGCCAATGCCAAGTAGATGTTGTACTATATAAAAAACAGAAGGCAGGTGAGGCAGGTGGGAGGCGAGCAGAGAGGACTCAAAACCTAAAACAGACAGTCCTGGGTACCTACACCAAGGCTGTTAATTGGTGGATGGACCCACGTGCTGTGGTGCCGGAGCCAGAGGTAGGGGGGTCAGGGGAGGGGGAAGTAGGAGGGGAGGGACCGCATGCCAGACAGCAGGAAGGAAGAGGTATGGGCACACTACTGAGGAGCCCCCTCCCCAAAGGCCCATGGCAGGCCAAGGCCCCACCATTGGAAGAGGCCAGCGCCATCCCAGATCCCGTTGACCATACACAGATCCAGCAGCTCCAGGGTGTAGGAGGCAAATCACAGAGCACCCCAGCACCCCATGACGAGGCCGCAAGGCCAGTGGGCCCCATATGGTGGTGGGTCAAATCTGGGTACCTAAATGAAGAGATGCCCCCAACTACAATCACCAGAGAAAGGTTCCAGGGAACTGTGCTACTTCAAAGGGTAGAGGAGAGAGAAAAGAGAGAACAGAGCAAGGGGGGCAGTACTAGCTTTTGAATTGTCAGTGTGGATGTGTGTGTGGAGGGTATTGGCAGGCAGAGAAAAAAAATCAACAGTTAAAAAGAATAAATAGTTAAGACAAGATGACATAAGATTACTTGTGTAATATTCTATTGTAATGGTTGGATAAATACAAGTTGTTAGATGGTATTGGGAATAAGGTGACAGTATGGGTTAATTTCATTATGAATGTGGACCAGGTTTTATCAAAATCAGTTGATCTGTGAGTGAGGGAGGCAGTCATTTCTTCCACAGATATGTGTTCTGTCAGAAGATTTTTCCATGGCTTAAGTTCCAGTTTAGGAGAACTGTTTTCTTGGCGATAGCTAGAGCTGTAGATGGTGAACTACATTTGTGGTGGTTGAGTTGTAATGCCGAGAAATCTCCTAAAATACTAAGGTTGGGAAATAAAGGGATGTGGCAAACCCAGTATGGAGGATAAGTGATCTGTGACTTGGACCCAAAAGTGTTTAACTGGAGTGTAGTGCCAGACAGCATACACGAGTGTGTCTGTTTAGTTGAGTGAACAGTGAGTGCATTTTTCAGATTTGCTGAGACCCATCTTGTGTCATATGTCACCTGTGTAGTGTGCTCTGTGAAGGATTTTAAACTGGATCAGTTGTAAAATTGACGTTTTATGAAAGACAAAATTGTTTTTACAGATTTGGTTCCAGAAGTCAGCATTGGTGTTGATAGACAGGTCTTGATCCCGTTTGAGTGTTGGGAGTGAAATTGAGGTATCTGTGGTGGAGAGGAGAATGTATATTTTTGACATCATTTTTTTGATTCAAGTTATTTCAAAAATATTTTTATTGAGGCAGAATGAGATTGGCTGTTAATGATATTGAATGATTTCCTTATGTGGCTTTTAATTGATGGTATTGGAAGAATTGATTAGTGCCAATGCCGAACTTCTGGACCAGTAGATGGAAACTAGACAATTTCTTTGGGAATCGTGAGTGGGGCTCGGGCCGCGGCCAGGCGTTATCTTTTTAACACAGGCCAGCCTCAAGCAGCATTTCGGCTGGATCACATTTTGAAATAGTTCTGGAGATGGCAGGAGACTTCATTCATATGTTTAAGTCATGTGTGGCCTGATTAAGTGATGATCATCACTTGGCACCTGAAGTTGAGCTGTATTTTTGATCTACCTGGTTGTGTTTCCCCAGACTAATGTCCACGAACACTTTAGAAGTGGGTGTGCTGTTAAGGCTTCCATGTCCTTAAATCACACACACGCATGCACTCACAAACAAGTGCGCTTCACACACAGTTTCATTTACGGACACGTTATACATTTATAGTACGTGTCCCCAAATACTGAAACTGTGTAAAGTCGAGTCCTCTTAATGTCACAAGGACAAACACACTCACACACAGAGACCACAGAGACTAATGTCAATGTCAGCCTAATTTATATGGCACATTTAAACAGCCAGCAGCCTACCAAAGCACTTTACAGTAGAAATGTCCACAAACACTTTATAAGTGGGCGTGCTGTTAAGGCTTCATTGTCTGAAATTCACACACAAACACTCACAAACATGTGTGCTTCGCACACAAGTTTGTATTTAGGGACACATACTATACATTTATAATAAGTGTCCCCATTAATATGATGTGTCCCCCAATTTTGGTGCTGTTTACAGTCGAGGTCCCCGTAAAGTCATAAGTACAAGCACACACACACACACACACACACACACACACACACACACACACACACACACACACAAACACAAACACACACACACAGACCACAGAGATCAAACACCAGATTAATGTATCAACTTCAAAGGGAGAGAGAGATTGTTATCAGTCACACAGGTGTTTTAATTACACTGACTTTTGTATTGCTTTTTCTTGCTTCTTTAATGGTGTGGAACATCGACTTATATTTTATAAACCGTAGAAGATAGGTAATTTCTGAGCACATTGTGAGTGTCGGGAGAGTCTTGGGATAGTGAATATGTAATTTTTATGAAGATAGTGTGAGAAAAGACAGAGTTATCGCAATTTACAAATAGCCTGTCAAGCATGAGGACTTCATGTCAGCTTAGAATGGACGTCTATGGGAGAGAAACAGCTGGCTCTCATTTAATTTCAAAATGAGTTAGGGCTTCAAAATTTGTTTTAAATGAGGCCCAAGAGTCTCAGATCCATTTTTCTGAAAAAAATTATGCAGGTCCGATTTACCGTTTTGCCGTTATCACAATTTGTTCAGGGATTTTTTAGAGTGCTCTCGCACTCTGATTGTTTGAAATTCATTTTTATTCTTCAATCTGATCAGAGGTTTTGGGTTGACGCAGGGGAGATTGAGGACTCGCTTACTGAAAACCGTAAGCCCTGCAGGCTTACGGTTTTCAGTTCTGAAGAGAGGAGACATACGGCTGCGTTTTAAAGTTTGAATGAACTCTGTAGGTGCCATGACAGCAAAGCTGTCGTGCTTAGAAAAAGTTTTTTTTTATGTGTTGGGGAGTTTCTCCATTCATTTTCAATGGGACTTTTATCGCAGTTTTTCCCAAACAACTTGGCCATATTTTTGCAAAAAATTTTTATAAAAGTCATAGCATACCGATCGGGACCGAGCCGCATGTTTTGATATATAATTTGTTGGGGTTTTCTCAAAGTCCTAGGACTAGATGCAAATCGAAATTCTATCCGGAAGATGAAAATGAAGACAAAATAAACTAGACAATTCCCGCGTGAATCGTGAGTGGGTCTCGGGCCGCTGCTGAGATTTATCAATTTAATACAGGCCAGCCTCAAGCAGCATTTCAGCTGGATGACATGCTAAAATAGTTCTGGATGGCACGAGACTTTATTCATATGTTTAAGTCGTGTGTGGCCTGATAAACTGATCATCATCACCTGGCACCTGACCTTGAGCTGTGTTGTTGATATACCTAGTGGAGTAAATATTATGTGTCCCCCAACTTCGGTGTGGGTCCCTGTAACGTCATAAGTACAAACACACACACACACACACACAGACCACAGAGACTAATGTCCACAAGCAATTCATAAGTTGGCCAGCTGTAAAGGCTTCAATGTCTTTCATTAACACGCATAGACACAAACGGATCATTTAGGGGGACATAATATACATTTATAATATGTGTCCCTATTAATACTATGTGTCCCCAAATACTGGCGTTGTGTAAAGTCAAGGTCCTCTTAATGTTATAAGTACAAGCACACTCTCACACATACAGACCACAGAGACTAATGTCCACAAACACTTTAAAAGTGGGCATGTTGTTAAGGCTTCAGTGTCAAATTCACACAAAAACACTCACAAACATGTGTCCTTCGCACACAAGTTTGTATTTAGGGACACATACTATACATTTATAGTATGCTCATTAATACTATGGGTCCCCCAATTTCGGTGCTGTTTAAAGTCTAGGTCCCCGTAATGTCATGAGAACAAACACACACTCACACATGTAAAGTAATGTATGAACTTCAAAATGAGAGAGAGATTGTTATCAGTTACACAGGGGTTTTAATTACACTGACTATCTGTAATGCTTTTTCTTGGTTCTTCAATGGTGTCGAACATCGACTTATATTTCAAAATCCGTAGAAGATATGGGATTTATGAGCACAATGTGAGCGTCGGGAGAGTCTTGGGATCATGAACATGTAAATGACAGAGTTATCACGATTTACAAAAAGCCTGTCCAGAATGGGAGTTCATCTCAGGTTAGAATGGAAGTATATTGTATATGGGAGAGATTGATTTACTTTGGGCAGGTGGCTCTCATTTAATTTCAGAATGAGTTAGGGCTTCACATTTTCTTTTATATGAGGCACAAGAGTCTCAGATCCGTTTTTCAGAAAAAATTATTCTGATTTGATTTACGGTTTTGCCAGTATCGCAGTTTGTTCAGGGATTTTTTAGAGTGTCTCGCCCTCTAGATCTTGTAAGCAGATGAGGCCTCCCACTGAAAATCTGTGGATTTTTGATTGTTGTCCTACGGGCTTATGGTTTTCAGTCCTGAAGAGAGGAGACATACGGCTGCATTTTAAAACTTGAATGATTCCTCTAGGTCAAAGTATGGCGAAGCAGTATTGTATGTTACTTGGTCCTGTGTGGCTTGATTAGCAGAGCCCCTGGAAGGACCTGGCAGCTAGCCAAGTGATAATTAAGGCTCCGTTGTCATGGTAACAGGAACAGCTGCGAGGAGATGCAACACTTTGGCTGTCTAAAATGATCGAAATATGATGACTTCTGACAGTGTCGAACAGCGGCTTGCATCTTTGTCACTATTGGACCTATTTTTATTTTAAAGACATCGTAAGTGTCATTAGAGTCTTTGGATTGTGAAGATGTCATTTTTATGAAGATAGTGTCAGAAATGACAGAGTCATCACGATTTACAAACAGCCTGTCCCGCATTAGGACTCCATGTCAAGAATGAATGGAAGTCTATGGGACAAACCGATGGACTTTGCCGGAAACAGCTGGCTCTCATTTAATTTCAGAACGAGTTAGGGCTTCACATTTTGTTTTAAACGAGGCCCAAGAGACTCTGATCCATTTTTGCCATTATCGCAAGTTGTTCGGGAATTTTTTCGAGTGGTGACTGCCTGCTCCTCCACTCTAATTGTTTGAATTTCGTTTGAAACTCCACTGTAAAAAGTCATTTTGGGCCGACGCAAGGGAGATTTGAGGTCTGGCTGACTGAAAACCGTTACGGTTTTCAGTCAGCCAGACCTCAAAGAGAGGAGACATACAGCTGCGTTTTAAAGTTTGAATGAACTCTGTAGGTGCCACGATGACGAAGCTGTCGTGCTTAGAAAAACAGTGTTTTCTTGGTGTGTTCAGGAGTTTTGCCATTCATTTTCAATGGGACATTTTTCTCAGTTTTTCACGAATAACTCGGCCATATTTTCATGATTCTTAAAAAAGTCATAGCACACTGATCGGGACCGAGCCACACGTTTTGATATATAATTTGTGGGGGTTTTCTCAAAGTCCTAGGACTAGATGCACATCAAAATTCCGGTTGCAAGATGAAGAAAAAATAAACGCACGGAAGGACATATGTGGCACTCTCTCCATAGCTATGTGGCACTCTCTCCATAGCTTTGCTACCCATTGCTTTGCTATGGGGAGAGTGGCTCGTCGCAAAGCCCGAGTCCCAAAAAATAAACGCGGGGAAGAACACATGTGGCTTGTGGCTTGCCACTCGTTGCAAAGCCCGAGCCCCAAATAAACACATGGAAGAACACATGTGGTTTGTGGCTTCGCCCCAAGCCACCCTCTCCATAGCTTTGCTATGGGAAGAGTGGCTCGTTGCAAAGCCTGAGCCCCATATTGATAAAATGTGAGTCTTGGATAATGTGGTGAATGTGCGTGATTCCATGGTTCTTTCAAGTGGTGAAATTTAGGGGTTTATTGTTGTTTGTAATGTCAGGGTTATTCCAGATCGGTGAGTGGATAGATGGTACAACTGAAATTAGTAATCTGAAGCACTTTCCACCAAGCTGTCAGAGCTGAGGCTATGGTTATATTTTGGGAGCAGGGATATTTCTTGATGATCTGAATAATGAGGTCTGAGGGGTGGAAGTAATCGCAAAAGCCTATTCTATTTCTAACCTGTGCGGGTTAATGTCTGATTGGTGGAGCCATTTTATTAGATATTGCAGTTGGTTTGCAAGTTGGCAATATTCAAAGTTTGAATGCATGAGCTGACCAGTGCATGGATGAGGATTATTGTTGATGGGTAAAATCCAAAATCAGAGAGCGAGACAAATGCATTGACATCAGTCAAAGAAAACTAAATAACAGCTGTAAAAGTTCATATTTCAGAAAAAAAAATATTATTTGAAGTGAAATAACTGGAGGAAATAAGCTGACACCTTTCTGTTATTTCTCTTCATACATGAGATGAGACAACACTTACAGTTAATAAACCTGAACTGACAGAGTTGGATGGCTGTTACATCAAAATGACCTTAAATATGACCTTAAAGAGTCAGGCCAGCTGTGAGGATGTGTCTTGTAGTCTGCAGGGGAGACCTATGCGTGACCAAGTATGATTCAGGAAGAGATGATGGGAGAGTGGGCCGGCCAGGCACTCTTTAAGAGGACATGGATTAGTGCCCATTGTTTAAATGAGCCCTGAAACATGGAGGTCAAGTTCATTTTCTTCTCAGTTCTCACCTGTCCTCAGCAGGGTGGTCTACCTTAAAGTTATGAGGGTGTCCCTTAGAGTAGTCACTCTTCATGGACACAACACTGGGGACAGAAGGGAGTGGTCTCTTCATCCTGATAAACAGAATCATCATTACCATCTCTGAGTATTTAAAACATGAAGTTAAAGTTCATTTTCCTCCCAGTTCTCACCTGTCCTCAGCAGGGCAGTCCACCTGAGAGTTTTCAGGATGTCCTCTAGAGTGGTCACTCTTCATGGACACAACACTGGGGACAGGAGGGAGTGGTCTCTTCATCCTGTTAAACAGTATCATCGTTACCATCTCTGATTATTTAAAACATGAGGTCAAAGTTCATTTTCCTCCCAGTTCTCACCTGTGAGCAGGGCGGTCCACCTGAGAGTTTTCAGGATGTCCTCTAGAGTGGTCACTCTTCATGGACACAACACTGGGGACAGGAGGGAGTGGTCTCTTCATCCTGATGAACAGAATCATCGTTACCATTTCTGAGTATTTAAAACATGAGGTTAAAGTTCATTTTCCTCCCAGTTCTCACCTGTCCTCAGCAGGGCGGTCCACCTGAGAGTTTTCAGGATGTCCCTTAGAGTGGTCACTCTTCATGGACACAACACTGGGGACAGGAGGGAGTGGTCTCTTCATCCTGATGAACAGAATCATCGTTACCATTTCTGAGTATTTATAGCATGAGGTTAAAGTTAATTTTTCTCTAAATTCTCACCTGTCGGCAGCAGGGCGGTCCACCTGAGAGTTTTCAGGACGTCCCCTAGAGCGGTCATTCATCATAGACACAATACTGCGGACAGTAAGGCCTGGACTCTTCATCCTGATAAACAGAATCATCTTCATCAGATACAGTGAACTATTATTGAATTGACCTCTCAATCAATTATGATGATGATGAAAATGATGATGACGGTGTAGTTATGGTGTCAGAGTGTGATGATTGTAGATCTGCATCTCACCTCAGACCCTGGTCTTCTTCATTCAGAGAGGTTTTAGATGGAGAGACCCCCTCCTCTGGTTCTTTACTCTGGTCCATAGCAGAGCCCCCCCTGCTGTCTGTCAGCTGTGATGGAGTCAGAGAGCAGAGTGTTTAAAACAAACTCTTCTTGCAGGAGGGTCTTCAATGTTTGGAAAGTGATTGCACAAATGTTTAGTCTGTCCCTGCTCACTGCTGCTTCCTGCTTCTGTCTATGGCGCAGTTGGATAGTACATTTGGTCAATGGGGGGGGGGGCGTTGCAGATCACAGTGACAGTGGCATGTAAATGGGCATGAAAGGCTGTGAATGTGTTACTTGATACTGATGGATAACTAATATAGAAACTCTGAACCATCAGTAAGTGAATGTGAGAGCGAATGGGTGTGAATGGGTTAAGTGGGACCTGCAGTGTAAAGCAGCTTTGAGTAGTCAGAGTCAAAAGTGCTATAAAAGCTCAAGTCCATTTAGTACTCTGTCACATCCTGTCTTTGGCTGTGTTCGTCTCATTTTGTAAATACTAATCACACCTGCCATTTAAGTCTGAAACATACCCGCCCCGTTTGATTACCAAATATTCAAATTTACTAAGGTTCAGTTAAAGCACTCTCGCCTCTCAGCAGCAGTAATTCAGTTCATTTCCCTTCTTCTGTTCTTAGCCTAGCTCAGCATTTAGCTGCTGCTATGACTTCACCCTGCCTCATCTCTTGCTCTCTCCTACCCGGTGTGCCATATGTTCAGTTCCTCCTCATCCTTCTTTCCTGATGATGGTGATGATGATGTAACTGTATGAAGTGTAGCTTGCTCACACGAGTACCAGTAGAGTTAGCTTATGCCCCAGTCACACATATCTGTTTCTCATGGCTGGTTTGATGGGCATGAAAGGGGAAGAAAAGACTGTTTTCCCCAGACACACCCCGTAACTACACCATCAGTAATGCTTCTTTGGTGCTTCTACACTGCTTCAGAGGTGTTTGTCTGAGTCAATTAAGTCAAAATATAACGAGGATTCCATGTGTTGCCATAACGCTGACACAACATCAGCCCCATTTGAGCCCAGTTCGTTCACGTAAGCCCCGATTGAGCCCCGTTGCTTGCATCACCTTGAACCAGACACAATCGGGGCACAATTGAATACGTGCTTGTCATTCATCCTCAAAAAGCTTTCTGGATTGAGCCACAATCAGCCCGACTGAGCTCTGTTCATACTACGTTGATTCAATTCGCCTTAGGACTGCATTAGGCTTCCACCCTGATACTGAGAGTGGGGATTCTCCACAACAGTTCTGAACAGTTCAAAAGTGTTGTGGAGAATCGGTGCAAGTCACTTCATTTTTTATAATGTATTTGTTGGGCATTTTGTGCCTTTATTAATAGGAGAGATGACAGTGGATCGGCTTGTGAAAAGGTGAGAGAGAAGGAGAAGACAATCTGCATACTGGCCACAGGCTGAATTCGAACCCGGGCTGGCAGAAGAACATAAGTGGGATGTGTCCGGTTGCAACCACTCTGCCAAACTCACACCCCCGCTGTAAGCCACTTTATGGCAATCGTGCACAATCGCCATGAGAAACGGGAAACATGAAAGAGCCTTTGTTCAAATATTTTCTGGTCAAATCAGCCATGATAAAATGATCTTGCTCCATTTCAGTCAGCTGAGAAAATCCTGATGAGCATGTGCAGAAAACAACATAGTGTTAACTGACGGTGCTTGTCTACACTAGACTCCACCCATTGAGGGTCAAAGGGCACTACATGGTGTAAACATTAGCTGGCTCAGTCTGTAAAGTGTAATAATCTAAAATGATGACAGCACAGACTCGTACAGTAACATGGCGCTGTTTCATCATTAAAGCTACAAACCCAAACATGTCATGTTGTTTTGGGATGAAAAGGAAATCACTCCTATGATTCCCCGATAGCCTAACAGTCATCTTTTGTTACTGTTTTGATTGAGAGCCCTCTAGTGGCACATGCCCTGAATTAACGCCTAAACTGTTCAAGCCATGTGTTAATAATTAAACAGTGGTCATGATTTATGGAGCAGTGCTTGTATCTCCAAGGATATGAAGCTAATTCCATCATGCTGGTAGATTAAAGTGCCATAAAACAGACCTTTGGGCACTCTGGATGAATCACGAGGCTCCATTTTCTGATAAGACCTTAAGAGTCACATTATTTTATCACGAGGACGTATAGAGTTCAGGAAAATACTGCCTTTAAATCAAAAAAAAAAAAAAAAAAAAAATCATTCCTGTTCAAGTCAAAGAGAGCTCAGATTAATGAGGATGTTTCAGGGTGTATAGCAGTTCACTCTGTAAACACTTTAAATCGATCTGCTCAAATCACATGGCTGACAGACAGAGGAGTCTGCCACAGTGATAGAGCTGCCGTACAGAGACTTTATTTTAATCTGGAGCTTCAAAAACACAAAAAACAGAATTAAAGGAGGAAAGAGCCTCACAGTGACTGAGCAGCATGTCTGTTACATCAGTGTCTGTGTTTCATTTTAAAGAGCATCACTCAGCATTCACTCTCTTCACTGAACTGATCATCCAGACATTAAAACAGAGCAGAAATATTCAGACTGCATCAACACTCACCCTGTCTCAGATTAGTGTTTGTCCCTCTGCTTCAGTTAGTCCTCTTCAAATGGAGTCTGAGCTCTGACTGATATCACCTTTATTGTTTTATTGTGTTTTCACTCAAACCTGTTTCACCTCCTCAGAGTCTCTCCTCCCCGTTTCCTTTACTACAGATGAAGCTAATGATCCACCTTCATCAGGTCCAGTTTCCTCATTGTTGTATAAATGACAAACCAAAAAAAAATCAAATGTCTCATAAAAATGATAAAACAGTTATAATAATTGTTGCAAGATCTAAAAAACCATAGAAAACCATGAATAAAATTGCCTTTTAAAAATTTGGAGAACAGAAATAGCAGAATACAAACCCGAAGATAATATGCTGTAGTAATCCTTAAGTGGTGAGCATATGACTGGCAGTTTGCTCCAATACATTAGACACTAGATTGCAGTATTGGACACAAAGGACTAACAGCCTTGTGTAAGATAATGAAGGAAAGCACAGTATTTAGATTTGGAATGATTTAAGAGAAATATTCATTAGAAGAACAGGATTTTTATCATTACTCACAGATAAAAAATTGTGTCGGTAACAAGACAAAATGTGAAGCAGAATAAAGCAAACAGCTGTTAGACTTGTTTAAAAGGACATATGATTCAAATAAAGATGGAGGGACTATCTCCAAAGAGGGACACAATTTTGTTTATATTTTGTTGGTGGCAAAAAGGCCTTGACGAAGAATGGCTTTGACAGGAGAAAAAAATTTTAAGCATGTGGGCTGACATTACCATGGACATTTGCAGGATGGACAGAATGACAGCAGATGTGAAGCACGAGACGGATCTATTTATTTCATGTTGGAAGAAATGGATAAACTATAAAATATCATGCAGGCCAGACTTTGACCTTAGATAACACACTGTATGTGTGTAGCTATAACCACATCTCACTTCCTATGTGTTAATATTCTTGCTGGGATTTTCTTATAAAGACATATTAAGAAAACATTTTAAAATATATTGTTAAAAAAAAGTAAAAAGCTAAAAATAAGTTATAGATTATAAAACGGTTCAAATGATTTATAAAACATCTTAAGTGAATTATAACTCAGCCTAAATAACCCCATAAACAAGCAGGAACAATGTCCACACAGCCAAGCCCACATTCTGTCAGTGTGGCCCTGATCCCTTAAAAGCCTGTTTTCACCTGGGATGATGATTTTAGCAGCTCTGACCATGGTGACTGCTGTGGGATAAAAAATCTTAAATCCGTTGCTCCCTATTTGGATTGATCCATAACATCTACCTGAGAACAGCAGCTTAGACAGAGTGTAGTGACCTTGAGGATGTTTTTAGTGTTGCCAAGGCAGCAGGAAACATGTAGACTTTGCTTACACTGAGACTCTGTGACTTTAATTGCAAAGATCCTTCCTTTGAATATTCAAACTCAATCTGCATTTAGAGAAGCTGGAAACGACTGAAATCGCTATAGTAATCATGCCGGTTCAGTAGATGGTGATGTAGGTTTGCAGAGAGGCAGGGCTGCTACAACAACGTATGAAGAAGAAAACTTGTCACATACAACAATGACGAGTGGACGCACAAAGATGCAGGAATTTCTTTTCTGAACAACAAATCTGTCTGGATAGTTTTGTCAGGATAACTGGATTGATGTTAGTCTGTAGCTTGCAGAAGCTGTTGTTGTTCCTGGTATGCACATGCAGCCTTCATGTAAAAGAGTTCTGCACATGCGGTGACATCAGTGTTTCACTCTGAAACACTCTGACTCTGCTTTACATGGAGCTGAATGGAGGAGCGTATTGAAAACTGTCCACTCTGGACACTGGTTTCAAATTTTGCGGATTTGGGCACTCCGTATAGAGTTCCCATGTAAATGCAAGGCCAAAACGCAATGAAAACTTACCAGATTTGGCCTTGTGTAAACTGCCATGTAGTTCACCCAGACCCTGATGACCCTGGGGAGCTCTGTCCTCTGGTGAACCACACTCATACAAGACTTGACAATACTCTGGGAGATGTTCTTCTTTCAGAGCACACTCAAGAAGTGCAGTCCCTGTAAGTGTTAATCTTGATAACACTTTTACTTTAAAATGGGAAATATCAACCACAACTAGACTAGAATTAAAACAGTTTACATGACTAAATAATGAACACTGATTCTGTTCATTACTTTTATGGACAGAATTTCTAGGCGCAGCCAGGGCGTTGAGGGGTTCCAATTTGGTGACCTTAGGATTGGGTCACTGCTTTTTGCAGATGATGTGGTCCTGTTGGCTTCATCGGACCATGACCTCCAGCTCTCACTAGATTGGTTCACAGCTGAGTGTGAAGCGGCTGGGATGAGAATCAGCACCTCCAAATTCGAGTCCATGGTCCTCGCCCAGGAGAGGGTGGAGTGCTCTGGGTCGGGAATGAGATTCTACCCCAAGTGGAGGAGTTCAAGTACCTCAGGGTCTTGTTCACGAGGAAGGGTGGATCGAGAGATTGATAGGCAGATCGGTGCGGCGTCTGCAGTAATGCGGGCTCTGCATCGGTCTGTCGTGGTAAAAAGGGAACTGAGGCAAAAAGCGAAGCTCTAGATTTACTGGTCGATCTTCCTCCCTATCCTCATGTACTGTAACAAACTGCGGGTTGTGACCGAGAAAACAAGATCTTGAGTCATTCGGGAGGGGCTCGGAGTAGAACCACTGCTCCTTCGCATTGAGAGGAGCCAGATGAGGTGGCTCGGGCATCTCGTCAGGATGCTTCCTGGACCTCCCCCTGGTGAGGTGTTTCGGGCATGTCCCATCGGTAGGCGGCCCCGTGGAAGACCCAGGACACGCTCGAGAGACTATGTCTCTCAGCTGGCCTGGGAACACCTCGGGATAGCCCGGGAAGAGCTGGATGAGGTGGCCGGGGAGAGGGAAGTCTGGGCTTCCCTGCTCAGGTTGCTGCCCCTGCGACCCGACCACGGATAAGCGGGAGAAGACAGTAGACAGTAAATAATGACTACAACCAAAAGATGTTTTGATAAAAGACTAAAACTAAAACTAATTTAAAAAGTGCTGTCCACTTCCAACATTGGCAGGGACACTCGCGAACTCAACCATTATATTTTAGTGTAAAACAGGCTTCAAAGGGATCAGGAGTATAGATGAAGGATGGACAAAACTTGTGAGTCTTAAAACATAAACTTCCTGGTTTAAATGTGTTTCTATTTTCACCTGAACCATCGGCACACTGACGTCTTAAATAAGAGGCTGAGGTCCCTGATGTCAGCCATTTAAGACACATTGAGTTATAGCGTCCTGTCCCCAGATTAAAGTCTCACTTTCATTTACAGCTGCTCCCCTCTCTCTGTCATTACGCTCCAGATAACAGGCCAGCGCCAAGCTTTCATTCATTTGATCACCGCTGCTCATTCAGCCCGTCCCCAGAGGGCCGCAGCCGTGAGCTCTGCTAAACTCGGCTGTTTTAGAGGATGTAATTACAGAAATGATCTCAAACTGACTCACAGAGGATGAAGGAGGGTCGCAGGCACCCTGCTGAGGTTGACTCTGGAGCTCTGTGTGTTTTTGTCAAACAGCTGCAAAAATAAATCAACAGATTACAACCTTTAAAGATCCTCTGCTCTCCATCACCCTTCTACTCCCTGCAGGGTAGAGAGCGAGCGAGGGGCAAGTACTGAAGACTGAAATGAAGGACAGGACTAAAATGAATCTATAAACCAATTCCAATGAAGCTGACACGTGTGTAAAACATAAATAAAACATAAATACAGATCCATATTTATTTTACAAAGTGGTGCAGGGATGATGTATTTCTGTTGGCTAACCTGGCATGCGTCAACTCTTCATTCATGTTAGCGAAAACTTTGTCCTCACCTGAAAGCGTACCTGTGTTGTAACACAGCTGTTTCTCTGCAAACCTACATCACTGGACTGCCATACAGTACATGCTACAGTGATTCTAGTCATTCCTGTGTCTATGTGGACGCAGGTCACTTTTGAAAACGCAAAGGAAAAGCCTTCCCATTTCTGGTGAAATGTTGTCATGCAAATGTAGCCTGAGTTCTTTTTAACCTGAAGTCATATATATGGAGTTTCAATCATGCTCCATTTGGTGTCATTTTGTTAACAGCGGAGTGACATCGACCTGCAGCAGGTCACTGTTTCATCCAAACTTTCCACTGTCCTCACAGACCATGCTCCAGACTGGTTCCCTGTTCCTCTAATGTAAGCTGTGCTGGACAATGTTGTCACATGAACTACACAAACAAGCAACCTCATGCTCTCCCACACATGGTCTCAATGCATGTTCCTCCTCAGTTCTTTTAACAAGAGGTGGCACAGCTCCAACACATGACAGCAGCTCTCAATTAGTAAAGAAACACGCTGTAGAATCAGGATCCAGAGCGCTGCCAAGACCAATAAATCTGAAGGAATCTGCCCGAGTGACTCTGGAGCAGAAAGAAACCTGAAAACTGACTCCAGTTCACAGAGACGCATGATTACAATGAAGGGAAGGAGGTCTAATTAGAAACACAGAAAGATGGAACTGGGAAAACCCTCCCAAGACAAAAGGTTAAACTGGTTCAATATGCTGTGATGTAAGGCTAAGGAGTAAAAGGAAACCAGACAATGGAGCCAGCGACTGTTTGAGCTCAAATGAGAATTTAAACTTCATCTGACTCAGACTGTCCTTTTCTGGTTTAAAAAATCTAGCCTTTTATATTCAGGAAATAGTATCATCAGCTTTTATGCTATATGTAAAACTGTTGATTTCTTTTTTCTTGAGAAACAAATGAACAATTCAGCGATGTTACTTTGATGCTTTTTCCTGCAGGGCTTCCCTTCGGTGGATGAAAATGTTTTCAAGCCAATCCACCCCAAACCATTTGTGTGTATTTTAAAACACCCTCTGCCAACAAAGTTCTTTATTTTAGCAAACTAAAGTGTCAACCAATGAACCAACTCTAGTCTATCAACAGAGGGTCTCAGTTCTTTTCCAAGTGAACTTGAATCCAATTCACCGTCGTCGTTAAAACAAACTGAGCCAAAGAAGGTCAAACTATGGGAAACAAACCAAAAGCTGAGCACCGTTGCTTGAATTTAGTCAAATATCGCATCAGTCAGCGAGCTAACATTGTGTTGACAGACAGTACCTAGCAAAATTGTGCTACATTAGCATTCACAGAAATTATCATGAGTCCAAAAAAAGTAACAGCAAAAGTATCCCTTCTGTATTGACTTAAAAAGTTTTGGGTAACCAGAAATTGATCTTAGCTGATCATTTCTGATGATCTGGGCTTGGAAACTGATCCTGCAAGGAAAAGAATGTGATCAACCTGACAAGAAACTGATGATCTGGAACTGGAAATGTACAATCTGGACTTGAATACTAATGAATAGGATCTGAAAATGATTGATCATGACTTGGACACTTATGATCTGGACCTGAGTGCTGATGGTTTGAACCTTGACATGGATAAACCTGAAATGCTGAACTCTTGATCGAATTAAAGATACTGATGGTATGAATTCTGAAGAAATGCCCATTGGCTTGACTTGATAAATGGGGCACAAGAGTGACCTACAACTTCATGTTCTTGACCCAGATGCCAATTATCTGGATGGATGATGTGGACTCTGATGCTGATTTTCTGAGTATGGATACTGGTAGGATGGTCCTAGAGGATGGAACATTGGACATGCCATTATTAAGCTGAACCTGGACACTGATGGACTGGAACTTGACAAGAATAAACCTGATGTGGAAACTCTTGATCTTATTCTTGGTACTGATGATCAAAACCTAGATTCAGAATAAATGACTTAGACTAGACTTGAGGGAGGGAGACAGGAATAACAGTATGCTTATGCTTTTTTAACAGACAAGTAAAGCTTTTAGTTCATACCTAGACATGAACAAAAAAGAACACAAAAAAAGAATGAAAAGGAAAAGGAAATGGAAAAAAGAGACAAAACCAATGAAAGGCAAAGCTTTACAAGACAATGCAAAATTAGCCATCACAGATCATTGCAAGAGGGAAAATCACATCATGGACTGGAATAATGCCAAGATCATCCTCACAGAGAGTAATAAACACCAGCCTTGTATCAGGGAAGCAATTGAAATCAGGAAGCGTGCCAACAGGAAAATGATCCAGGAGAAGTGGGCAGACATGCTCTCTCACACCTGCAGCGCCATCCTGGAGGAGAGACTGGACAGCAGGAGGCATTCGACCTGTCAAATCTGACAAGATGGCCACGCCTTTGTAAGATCAGCTGACACGGACTACCATCAGATGACCCTTTTGAGGAAGACGGAAAAGCTCCATCAAAACATTTGAAGGTATGAGTTAAAAAACTTTCCTGTTAAAAAAGGAAGTACAGGCATACTATCCATGTAGACATAATGAACTTTCTTGGATTAATGATAATAGTATCCAACATACCGATGATCTGGATCCGACCACCAGATGTTTAAAGTGAAAAGTAGGACCAGGTACTATTAAGACGAAATGGACACTAATGATCTGGACCTAGATACTGTAGATCTGAACATGGACACTGATGATGCTGACCTGATCACTTTGGCATGCTAAGAGTTAAGAAGCTGATTTTGCACCATGAAAGGATCGAGTAGAGGGAGAGTGAGCAGTATAAAGGAATGTGTAAGGAACAGTCTCCTAGCTTGAACTCATATTGAGCTTCATAAATTGGGATCAAACATCATGATCTGTTTAAAATCCATCATATAACAGCAAACACATCCGTATCAGAGAATCAGCTCCACCCAAACACCTGCAGGTTAGAACAGGGCCTTCATGCATCTGTATTTTCCATCTCTTTTTCCAGGTGAACTCATGCTCCACATCCTATACAAAGCTCTTGTGTTCTCCATCTGGTCCTGATGCAGCAGCTGTTGGTTTGTTATGAATGAATCTTTGATCTGTTTATCACAAGGACAATCATCTTAATGGAGGCTCCATCTTTTCTTTTTTTTCCCCCCAAGAAAAAAAAAATCACACCAAAGTGCAGAGCGTGGCATTCCAGTGAGCTAACACTGAGCTGGTGTTTGTGTGACAGACCTCAACTTATTTAACCCTCAATCCATCTGCTCAAAAGCATGTCTAAAATCAACAGAACAGGAACTTGAAGCTTTGTTTATGGAGGACTTTGGCAGGACAATAATGCAAACTCTCAGAGGTAACCTTGTGTTCCTTAAGGTGATGCCAGAATTTGAACCTGCTAAGATTCCTGTAAATTAAAGAATATCTGTGCATGTTTGTCAGCATTGCAGCAAAGACAGAAGGCTGAGGCATCCACAGTTGGATAATTCCTTGTTTTAAATAGTTGCAGGGAGCAGGCAAATTCCTCCACACTGGTATTGAAGTGTGTGTGTGTTTCTGCTTCATGGAGCTCAGTGAGGTGAGAATAATCCTCCTGCAGGTTTCAGGTGACTGAGATGAAGCAGAGGAAAACTGAGTAAAACACTATCTCACAGATCAGATCTGCAGGTTTACCCTCATGGTTCCTGAGAAGCATGATCTCCATCACATTTAAGTGTTTCTTCTTTATCAGGGAGCTAAAGAGGATCACGGGTTGGGCACATTCACTTTAAACTTTCAAAGCAGATGGAACTGTTCGATTGAATGTATGTGATCAGGTGGATCCATCTTGCCAAGTTCTGATCTACAAAAACTGTGAACAGCTCGTTAAGTGACCTTTAGAATGAGGCTGTGTCTGAAACGGCAAACTAATGCACTATTCATACCGAGCATGACATCAAAATGAGTATGTAGTGTATTCACATTAGATAGTATGAAAAGATTGAGTGTGCAAGAAATACCTGGATGTATACTATATTGGAAAAAAAATTAAGTATGCAAGGTGGGAACTAGTAACACTCAAACGCCCCCTCAAATGCATTGCGATTCCCATAATGCATTGCGATCCCCATAACGCATTGCGATATGTAGGTACGTAATAATCAAGTGCTGGAGGCGACGGACAGATCATCTTCAGTGTCTGCGGGCAGTCAACATTTTATTGTATTTAGGAAGTTACTGATTATAATATTATTAATATCATAAATGTTAAATCATCTTGAGACCAATAGTATCCTGCTGCAGGCTCGTAGGCAGCAGTCTCAAGAGCAACCGCAATCTCATGACTGTCAGTTTTTCGCAACAGTGCCACCCAGTGAATTGGAGTTGTCTTTGCAGGACCGCAGAAATAGGGGTAGGTTTAGGCATGTGTATATGGTTAAAGTTAGGTTGAGGCAAGTTCTTAAAGCTAAGGTTAGGTTTAGGGTAAAGGATGGGGCAGGGGTAAGGACCCTTTATCCCACCAGATGATTAGTCCAAGGGGCACAGGTTTGGGTTGACTGTATCTGCACATGTGCAACTGAGGGACTGGGACTGTTGCCTGCAAGGCTGCAGCAGGACCCTTCTCCTTGAGACCGGCATTCAGCTAAAATCAGCCAAGAGCAAACTTCCCGTTTTCAAAATAAAAGCATCTTTTATTATCTCCTTTTAGTGCTTTATCGCTTCTGCAAATTTGGGCTCTTGTTTTGGAGCTGACCAGAAGTTTCTTCGATAGCATAAAGGCGCACATAATGGAATTTCCGAAAATGCCGAAATGAAATCATCTGTGCGTTTTATGGCTGAAATGGTGTGCCTCTGACTTTTGCCGTTGGAGGTTTAAAATGAATCATGGGAAACTTAGTAGTATACTACAGTGTGAACGGTTGGCATTCTAATCATACTTATAGTACGTAGTTTACAGTATATACACATGAGTACGTAGTATGTAGTATGTTAATATGTCATTTCGGACACAGTCTGAGTGTCATGACAGCAGAAGAGACTACTTGACAGAGATTAGCATAGATGCTGACAGCTAAAAGCCCAAACAGCTAAAGCCCAACCTGCTGAAAGCTCCTTAGAGACGAGTTGATGTATGTAGGAGGCTGAAGTTTCCAGAGGTTGTTGCACGTGACCATACGGCCAGACATTGTACTATGGCCAAACAAAGGTAGGAAAATCATCATGGTTGAGCTAATGGTGTGATCGGAGAAAGGCTACAAAGAAGTCCATGAGAGAAAGCCCACCAGGTACTAGCCTTTAGTTCAGGACTGCAGAGACAAGGGCTTGCAGGCGTGGCTATTTCCTGTGGAGATCAGGCACAGGGGCATCCAGACTAAGGCCCTGTTTACACAGAGATGCTGTCACTAAACACAAAGGTTTTTACTTTGCGGATTCAAACTCAATCTGCATTCAGACGCTACAAAAGAACGAGACAGTTGTAGTATCCATGCCAGTTAGGTAGATGGCAATGTTGGTTTGCAGAGAAACAGCGCTGCTACAACACACTTACAAAGAAGAAAAACTTTTCACAAACAATGGCGAGTAGACGTACGAAGACGCAGAAATTTCTTGTCTGGACAACAAATCTGTCTGGACAACAAACCAAGCACTAAAGCAGCACACAAGATATTGGTAGACGGGCAAAGCTGTTGTTGTGCCTGATATGTGTGTACAGCCTTTATGTGATACATTGACATCGTTTTATCCTAAAACACTCTAACTCTGGTTTACACAGAGCTGCATGGAGGAGCGTTTTGTAAACTCTCCACCCTGGAGAAATGTGTGCAGATTCAAGCACTTCAGGTACAGCTCCCATGTAAATGGGAGGCCAAAACACAATGAAAACTCCTCTGATTTGGCTGTATTTGGCCTCATGTAAACAGGCCCTCTCTCAGCCTGGTGTTTGCTGTCAGCTCTGGGACTTGATAAACAAAGCAAACACAGCAGCTCATAGGACGGGGAATGAGGTGTAGCAAGTCTTATGTTGACTATGGAGCAGGCAAGAGAAGGAAAGCTGGAGGTTGGAGGTGGATGGGCAGTAACTTGGCCACTATTGCCGACCAACCAACTAGAGAGTGTTGTTGTTGAGGGTGGAAACACTCAGGGAAGGTTGTGTACCACCTGATGACATCTGGTCTGAGCCATGGGCAACACTTACCTATTGAGGTAACTGACTAATGCACATAGGTGTATGGAACAAATATTGGAGGTGTTTTTTCTTTACCTTCAGATGTTTCGACTGCCAGATGCAGTCTGGAGCATCATCTTAATGCTGTGATGTGTTCTTATGAGCTGTGTTTCCCAGGCGTGGTCAGCCTGATGGAGTTAACAGGCCTTAACAGGCTAACCACGTCCCTGCCACCCTGTGATCTGGAGGAGCAAGTTTTAAGTGTGGGGGAGCATGGCAGCACCCTTGGATTACTGGATCAGAATTTGACAAGCACAGATGCTTGATCAAAAAAGAAGTTTAAATCAGAAATAAAGAAAAAGGTACAGTAAACAGGGAGGAAGGACAAATCTATGATCTCCTACACCTAAGACTCTTCTCCAAACCATGGGATGACAGGAGCATGGGAAGAACAGCTCATGAAGACGTCACAGAGTTCAGAACACCTCCTGAATGCTTTGGCTGATAAAAAATAAACTGAATAAGTCAAAGGGCAAAATGTAAAGAAAATCTGTTTTCAAAAATACCTATCTATGTATGAAAGTAGCCTCGATAGAATGAGGATGGGGTGGATCAGGCATACTCTGTATGAAACACTAGAGAGTTTTTTACACCAGTGACAGGACGTATTCTGCCTGTCAACGCAAATGAACATATGAACTTGAGATAAGGCAAATATGAGTTTGATTGCAGGATGAAGATCAGGCAATAGAGTCAAAAGAAACCATGAGTTGATGCAAAAGCACTTTAATGGGTTATTTTCTCTTGTTTTGCAACCCAACAGTTACTTTTACAATTGTAACTCAACACTGCAGATGAGTAAACTGTAATCAAGCATTCTTGCATAAGCCTGTACACAAGCACACATCGATGATGCCCTTAAGTCAGCTTAGTGCTCTGACATGCTTTATTTTATGATGATAAAATAAACCAGACTTTAGGGAGATCTTGGGTCTATGGGTAGAGTCACTAATTCCTGTAAAGCTTATCATTTACTATCCATCCAATCAAATCTTACTGATGATGCATTTTCTTTTTTTTTAATTTATAGTTGTATTTTATATTATTTTCCCCTGACTCTTATCTGTTGTGTACCTGAATTTTCAGCACTTTGTGCAGTGTAAACTGCATATTCCCTTTTATTTTCCACCCTCTTTTAACTGTGCCACTCTTGTATGTTGTTTTTATTGATTTTAATTGCAATTTTAATGCAGTGTTTTTATTATGTATTTTGTAAAGTGTCCGTGAGTGCTAATAAAGGCGCTTTTGAATAAAATGTATTATTATTATTATTACATTTATATGTATGAAAAATGCTTTTCAATATTTGTTTGACTGATTGATTCTCAGCCACCTTAAGCTCTAATATCTCTGTGTAGTTTTAGGGTTTTCAGGTGATTCAGTGACTATTAGCAGGATAAATGTGTTATTTTGGGACTTTTAAAGGGATTTAATGACTTCAGAATAAATAAAGGGAATCTACAGATATCCGTATTTCAGACTCTTTATTGAAATATCCTCTGGCTGTTTGCTTTCTCAGGGTGGTCTGCTGGTTAAACAGATTGTCCGGTCATAAAAAAGGTCACCGGTTCGATCCCTGCCACGGCTAAAGTGTCCATCAGCCTCCATGTGTGCCTGAGTCAAACACTGAGTCTTTGTGTGGGAGCGAGGAGGATAAATCTCAGCCTGGGACGGAAAAGATGTCTTATTTTTACTGCAACAAGCAGCTGTTGGGCCAACACCAGTCTGAGATGTGTTACATATATCAGGGCCTGACTCTGATTCTTATCAAGTCTGTCTCTGCTCCACATGGTATCGATATGCCGCATGCCGCCATACCAAACGAGAGGCTTATTCACTTCCTGTCATTACAGTACCTCCTGTTTAAATTAAAACTGCGGCTGTGAGGAGAAGTTCAGCCTTAATCTGGTGCCTGAGAAATCCATTTTTCATTCAGCCGCTTCTATGTTCATGTCTGCAGCACGACTGAAAACAAAGAGCACATGTGTCTGTTTAATGTGAAGCAGACGTGTGGATGGAAGCGAGCAGCCTCTGTCTGTGTGCAGATCTATGAGAAATGGCTCCTAAGGGGGTTAGTGGGACACAGCAGGGGGATATTGGTGTTTTTTTTTCTACTCTGACCCAAGCTGACCTTCAAGCAGGCCTCGCCACAACAAAAGAGACAAACTGGGTGACTGTGGGGGGACAGAAGATCAAACCGGGGCTGAAAACAGGAGCTAATGTTGCTAATCAGAGCTCTCCCTCAAACATGACGTCTCCTCAGTCCACTAATGGCTTTTCCTGCTCTGTGTCTCCATTAGAAAACAGCCATTTGCTGCAGTTTCAGTGATAAAAAGCCTGAAGTTGCTGGTTTTGTATTACAAAGAGCTTGACTTTATTATGGCATTAAGTTAAAGCATCTGCAGCTGGTTGAGGGATCACCAAAGACTTCATCAAAAGTTTCTTTTGACTGGGATTTACAGAGTCAAGGTGGGCAAATTGTGCCCTAAGGCAACAATTAAAGGAAGAGAAGGTGAATGTTACAAATGTAGGAGTTTGGGTTGTCATAATGATGAATTCTTTTCACATCAAGTGGGTTTGTATGAAATAGTCCTTATTTTAGGCTTAGAAATACCGTATTATCCATCACCAGTCAAAACATGTCTGCCTTAAATCTGATCTGAGAAAACTCAAGACCAACCAATCGAAGAGCCTCTTGTGACCTATAAACCAGAATCCCAACATTATCTCAGGAGCTCAGGAGGTTTAACGTCTTTGCAGGATGATCCGAAGTTTATCACTCAAACAACAAAATTTGAGAGGGCAATACAAAAGGGGAGGGCAGAGAAAAAGATGTTGGCACCAAAATACTAAAAAAAAAATATGACAGGAAAAAAATTAAACTTTTTCTCATACTTCTGCCAATGAGGTTATGATTTTGTGCGTACTTGTTAATCAGATAACTCAAAGTTTTTGATGAATTATGAAGAAAATGGAATGCAAGTCATGGGACAAGGCAACAGTGATTCAATCTAGATGTGGATACAAGATCCATTCAAGGGATCAAACATAGAAGACAAGAAAGTTTTTTCGCATTTTCACTAAAAACTCAAAAACCTTCAAAATGGGTTTTGATGAAAATTTCTGGGATTGGTGGCCATGGCGCAAAGCAAAAGTGATTACTTTTTGGTCGCAATCAGATTTTCTGGCAGTGATTTTTTTTTGTGGTGATATAGTTACATGGTGTAGTTTTTATTTTATAGCGATATGCCTTTTCCAAGAGAGCCATGTCAGATTTGTTTCTGTTTGCATGGACTGTTTATTTTTTGTTAGTGTCTATTCATCAGATAGTTAACTCACTCAGTTACAGATGAATTTTGGAGTAAATTTTAGGAAATCTAGGTCATGGGACAAGGAAACAGAAATTCAAATCAGGACCAAAGATACAAGATTCATTCAAGGAATCACAAACACTGAGACAGGAAAGTTTTTCACTTTACTAATAACTCTGAATATTCATGATAGATTTTAATTTGATTTTTAGGGAATGTTGGACATGGCACAGAAAAAAGGGATTAATTTTTGGAGGCCATTCCAGTTTGTTGGTGGTGATTTCATTTTGCTGGTGATATGAGATTTTTGATTGATTTCTCAACACTGCGACACGAGTTAGTTTTCCACATTTTCCAGTTAAACTGAGACAACAATGTGGAGCACTTCTAGTTTTTTTTAATATATATTTTGATATGCCTTTTCTAGCAGTGTCTGTTACAGACCAATAAGCCAGAGCTGGTCCTCAGGATGCTTTTTGCAGTTTGATGTTTGTTCTTCGTCATGAGAATGGTAAATCAAAAAGTTCTTAATGGATTTTTGAGGAATTTTTGGGGGGAATGTTGGTCATTGAACATAGATCTTGGTGGTGATACAAATCTGAATGTAGACTAAGGAATTTCTCAAAGGATTTGTTAACAGATCTCACTCCCAAAAGTTGCAACTTTTTGAGAACAGGCAGCTTTTGACATTTTCAGTAACTCTGCTGTAACAGTGTCAGAGATCTGTGCATTTGGAGCACCTCTAGGTAACTATGGTGGACTCTGGGGCTTCATAAAACTTTTAAGGCAAGAATCTCGGTGAAAACCTGCTGTTAAAAGTTCACAAATGCAGCTCACATATAATGTAAGAAACCTCTAGAACGCTGTGAGGGATTTGCTCAAAGTCTCTTTCCATCAGAAATAAGGGTGGACTGAAAAGTGTGCTGGTCACCTTTCCTTTGAACGCAGTATGAAAGGAAGCCTTTGGAACTTTCTATGAGACTTAGCACTGAATACATGCATCACATTATTACATCTAGGGCTGGAAAATTAATTGAAAAATAATCAAAGTTGACATTTAAACCCTCTAATCAAATTTATTTTACTCATGTGTGAGTCGCTTGATCGCCCCCTCCATAAAGACTGCATTCACTTTCGCCAAAAACAAAGGACGCACTGCCAACATGGAGGAGGCAAGCGCCAATCTATCAGAGGACCTTGTAGCCTAGAAAAGTGCTGTTTCCGTTGTTTGGGCATATTTTAGATTCTGTGCAGAGGTCATCTAGCAGAAAGAAGTTAAGTATAAAACCTGCAAGAAGACCGTTAAGACGACCTTTGGTAACATCACCAATTTGTTTCAGCTTAGCACAAAATAATTGCTTGTTAATTTAGTTAAAAAATTGAGTTAAGAGCTTCAATTAATCATGATACTGAGATTAGGTGATATTGCCCAGCCCTAATTACACCTTATATTTGGTTTTTAAAAGTCAAAATACAATATTTTCATCTGCATGTCAGCTCACTGATGAGTGCAGCAGATTTAATAACTTCTAAACTTTTAATTTGCTGCGTTGGCTCCCCAAGTTGGTGTAAAAGTGTCTCCAGGGAGAGTGCAAAACTGTTTTACCTCAGACTCTAGATCTGAACGTTATCTTTTGTGGGGCAGAGGGTTGTTCCTGTGTAAGATTTGGAGCACGATGGACAAACATTCAGTCAGCCTGACCCTTTTTGACCTCTTTCATTTTCTTTGACATTCCAGGCAGAGGTGAGAGAGTTTCTGACCACATCAGCGACTCGTCACACTCACAGATGTGTTTCTGTGCCGTCCTAACAGTGAACAAAACCTTATTCAAGCAGCAGGGCAGAGGATCACTGTGCTGACTCAAACATCAGCTGGGAGGACAGCAGGCTTTATCGACCTCTGCTGGTGAACAAGAAGTACTGCAACAAAAGACAGGACCAGTGGATAATATACAGGTTATTTACTTAAAAGGAAACAACTAGTGCTGTCAGATTAAAAGAATTGAGTGATTATTTATGACTTGTAAATAATTAATTCTAATTATTGTATTTTTAATCTCACTTAAAACATTGCTGGAAAAAAACTCAACTTGAGGTGTTTTCATTGAAATTCATTAATTATTGTGGCAGATCAAGAGATTGTTCTTCACCCCCCCAAAAACTCAAGCACAAGAAGCCCACTGCCTAAAAACTCTCCAACTTTAGTGGCTCAACTTCAAGTGTTCTTATGAGAAACCACGATATAGAACGACAGTTTCAAGTATTCCACTGTCCACATTCAGGCCTCAAAAACCAACTCACCAAAGCCCAGAGGCAGACCTATTCAAAGGCTTTATCATTTAATTCTTGTCTCTACGAAGTGTAATATTTAATTTCATTGTTTTGCTGATGACACCCTGCTGTACAGTTGCACCCAGTAACCATCCTGGACCTCGATAAATGTCTGGAGGATATGCAGGCATGGATGGCAAACAGCTTCTAGTTCTAGTTTCTGTCATTTTGGATCGTCTCAAAAACCTGACCATTTTCGTGTAAGGATTTGGAGAAAGTCAAATGCCTTGATATCCTTTAAGCTTGAGTACAGTTATTCTTTGTATTTTGGTATCAACGGGCATCCATACAGTGCCTACAACTGGCTCAAAGCACTGCAGCATCACTGCCCTGCAGGTGTGAAAAGGGGATCATAACATGTGGTTTTCTGTTCAGTGTTAGCTCCTCCCAACATTGCATAATGACTTATGAATGCTGTAATGAAGAATTAATAGCACTTACAAAACTGATTATGCAGCAGTATAACCGCTCGAAACAATTCTGACCTCATCTTTCTGTCCTCACAGCTTCAGATAAGAAATACAACAGAGGATTTCTCTGTTCCTGATTATTAATGAAGAGGCTCTTTATGAATACATCTGACAGGTCTTTCAATGCTGCGCTCTGCCCTCGATCACCTCTGACGCCCTGTTTGTTTAGTTCCCTCTGCCCTGCACTGATGCTTTGTCTCATGTTTGAGTGTTTGCACATGCTTATTTCCCACGGGTTTGAACTAGACACACAGACACACATTGTTGAACACAGGGGGTATAGCTCAGTGGTAGAGCATTTGACTGCAGATCAAGAGGTCTCCGGTTCAAATCCGGATGCCCCCTGACAGTGTTTATATCACTCCAACACATATAAATTGCTCTCCGAGTACCTATCAGTCAGGTGCTTGTGGAAACTAAAACATGTCTTGAAGTTTGAGTTCTCCTGACACTCTCTTCATGCCACATTATCAAATACAACTTACTCCAAGTATTTCGTGGTGTAGTTTGGACATTTTTTTCTCTACTTTCACTTCATTTCCTTGTCTTGCTTCCTCCTCCATTGTTCTTAGATAACATTGTTAAAATCACCTGACTGTAACAATCAGTCTATTTTTTTAAAGCTTTGTATAATAAAGCTACTGCAGTCTTCCATTTAATTTTGATTGGGTACTCACGGTAAGTGAAAAAACTATGAAAAAGCCCTGAAAACTCCTTCAAATTGTCTGTAATGGTCCTGAATATTCATACATCACAGGGAGAATGACATTATGCTTCAAAGTATGACCCAGGATCTTTCTACTATTGATCATAGATGAGAAGGCTCTCTGTCCTTGATCACCAATGATGTCCTGTTTGTTTGGCTCTCTAAGCCCCCCTTACTGATGCTTTGTCTCATGTTTTAGTGTTTTCAAATGCTTATTTCCTGCTGCTTTCAACTACACACAAACAACAAACTCTTACTAAGAGGGCATAGCTCAGTGGTTGAGCATTTGACTGCAGACCAAGAGGCCTCTGGTTCAATTCTGGATGCCCTGAGCATGAGTTAATAAAAAAGTGGCTCTGATCACCAATTACCAGTCAGGTAATTGAGGACATTAACTGACCTATCAGCTTTTTAAATGGTGCAAGCTTAGACAAATCCCTGAGATCTGGTCTACTTTCCCTTCCTCATTTCCTTGTCTTGCTTCCTGTTCCATTGTCCTTAGATGGCTACGATACCTTAACAAGAGGGAGGGGAGGAAAATAATGAGTTGGAAATTAGCAACAATTCCTAACTCTATGTGCAGTACTTCAGCTTCATGTCTGTGATGAAACTATGTGAAAGTGCAACATCCTCATTAGATTAAAATAAATCTAATTCTAATCCTGATAATAGAAATGTTTTGTCCATAGATCACTCTATGACACAGAGTTAAGCTGAAAGAAAAATAAAACCCAAAAAAGCAGACTGTGAACTCTTTGAGTTATGAACAAATTCCAAACCTCCATTATTAGTCTAGTCTGCAGGTGAAAACAAATCACAAGCTCAGTTGTGTGCAAAATTGCATTTGTTGTTTATTTTTTAACAGAGCAACAGAAAGCATTTCTTAAATTATTAAAATTTCCAGACATCATGAAAACTAAAACACAGAACTAGAAATATCCCAAGTAACAATTTCAAAACATTATTACAAAAAAGAAATGACATGAAACAGCAAATAAGGACATTGACAGACCAGTTTGGAGTTGACCTTAAACAGATGGTGCAAGTATGGAGATGAAGTTTTTTTCTGGTGAAAATAATAAAAATATCAAATTTCACAACAGGATATCAGAATGTAGAAAACAGGCATGTAACAATACACTGTCGGTAGATCAGTGGTTAACAAATTTATTAGACCACAACCTAATGTAATGTGTCTGCCACAACAACTCTTGATTAACAGCATCACCAAAATCATTTTTATGTTTCTGTAATGGTTGATAAACCAGTATGTAGAATTTCTAACTCTGATTTTTTTAATCCTAAAATATAATTACTGTAATTCACTGATTTTCAAATTGTTTTTAAAAAATAGAAATAGTAGAGCTTATCATTTCTTGGTTAAGGTGTTCAAATAGTTAGTTACTTCATTCCTTAACAAAAACTAAATTGTTTTAAGGTCTGAATGATGTTTTTTCCCACTTCTCAGAGAAGCAGCTCAACTTTGGGTATAATAATTAGAACTGTTTGAATTCCTCATTGCTGGTCAAAATGTCTGTGCAGTAACAATAACATTTTCAGCTGAGGAAAGTTTTGAAGGTGTTTTCCGATTTTTTTTTGATGGATTATCAAATAAATTTGTTGAGCATCGTACCCTTTGTTTTTTCCCAGTTTTTGGTGCATTTTGGTTCCATTATTTAGGTCATTTAAGTCCTTTGTCGTTTCAATATTATTTCCTATTGTGAGGTGCTTTAGCCATTTTTCCTATATATAAATTAAGATTTAAAAATTGCAAGTGGTAACTGAAAAAAGGGCTATTTTCAGAATTTTCTTTTTTTTTTACTTTTAAGCATAAAAAAGTATTTACAAAATCATCTTTAATAAAGTTATTATAAAAGATATATATTTTTATATCTTGCTGTTTAGTCAAGGTAATGGGGTGAAATTGGAATCCTGTTGTTCCTCTTATGAAAACTGTTTTCTTTCACCTTCCCCAAACAAATGCAAAACATAGATCATCGCTTAAGTCAAACCCACACCTCCAGCTATCTTGGTCCTTGTTTTACTGCTTTCAATACTTTAATTTACCGAAAACAATTAAAACAAACAAAAGAAGCATTATTTCAATCAAAACTGAGTAATATGCGGCATAAACATTTTCTGCTAATGAATCATTTGATTAAAAAAAACACATAGTATGCCTATAACTACATCAACTGACACTTGCTATATATTATGGTACTGATTTGATTACTTCCACTAAGTTTTTGCCAGCATTTGTTTGTTTCTTCATCTGTTGGTTTAAGAACAATAACTCAGAAACCACCGGACTAATTTGATGACATTTCATGGACTGTGGGTCATGGCAAAAGACAGACGTGATTAGGTATTGGTTGTGATCTAAATCTGGATGTTGATCAAGAATTTCCTTTTTAAGGATTTGTTAACAATGCCAGAAAAGGCAGTTTTCCACATTTTCACTTATGTAATAACAATTTTTTAGGGAATGTTAGCCATGACTCGAAGGACAAGGGTTTTGGTGGTGATCCAAATCTAGATGTGGATAGGAAGTTTCTTTTTGCAAAATGTGAGATAGGCCAGCTTTCCAAATGTTTCACAATAACAAGCTTAACAGTGTTGGAAAATGCTTTGGTGGAGGTTTGTGCTCTCAGAGCACTTTTGGTTATTATTACAACTACAGCTGTAAGCATTGACACTGACACTGTATTTTAAGCATTGGATCTTAACTCCTCAAAGAACAGATGTTTTGACTTTAGGGGCTGTTTATCAGTCTACGTAGAGAATTTATGTTGACGTATCCTTCCCCTGAAGCCACAGTTGTGTGCAGAAGTTCAGTGTTATGATAAAAATTGCAATGACTCTGTACACGCATTGACCTCATCAGGATTGCTATAAATTGTGACGGTACACCGTGACTATTTGCCATTGTAGGTCACTGTGGGCTATGTAATAGCTGGCTTCAGTTAGCTCTGTTTGGTTCAAGTTAATATTTTTACACACATTTCACTTTACAGTTTTCCATAAATCAAGTAAGAGGTTGTGCTCTGATGTTACAATTTCTTTGACTGATTGGCTGATTCACTCAGAGTGGCAGCGAACATCTAGTGATTGATGTTAGTAGTAAGAAACAGTGAATCACTTTAATTCACCAGAAAAGGGCTGTATTTTAAGTAAATCTCACAAAATTTAACTCTATCTTTATAATTTTGCTCAGACAAAGTGAGATGGACATACTCAAACTTTAAAAGAAGGTACGGTCTTGGCATCCGTCAAACGGTGTGCGATATGACAATATAAAATCGTTCAGGATTATAACGTGCGAACAGTGGCGTAGTTTACGCGGGGTTGGTGGGTTATGAAAACCCACGGGCCCTCTTCACCACACTGCCAAGGATTTATTTTTTTGTTTTTTTGCTTAAATCCGAGGCAGAATGAGCACAGCAGCTGCCTTCTCTGCAGCAGCAGGTTAGCACAGAGTGTAACATGACGTCAGACTGGGTCACTGTATTATGTTGCATATTAAGAGGGGTATACCCCTGCCGATTTGAGCTGATCCATTGGCCCATTGAAATGTGATTGACTCAGCCGCGTATTGAGCCAGACCGAAGACGAGAGATGAAAAAAGATGAAGAAAAGACAGATGCCGCCAGAAAAAGCCGCTAGTGGAGCGGAAAAACGCATTGCTCGTAAAAAAAAATTTAAGAGAAGATGCAGCCAAATGCGCCAAACTTCCGGATCTTTTCCGCCACAGTGGGGTCCTCACTGGGGCGGAAAACATCCGGGTGGTGGCCCAGGCCAGAGACGATGCGGGACCGAGCACGGCAGCAGGTAGACGTGCAGGTAAACATGCACTGTCTACTGCAGCGACATGGTGCTTCATCACCTCAACCACACAAACACAGCAATTTCACCCATATAAATGGAGATTAACGACTATTTTTAAACCGATAAAAAGTGGTTGTAAACAATGATGGTCCACATGTAACAGGCTTGCACTTGAGAGTGTTTCCCATACTTTTGTTAACTCATGATTATCATTTATTATTATTATTATTATTATGATTATTATTTCGTTTCAAATCTGCTTTTGCTTCTTCTGGACCATTTGACTGTGCTTGCTTATAATGCTCTTCTGTGCTATTTTAATTTTTTTCTGAACTCCACCACCACCTGGGCATGACATTTCAGGCCTCAGAGGTGATCGTTTACAGCTTTGCCATTCTGTATGAACAGAGATAATTCTGTGGTGTGGACAGAATTGTCTCTGACAAAAATATCCACTTTACATCCATAAAATAATCCATATATGCGTAGTCCAGAGTCCATTATAAATCATTAATTTTCTTTGTCAATAAAAATGAAATCCAGAGGCTTTATTATAACATTTATTATTAAGGATATATTGAGGGAGAGCATGAAAGTGACGCAGCATTAGGTGCACTGGCAGAGCGCACTTTCAGTCACCTTAAACTGATCAAGACTTATCTGCACTCAAAAATGAGCGAGTCTCACCTCTCAAGCCTGGCATTACTTTTCATTGAGAGAGAGATGTCTGGGAAGACTAACTTGGACAAGGTTGTTGATACATTTGCAAGAATGTAAAAAAGAAAAACACATCTCAAATAGTGGCAGTAATGAGAGGTTGTATTCAGTATTTTACATTTTTTTAATTTCACTTTTTTTCTCTCCTCTATTGTGTGCAATGCCGCATGCCAAACATGCAGGCCCCTTTGACACATATGAAAACCCATGTGGAATACATCTCAGCTACGCCACTGTGTGGGGATGAAGCAGAAAGATCGTCAAATCGTCTGTATGGTCCTGGTGCTCTCAGGGTGAAAACATTCACTTCTATTGCAAGCCCATCATCTCTCTCTCTCTCTCTCTCAAATAAAAAGTTTAGAAGTTGAGAAAGCACATTTCAATATACCTACAAATGTATTGCAGCCTATTAAAGTTGACAGAAGTGACTGCAAAAATCAGCCAAAAAAATTGACAAAACACAGCGCCTGCTTCCTCTGTCTCACCGTTTTACAGCAGGGCCAGCACACACATGCACGTACACACGCACACACAGCCCTTGGTTACCATCCAATCAGCTGCTAGTATGCAAATGAGCCCAGAGAGCGGTGGTGTGGTGTCAGGTTTCAGCACGAAGCGGTTCAGACTGAAGACACAGTAAAACTGCTGAATTCATCTCAGAGATCATCAGATAACTAGAGAATTTTCATTTCCATGCAGGAAATGCGTTGAAATGCTGAGTGTGACTGCTGAAACTTTGAAATGAAAGTGTTCAAAATAATGCAAAGAAAGTTGAAATTGTGACATGAATAGTTGTAAGCAGTAAATCAGGGCTGAAAATGTGTGAAATGTGCAATAAAAATGTTTGCAGAACATTATAGATACTGGAGCTCAGGTGTGCATCGTGACCACGCTGTAACTTCAAAGAAAAGTGCAAAAGTTGATGCTGCTTCAACAGTCATATCTCAGAAACTGTAGCAGATAGTGAAAAGTACATCAAAACTGTTTGCAGATGTAAAAGAAAGCAGAAAATGAATGACTGTTTTGTAACATTGTTAAATGTGTTGATATTTGTAGATGTACCTAATAAAGTGGCCAGTCAGTGTAACGTCCAAAGTAAGGTTGAGAGTGTAAAGACAAGCACGATTACGCCATTATAAAGAAGGATCTGTATTTGCTGGAGAAGAAAAGTATCTCTACTAGGAATTGAACCCCAGTTTCCCGCTGTGCTATCTATTTATCCATGGGGTTAAATATGCCAAGTCACGGAAAGCAGGCTATTTCTCCTGAGCACAGCAGCTCAGCACTGATAACGCTCGGTACTTCCGGGTAAACGAACGCTCGCTGTGTCAAAATCGGGATAGATATCAGGAAAAGGATTTCACCGTGAGCTCCCAACAACCTGCTGAAAAATTCTCATGTCTGTACTGCTTAAAATGTTAACACAGTGGCAAATTAAAAATGTGCTTCATTCGGCTGTCCGGGTCTTCGGTCTGACGCGCTCTAACATGAAGGATTTCCTCAAAAGTTGGTGTTGCTTAAAAATTCATATTCAAAAAACCGTAGACGCCAGCAAAAAGCTGAAGATATGTAAAAATGGCTGAGAAGTCAGTGCAGCTTTTAAAGTACGAATGAAGTCTGTAGGTGGAAGCATGCCCAAGCTGTGGAGCTTCAAAGTTGCAGAAGTTTTCAGCAGAGCTGCGGAAACGTCCCATTGATTTCAATGTAAAAATACATGCAGAAATTATTTTTTACTGTAAAAAGTATAACTGTTAAACCTGTGAAAAATACAAGCGCACTTCTTATGAACATGCTGCATATGTCAATTTTTTTCTGTGAAAATCTGTGCAAATTTGAAGCCTGTGAAAGGTGCCAAAATCTGAAGGAATAAGAAGAAGTAGTTTAGGGAGAACAATATGTTGAAATGCTGACTCAGCATTTCAAAATAACTAATAAATAACAACAATAACAAGTAAACAAAGTGATATTGAATATAACATCTATATTTGTTCAGTCCTTTCTCCTGTTGAAGAGGGGGTTCTCAGTCAGACAGGTATAGAAATGAGTGTCCGTGTCAACTGAGGACAAATGACCAGACTGACAGCTCCCGACAGTATATAAAAAAAGCCAAAGCAAGAGGAAAAATACATAGAAAAAAAGTCATAAAAGTCTTCTGCTCTATATGTTATTTTAAATTGGTAAATAAATTTGATTTAGATTAGATTTTTATTTAAATTTCAATACATTAGTTTGCTAACTGTTTTTCATTATTTACCTTAGTTTTAGTTTTGTAAATATTGACTATAGTGTGTTAAGTTTTATTATAGGTTCAAATTTATTGAAGAATAACACCATCCAGTTAAATGTTATGTTGTTGGTAGTTGAAATCAGGATACTTATTTCATTTCTCATTTCAGTGTAACACCTTAAACATTAGCACCCTTTTATTGAAATACTTTAACTTTAGCTGTTTGTGTTTGAAATGTAAAACACTTTAAGCACTTTTATTTGGAAACGTTTTATTTTGCCTAATATTTTAGTTTGAATTTGTCAATTTCATTCAATGAGGCACTTTAAACGCTCTGTTTTTCTTTTAATATTTAATTTTGCTTCAAATAAAGACAACTATTTCTTTACATCTTATTCTTGTTTTAAAAGCATTTATGTCATAAAAGTTATGGAGAGTGATAAAATTGTGACCTTATGGTGTTAAAGGTGACACTGAGAAATTGGGTGCACCTAATTTTTGTACTGTTGCACCTTAAAAAAATGTAGGCGCATTATTGCAACCAATGCAAAAAGTTAGCTGGAGCCCCTCCTTTAAGAGATAACCAATTACTTAAGATTGCATTTATATTTAACCCTTTTCAATAACCAATTTCTTTTTATGTTGAGTTCAGCCATTGTAGTTGGGCTTTTCTGGGTTTCATGTCAGATACAAGCGTGATGAATAATCTGTCATTCCCAACTTCTTATCAATTAAGACACTATATTTGCCCAATGAAAAAACAAGTAAAACCAAAATCAAAAGGACAGGGAGAAGTGGAGTGTACATTCATCATTACCTGGATGCATGCAGGTTCAAGTTATAAATCAGCTCAAATTTGTCATCAGAAACTTCTCCAAATGTTTCAGTAACATCACGGCCCATGGAGCACATCAAGTAAGAACAACTGCAAACTTTTCAGCTGAATTAAAGTATTTGACAGATTTGACCATGATGTAACATTAACCTCTACACAACAATAAAGGAAAAGGGTAAAATCCAAAACTGATAATTTTTCCAATGATTTTGCAACACAATGTATAATTTTTAGAAGTTTTATATTTGGATTCAATGCTCTCTATAACATAAAAAACCAAAGAGCATTCAAAGTCTAATCTTTTCAGTTTTTCCTACTTTTATCTCATAGGATTCTAAGTTATTTTTTTGTTCAGTTTAAGTGTTTTTCTAATTTCTAATTTGTGGATGGATGCATGTATGTCTCAGGCTTCAAAACAAATCAAAAAAACCCTGAGGTACAAATAAAGTCACCTTAAGCTTAATCTGAATCCACCCATAATGTGTCATCTTCACCCTTGAATGACCTCATAATATGTTGCATTTTTTCTCCTCTGCTAAAAGTTTCCCCAAGAGATCTGATATTTCTTTGTCATGTTTATCCTGAAGGGCTTTCATTTCTTCTTTTGCTACCTCTTTTATTTCTTCTTCCTGTTTTGTTAGTAAGTTTCTAATTTTGCGTAAATTTCCTTTCTTTTTTGTCACACTTCTCACCATGTCAGTGATTACAAGTTGATGATTTTTCTTCAGCTCTGCCTCTTTGAAGTCAGAAACTGCTTGTAAGAGATCATACTTTTCATCTTGGTCTTTTTTCTCCTTTTCCAGGGCTTCATAGTCTTGATTGTGTTTCTCCTTGAAGTCATTGAACTCCTCAGCTTTGTTTCTGGCGTCCTCTTCATAGGTTTTCTTCAGGTCCTCCATTTTTCTCTTGTAGTCCTCCTCCATGGCTTTCCTCACTTGTTCCTCTTTCTTCTGTCTGAGTTTATCTTCCTCTTTTCTTTTCTTCTCATCATTCTCTTTCTCTTTTTTGTATTCTTCCTCAAGGTTCTTCAGTTTAGTTTGTTCCTCAAATCGTATCAGCTCATTTTCCTGGAATCGGATCTCCCACCACTCTTTGAGCTGTTTTTCAAAGTTATCTTTTTCTCTTTGCAGTTCTTCTCTGGTCTCCAGCAGCTTTCTGTCTATCGTTTGTTTCTCCTCTGATTCAGCCTGAATCCGTCTCTCTTGAGCAGCAAGCTTCTGACTCAACTCTTGTCTCTGAGTTTCGTCCTGTTCCTTTCTCCTTCTCTCTTCTTCCTCTCTCCTTTTCTGGTCTTTCTCTCGCTCTTCTCTTTCTTTTTTGAGGTTTTGTTCCATCTCCGTGAGTTGTTTTTCTCTCAGCTTTCTCTGCTTTTCAGTTTCTGCTATGTGTTCCTCTATTTTTCTTTTCATTGCCTTCATTTCCTCTTCATGTTTTGCTTTCAGTTTATCCAGCTCCTTCTTCATCTCTTCTTCCTTCTGCTTTAAGAGTTTCTCCATTTCTTTCTTTATTGCTGCTTCAGCTTCTTGCAGCATCTCATTGGTGTAGTGTCTACCTTCGTTTTTCTTCACCATTGCATCAATCTTGATAATCAGCTCGCTGACTTGTGTTTGGTTTTCATCATCATGGTTATCAAACACATGGTATCTCCCTCCACAGTTGGCGATCAGGTTCTTAAAGGACTCCGTACAAGTTTCAATGTATTCATCAATGGTCACTTTCTCACGCTTTAGTTGATCTCCTCCAGTTAAGAGGACGATGGTGAACTTTTCTGCATTCTGTCCAAAGCCTTCTTCGATTCTTTTTAGAGTCATCTTCTCCTCTTCTGTGAGTCTGCCAATGTTCAGCACCAACAGGAAGACGTGCGGTCCTGGAGCCAGCAGACTGATGCATTTAATCATTTCTCTAAAAATCTCGTCATTAGACAAAGCTGTGTCAAACAATCCAGGAGTGTCAACCACAGTAATGGGACGGCCAGTCACCTCACCATGTGCTTTCTTACAATACCTGGTGACTGATCTTTGGCCTAGTTGTGCATGAAACTCTTTTCTTCCCAGAATAGTGTTTCCTGTAGAGCTCTTTCCACTGCCGGTCTTTCCCATCAGGACAACCCTGAGACTCTTTGGGCTCTGCTGCATGTCATCATCTGGAAAACAAAGCCTTGAGTTCAAGATCTTGTCAACATAGTGTCAGAGAAAGAGCAGAATTTAAGTAAAGGGTTTTTAAATAGAGGAAGTGATTCAATAAAAGCCTACTTAAAGATTCAAACAAACTCAATACATAAAGCTAGCAGTATTTTTGATTGAGGATTAAGTAACAAAAACAAACATAGAATCCTAGTTTGAATCTGCATTGCAACAATTGCCCCAGTTATTGCTAATGACTAGTACAATCAACTAATCACTACACAGACTTCACATAGTTAACAAGGGTTAAATTAGTCATAAATCCCTAATCTTCACTCTGGGCATAAGCACCACACACTACAACTGGATACTGGACTTCATCACGGACCCCAGTAAATCCAGATCGACTGTCTCTCCTACTCCACTCCACTATTCAACACTGGAGCACCCCAGGGCTGTAAGCTCAGTCCTCTCCTGTTCATGCTGTGCACCACTCTATTATGAAGTTTGTGAATGACAACTCCTTTATCGGCAGGATTTCAAAACAACAATGAGACTTCATATCAGGAAGAAATCAACCATCTTGTGGAATGGTGCACAGAAAACAACTTACAGTACAACATTAGCAAAACCTAAGAGCTAATAATTTGATAGATAATTTTAGAAAAAGGAGGCAAAAGCCCACCTGTCTACAAATTTAAGAAAGCAAAATTCCCACGCCAAGTTTGGGTCTACAATACAAAGGAGCAATTGAAAGCATCCTGACTGGAAACATCATGAACTGACATTGGATGGAAGTCCTGAAGAGCAGCTTCTTCCCTCAGGCTGTGAGATTATGGCACTATTTACACTCCGCTATGATAAATAATTTTATTAGTTTTGTAAACATTTAACCATTCAAAATGACCACAGTTTAATTCATTGCACAACCTACTGTATAATAACCAATAAACTTCCCTGTATCTTTGTATCTAACTCCACCACTGAAATGTCAGTTCATGTACAGGAGCATTTGACAGTTATTCACTGCATTAACTAGGGTCTTGTATTTATCTGGCTTCACTTTAGCCATCCTCCAGGCCTGTTCTGTCTCTCCTGGTATCCTCTGAGCTGAGCACTTCACAATTTTGTGCATCACCATTGGACACCAGGTCATGCCAAACATACTCAAAATTGTTTCGAAGAGAAGTGGGCATGGAAGAATCCAGCCAGTGTCTCTGGCCATTAATAAATGTCCAAGCCTTATTAGAGAATAGTAAGAGCAGAGGGACCAGATAACTGAAGATATAGACTTTTTGCTACATGCTCAGATACTGTGAGGGTCAAACCACCTTGTCCAGGGATCTCATTGCTCCATAGGAGAAGTCAAGTCTGTGATTGACCTCGACCTCATTGTTATCCTGACCAATGAATCACAAAATCAAGGTACGTTAACTTGTTGAGCAGTAAAATCTGTAACCCTTCTTGTTTCATCAGTTCTTTTGTGTCTAAAACACTGATTATTAGTGTCTTTTTATTAAACCTTTGTTGAAATAAAAGTCATCATGGACCTACTTACCAGTTCTGCTGCTCTGATTCAGGTCCATCAGCTCAGCCTGTTGAATGATCTTCTCTATCTGGGCCTCTGCAAATGTCTCCGTTGTGTAGCTGAGTGCCTCATGTTTAGTCTCAGCTCTGTGCTCCTCCAGACTGTCCAGAAGCTCTGAGATCTGCTGTTTGTCCCTGATGTTGAGAACAAAATGTCCCCCACAGCTCCGAATGAGCTTCTGGATGTTCTTGTCTTTCTCCATATAATTGACGACCTCTGGAGCTGAAGGATCTACCTTCACGGTAAACAAAGTCATGGCGAAGGCCTTGACTTGAGAGCCAAATGTGTTCACGATGGTCTCAAACTCTATCTTGTCTTCTTCAGTGAATGAACCCATAGGCAGGACCAGGATGAAGGCATGGACGCCCTCAGGGTCACAGAGGGAGACAGACCTAAGTGAAACTCTCATCACAGCCTCAATTGGTCTTCCATACAGCTCAGGAAGCTCCACCAAGGAGACCTGACGTCCACACACTTCTGCGTGGTGATGAACACACTCTGATGTGCCAGAGACTGGAGGAAGATCTGTCCGACCTAGAATGGCCCCTGCTGCTGAGGTCTTCTCTGCTCTTCTGCTCCCACACAGAACAATGTTCCAAAGTCTCCTTGTGTGCTCAGATCGGATCAACTCTTCATTAAGGGTAAGAACAGACTGACTGTTTCCACGTACAATGTTCTCAATTGCTGTCATGAAAGACAAACGGTCTCCATAAGTAATGTAGATTTTTTTCTGACACTTTTTAGACACTTTGTTCAAAGGAAAGTTTTTGTCATATCCTTTGTGTGTTTTGATTAGCATTAAGTATTTGAAGGCATCCTGATTAAACAATTTTAAGATAAACTTCAGAGTTTTTCTGTTCTCCTCAGTGAAATCAGAGGGATTTGCTAACAGCAGTAGGACATTTGGTCCAGGAGGGCAGAGATCCACACAGCTTCTCATATCTTGTATCACTGCATCCCTTGGAAGATGAAACATATCTGGAGTCTGAACAACAATTAACTTGTTTCCTTTCCACTCTGTAGCAAATCTTAAGCATTGCTTGACTGCTTGATGTTCCAAGTCTGTTCCAAGGATGAAGCTGAGGAGTCTGTTTTTTTGGATTTCATCTTTTCCAAAGATCACAATCCTAAGCTCAGGTGCTGTAAGACAGAATCAGTGCACAGTTAGTGTAAGGATCATGAGTGTGTGTATGAAGAAAGATTAAGTCTAACATATTCTGGGTTCTGTTCATAACATTTAGTGACCCAAATTAAATTGCGTTGTATCAGGTTCTAAAAAAGTGCACGAAAGAGCGCTCTTATCCCTCAAAAAATACACACTTTCACATCAAATGAGGCAGAACAACTCAACCAAAAGCTCATGTGAAGTATTTTGATGAAATCTTAACTTCTTCACAAAGCAAATTTATGACAACAAAACATGAAAAATGACAAACAAGCCCTCCAAACTAGTTTATTTCCTGTAACTTACTGCTACATCCATTACTTATTTAACAGACAAAAAGTACTTGGATGTTATTAGCATGGTGACATTTCAGTGAAACACTGTGCTAAATTTCTGTCAGCGGTAGATGGAAACATACTTCAGTATCTAACTTTAGCAGTGGTAATTACCAGTATCAATTGAATGCAGCGGCTGCTGCTGGTCAGTCAGGGAGGGGAAGCTCATTTTTTTTCTGGCCTACATCATAAATTTATTTATTTATGTAAATGATCTGTGACCCTGTTGTACCAACTAGGTGTCTTTTCCTGGGATTTTATTCCCCAAAACCCACTTTTGACCAGACAACACATTTTATTTGTGACAGCACTTCCAGTGAGCCAGCTCACCTTGTCATACCAGGAATGCTGAAAAGACCTGATACTTTTCCCCACCTTTTGCACTAAATCAATCTTAGGAGTTGATCTGCCCTGCTGTTTGACTCTAATTTTCTCTTCGTAAGGAAGACTATCAAATGGCCTCGCCAAAATCTGGTTGACAACATTCATACTATCTGGTATGATGTGCAGCTTGCCAGCAGCTGGAGCTGCTACGTGAGACTATACTGTTTGACAGGCTGTGAGTGTGAGTGAGAGGAAGAGAAGCTCCCCAGCCACAGCTGCTCGTTGGTGAAAAGAAAAAGTGGCAGGAGAGAATCTTAAACACAACGCTAGTCGTTTTTAAGAAAGATAAAGTCGCTGGTGACCGATAAATCCTCCGAATCAGTCCAGAACAACTGAATGTAAAACTTAGAAGACACCCCGGTGAAGGGTGAGCCTTCAAGATCACTGATTGGCTCATTTCACTGTCAATCAAAAAAGGATTCGCCTCAGACAGATCAACCAATCATCATGCAGAAGCTGAGCGTCCAGGCCAGCCCACTGCCTCATTGACCTCCAGAGACGCTGAGCGTCCGATGGGCGGGACAAAGCCCAGCGTTTATCCAATGACCGTCCAGTTTCCACAGTGGAACAACCCACTCTATATTTAACCGCTGAAGTCAGAAGACGCTCAGCGTCCGGCTGTGTTGAAGCGCTGAGACGCTGCGGGGATGAATGAGAAGGAAGTCGCTCCAGTTACCTGTAATAAGTAGCTGATTCAGAACAAAAGATGAAGGTATTCTAGAGCATATTTAGTCAATGAAATGTACACACAGCAGGACATATCACCACTTTTTTGGGGGACATTTTAGGGGAAGCTGAGCTTCCCTTGCAGTCTTAGAGCAATCGACACTGATTGAATGTCTCTACTCTGGTAAATACACCAGTACGTAGAAAATCCTAGTTTTAATACATATATATATATATATATATATATATATATATATATATATATATATATATATATATATATATATATATGTATATATATATATATATATATATATATATATATATATATATATATAAAGATATAGATATAGATATATATATATATGTATATATATATATATATATATATATATATATAGATATAGATATATATAGATATAGATATAGATATATAGATATAGATATATACATAGATAGTTCAAAATATATTTTGGCAGTTTTAGCCTTCAATTGACAGGAGAGAGGAGATAGAGACAATGGATAGACTTGTGAGAGGGGATGAAAGATTGGAGGAAGACACTCTTCCAAAAGGCCACAGGCTTGATTCAACCCAGGACAGGCAGAAGCATGTAAATAGTATACTATAGTATATTTGGGGGAGTGCCGTGTCACCCTCGCAACAGACAAGGTGAGAGTTTAAAAAGAAAAGAAATCAATTGTCTTTTTATTTTAATCAAAATATATATTAAAAAAGCCATTCTTTATGATCAAATATAAAATATAACTCTAATTTGCACCATTTTAGAGTCTTCTAGGTCACCCTTCTATTACATTTATTAATGGACCTTCATTAATGACTGATTTATTCATTAATTAATTCATGACTGAAGGATGTCAGCAGGGGACTGAAGGGTGGCCCATATGATCCGTTTGAAAGGTTTGAAATTTAGTACTATTTGTGTATTTGGAAAAAAAAAAAATCAGCACAATAGTTTCACCCTGATGCTGCTGGTCGAAGGACACGTAGGCTGTGCTGTGTTTCATAATAGTGCCCTATCACTGCGGCTGGGTTGTGGGAAAGTACGTGGATGGCCCCATGCTGTTTTGTGTCTTGTTGTCCCCAACAATTCTTTTAGCTAAGTGGGAGTTTGGCCCCATGTACAGCAATGTATAGCAGAGAGAGAGAACTAAACTGTGACACACGGTTATGCCCCTCACTCAACCCTACACTAAAAAAATTGAACAATATGGGGTGATGGTTTGTGGAGTGGAAAACAACCAGGCACAATTCATATACAAGACATGGGTTTGAACCCAGCCTGTGGCCAGTTTGCAGAGTGTCTTCCCCGTCTTTCTGTCACCCCCTTCTTCCACTGTCACTTTTTCTCCCACCAACAAAGGCACACTAAGGGCAACTTGGAGTCACGATCAACCTAACAAGCATGCTTTGGTCAATGGCATGAAGCCAAAGAGCCAACAAAGAAACCATGCTGCATTAGGAGAACATACAAACTCCACACAGAAAGGAAGTTCAACCAGCAACCTTCTTGCTGTGAGGTACATGCACTACCTCCTGTGCAACCGTGTCCTGAAGATACGATGGTTAAAACAACTTCAATGATTACTTACAGTCTGAGGAGGTGGTGTTTTTTGATGTCATCATAGATATGAGCGCTACAAAAAAAAAAAAAAGAATAGATTAGATAAACAGATTACAGTAGACAGAAAGATCCTATACTTAACCCTCAGGGCCATATCATCAGACACATTAATTCAGCGACCTATTGCAAATATTCAATTAGCCAATTGCATGGCGGCATCATATCACATTAAAGCATGAATGGTCAACGTAGCATGGTTGTCCGCTGAACGAACGTCTGTGTAGTTCAGTAATTGCAGGTCTACTCGGATTTTCACACAGTTAGGGTTTCAGAGAGTGGTCAGTTAAAGAATAAGTATCAAATGAGAGGCAGTTCTCTGGGTGAATATGCCTTTTTGATACCAGAGGTCAGAGGAGAGAGGTCAAGGTGGCTCAAGATGATTGAAATGCAAGAAGAACTCACTTAACTGGTGAAAACCAAGGGGAGCAGAGGACAAACTCTGAATGCAAAGGTCAATGTTTCCTTTGCACACTTTAGGCATAAATTGCCAATGGACCATGTCAATCCCTTCATGACCAAAGTGTTCTAATATTCTGATGGAGGCTTCCAGCAGCACCATGCCTCAAAGCTCAGACTATCTCAAACTGGTTTCTTTAACACGATGAGTTCACTGTACTCCAGTGGCCTCCACAGTCACCAGATCTCAATCCAGTGGATCAGATATGCTTTGCAACATGGATGTTCAGATGAGAAATCTTCATTATCATGGTGATGTGAACCAGCATGTGGTCATTTTGAACCAAACTTAACTTCTCTCTACACTGTCACTTCAGGCAAAGCACAGAAATAATAGGAAACTTGAAGTTAAATCTATGTCACAAAGAAACTAACTGCCAGAAATAACTCTGTCACCACTGCTCTTATCATTTAACCTGCAACTACTTCTAAGTACATCCTCTTAAATTTACATCCTGTTATGTCAACTTATTAATGCCATGACTTACTTTTAATTCAGAGTTTTCCTAATTTATGCTTAACCTTTGTTACACTTTTGATCATTTATATCTAACATTTAGGTTTTTCTTATGCTCATGTCTTTTATTCTATTTTATCATAGCAATTATCATTTTATAATCATGATTATTGTCTTTCTATTTCTGGTATCCTGTTCCCCTGCTTTCATCCCATTTGTATTGCATTTTAGTTTTCTCACTGATGTTATGTTTTCAGCTTCTATTTTGATCCTCATGGTCTTATTTAACCCACATATTACGTTGAAAAGAATTGGTATTGTGGGTCATTTTTACTGAGTAAATCCACTCAACACAGTCAAAAACAGGTTAAATCAATAACAAACTCATTTTAGATTAAATAAACATTTTGAAAAGAGAAAAACATTTCATTTGCAACACTATATTTAAGAGCTATTTAGTTTCAGTTTTCCCTCTTTATAAACGTTTTTTTTAATTTCACTTGCCCCATTTTCCCAGGTTTTCAATGTTTAACATTACAATCCTGTCCACATGATGGACAGAATGTAAGTGTGTGCTTTCCGCCGATGTAGGTCTTGAATTTAACACAAGAGGTACTTGGTTTTTTGTCCTCTTGGGAAGGACAGACCTGGCACCTTTTCCATTTCTTTCTACCAGATCTATTGCAAATTGGTTGGATGACCTGGGCCTGACCTTTTCAATGACAGCCACAAAACTTGATAAAGAAGAAAAAGGAAGGATAGCCAGAACTTGGTCAACACAAAAACTGAAATGGGTCATATTGACGCTTAACACAATACAAGGGTTAATGTTGCAATGGTTCATGTATTGACTGGGTTCCGATGATGTGAAAAGGGTCTTCGATTCAGAAACCTGGAGTGCCTTGACTCATGAAGTGTCAGTTGCTCTTTCTAGCTGTTCTTGCAAGAGTTTTTCATGCCTTTGGTGTTTTGTCTGCAAGAGTGCCTTGATTTTAACTTATTTTAGCTTTTTTTTTTAAATTTCCTTTTGTGCTGAAGCTCTTGTGCTTTGGCTGTCTGCATGTTCTTGACTGTTTTTCAAAAAACCTTGTAAATCTTCAGAGGTGCTATGCAAATTTTACTTTGTTATTATTACTAAATCAATCAATCAAACTTTACGTGTACAGCACCAACTCATAACAAATGATTTCTCAAGACATGTTACAAAAGACCAGGTCAATGCAAAGCTCTTCTTTTTATTACCTCCACCAACTGCATGTGTTTGTTGCTGTTTGTCAATTTGTCTGTTTGACATTCGACAAAATAACTAAAAAATATGTAAAAACAGGTTCTAAGAATTATTGAGGTGATATTAGTCATAGTACAAGGAGGGAGTGATTGAATTGCTGTGGTGATTTTATCCTGAACTTTGACCTTGGAATTTTAAATTTGTTAACAGTGAGAGACAGGGTAGTTTTTCATATTTTTGACAATGATGCACTTCGGTGTTAAAAATGCCCTGGCTGAGGTTTGTGCTCACTGAGCACTCCTACTTTACTATGATTTTTGATCCAAGCACTGATTTTGAAGTGCAAAACTGTGCAGATGAATTGTGCAGGTTTACAGTTTTAACAAAGGCAAAGTAAGCAGTGAGTGCAATACCTCTCGGGTCCATAGCTGAGTGTTGTTGAGTAGAATTGTGGCTGAAATAGGAAGGATCTCCTGTGTCTTTGTCCCTCTAACAGCGGAGCAGCACCAGTCTATTGACAGCGGCTGGGAAAAATGAATGACAGTCAACTTTCAATTCCAGATTACTCTTAACTATTTGTTTAAATCACAAATTTTAAAACTTACCTGACCAGACCTTTACTATTGCTGGTGAATCGCAGCTCTCCCACTCTTCTTTATAGTTTGTCAAATCTGAGATGGACTAAAATAAAAGTAAAAGTAAATTAAAAAAAAACCTTTTCAAAAGATAAAAGTAAATTTTACATAGACTTCAAGAAATATGCAATTCAGCAATTTGAAGAGTCCATATTTTGCCTCAACACTGGTTCATAACAGGGATGCACAATACTATTGTTAAATAATCAGTATAGCTTAAGAATTAAATATCAGCTCCTGCATTGATTTAATATTTAGATATTTATATACAATCCAACAAAGAACGAAGAGTGTGATGTGTACACCCAATCAAATATTGTAATCAGTATCTTTAATAATGAGTTAAGTCATTTTAAACAGGACTATTTGGTTTCTGCTATCACTGTACTCATTTAAGCTATGGCTAACTGCTGTGTATTTTAACTTGGCAACTTCATGTAGGGAGATCAACCTCCACCACTCCCCAACGTGGTCCTAGTTGTAAATACCTTTGTCTAGCCAGGTGTTAAGAAACCCATTTTATATCGGGAGAGATTTGTCTCGAAATAATGCACACAAATATATTCATGATTTTCACATGTGTTTTTCAGATTCACAAATATATATTTGATTTTCACATGTGTTTTCAAATTTTCTGAGTGCATTTATCATGACTTATCATTTATAAATCTTCAATTCTGCTTGTGAACTGTTGGAAGTGTGTTTGTGGATCAACTGACACCTGCATTCATTTTTGAGACAATTGTAATGCAGTTTCCAAGAAATGCACACACATATTTGGAGGGATTTATCTCATTAATATGCAGACAAATATCCATGAATTTCACATTTATTTTGCAGATCCACAAACATATACATAATTTTCTCGTGTGTTTTTGGGATTCACAAATATTTTCACGATTTCCACGTGTTTTTCCGATTATCCATCATCTTCATGATTTTCACGTGTTTTTCAGATTCACAAATATATATTCTATTTTCACGTGTTTTCAAATTTTCTGAGTGCATTTATCATGACTTACCACTTGTAAATCTTTAATTCTGCTTGTGAACTGTTGAAAGTGCGGTTGTGACGTCAATGACAGGCCTTTGATCATTTTCCATCATAAATTTAAACTCACTCTCTTTTTTTAAATAACCATCGTAAGTGTTCTATTCTTATTTCATCCCAAATATTTGATTTCACATACTCTATGGAATTAGTTTTTAATCCTTCAAAGTTTGATAAGTTTGAAGATCATAGAAGTACGTTTTTCACACATCATTTACTTAATCTGTTATACCAGGAAGTGTTAAATTTAAAAGAAATTACATGTTTGAATTTCAGTTGCTTTTTTCATTTCCCCAATAAATGAAGAATTTATTTGTAAAAAATAAAAACCTCTTCAATAAAATAAATGCTGAAGAAAATGTTTGCAATGTCTTATCAGGATGTTTGTGCCTATTATAAACTAATGAAAATATAGCTGGAAAACATATTGCGGCAAACCAGGATTTTCCTTTTGCTAAACAGCATCTAATCTAAATTAAATTTATAAAAAACTCCCTCTTCTAAAGTACGGGCTGAAGTATAAGCTAGAGAATGTGCTTGATAATTTGGTTGAGTTTGGTATAGCCTAGTTAACACCAGTACAGTTGTTGCAGTTTTATAGTCAGCAACTAATCATATTAACAGCAAACCTATTTTTCTAAAGGGCTAGAAAAATTAATGCTTCTTTGAGCTTAAGTATTTCTTGAGCAATCATAGCCAGGCCTTTGTTTAATATCTTAGCAGGAGCTTCTGAAGCTTTACCATTTACTTCCCCTTCAGAGCTAGCCATTGGACACGTTCTTTTTTCCATTTTTCAAAGTTCTTTTTCTTCTATGTTTGTTCACCATACTCATGTTTTGTAATAATGATGCTAAATTCAGCTTATTTCAAATTGGTGAGTTTTTAAATATTTAGCAGGTGGTGGACCATCCCTGTCAACCCTAAGCCAGAAGTCCAGAGCTAACACATTTTAAAGCCTCCAGCTCTGGAGCTCCATGATGTCAGAGCAATGCAGCTGACCTTTGACCTGTGAGTCATCGCACAGGGCTGCTGACTGAGCAGCGGTCTCTGTTTGAGGAAACACGGTGTTCTGTTCATTTAGAGCTGTGAGGAAGGACTGAAGAAGTTTAATGAGGTCAATAAAGTTCACAGCTGAGGTCACGGGGTCATGGCTGATGATCTTCATCTGAGCTCACAGTGATCAAAACTTCAGACGGAAAATCAATTCTGAGAGTCACAGAAACAGGAACAGCCTCTGTTCAAACATGTCTGTGGTTCAAATCAGCCGAGGTTAAATGATCTCACTACACTTCAGTCAGCAGAGAAAATCCTACTGAGCATGTGCAGAAAACAGCACAGGTGTTAACTGACGGTAACTGAGACTAAGCTCCTCCCACTGAGGGTCAAAGCACAACATCTGTGAACAGGAGTCAGAGGAGGGAAACCAGAAAACACTTAATGGATCGAAATGAGTCTGATTTAGATGATTTTCTTCATGATCTTCATCTCATGAAATATTCATCCTCAGCTGATGTTTGTTTTAGAAATACTGAATCAAACTTTTGAACCATGAAGTTAAAGGAACACTACACCCAATCAACGATTTGGCCTCATTTTCTACTCACCCTCATGCTGAACAACACTGTGGAGTAGTTTTGGAACATCTAGGATGCAGCCGGAGATCTGGGGGAATCCTCGCTGTCCACTGACATTGATATCATGACTTCGGTAAGAGCCCGAACGAACAGTGTCCTTAAAAGTCCACAAAAAGTTGGAAATATTCCTCCATACTGCTCATGCGCTGTAATCCAAGTGTCCTGAGCGGGTAACGTCCACCATTTACTCGAAACCACATCATTTAGCACATGTTTATAGCCTAAACAGTACTACTTGGCATTTCCATGATACGCTTATGGGCGCGCTACCTGCACTACGGAAGCCGCGGCTGACCAAAACAAACGAATACGCACTCTGCAATAACTAAGAGTGTAGAACAAGAACCTCCACTGTTTACATACTGCTGTGGGCCAGACGAGGACGAGATTAGCGTCTCCCCGAGAATGTGGGATTTCCTGTTCTACTTTTAGTTATTGCAGAGTGCGCATTCGTTTGGTTTGGTCAGCCGCGGCTCCCGTAGTGCAGGTAGCGCGCCCATAAGCGTATCACGGAAATGCCATGTAGTACTGTTTAGGCTATAAATGATGTTGTTTCGAGTAAATGGTGGACGTTACCCGCTCAGGACACTTGGACTACAGCGCACGAGCAGTACGGAGGAATATTTCCAACTTTTTGTGGACTTTTTGTGGACTTTTAAGGACACTGTTCGTTCGGGCTCTTATCTAAGTCATGATATCAATGTCAGTGGACAGTGAGTATCCCCCAGATCTCCGGCTGCATCCTAGATGTTCCAAAACTACTCCACAGTGTTGTTCAGCATGAGGGTGAGTAGAAAATGAGGCCAAATCGTTGTTTGGGTGTAGTGTTCCTTTAAAGAAATAGAGACTGGACAGTAAAGTCGCTGTTTGGGCAGAAAGGAGTCATTTCAATTCACTGATTTCAGAGTTTTTTCAGCTCAGTCTGCAAAGTGTAATAATCTAAAATGATGACAGCACACGCAGACTCGTACTGTAACATGATGCTGTTTCATCCATTAAAGCTATAAACCTAAACATTTTATGTTTGTTTTGGGATGAAGAGGACATCACCTCATGTTTGCCTGATAACCTAACATTCATCTTTTGTTTTTGTTTTGATGGAGAGCCCTCTAGTGGCATATGTCCTGAATTTAAGTCTGAACTGTTTAAAGTGATATTCCGGGATGGAACAACTTGGGTCCTATCACAAGGTTTAGGGCAGAAATTACCCCTACAGCAGTGTTTCTGTGTCACAGAAACCCAGGGCACTAGGACCAAGTATGCCGTTTCTCTTCCGGCAGTGCTCGACTGCTGATTTGGCTGTACTCACACGGGGCCATATTTTACTTGACCAAAAACACAAATAAACGGACTCCCACCAAAAAAATCTGATATCGGTCTGCATTCACGCTTTATTTAGAGAATTTTCAGCGCGTTACTTTCACACAAAAACACCGCTAAATAAGGCTCTATTTCTCATAGCGTCGTAAAACGGCCTCCGCGGAAGAGCCTCAGCCTCCACTGCAGAGCTGGAGCTCCTCATTAATGTGAGCTCTCTTTGACACGAACAGGATTGATCGTTTGGTCTCATATTTTGATTTTAAGGCAGTATTTTCCTGAACTCTTGACGTCCTCATGATAAAATAATGTGACTCTTAAGGTGTTATCAGTAAATGGAGCCTCATGATTAATCAAGAGCGACCAACGATCTGTTTTATGGCACTTTAATCTCTACAAGCATGATGGACTTTGGTCAATATCCTTGGAGATAAGAGCACTGCTCCATAATTTATGACCACTGTTTATCAATAAATGGCTTAAAGTGATATTCCGGCCTCCACTGCAGAGCCGGAGGCTCTTCCGCGGAGGCCGTTTTACGATGCCATGAGAAATAGAGCCTTATTTAGCGGTGTTTTTGTGTGAAAGTAACGCGCTGAAAATTCTCTAAATAAAGCGTGAATGCAGACCGATATCAGATTTTTTTTCAAGTAAAATATGGCCCCGTGTGAGTGCAGCCAAATCAGCAGACGAGCAGGGCCGGAGAAAAAACGGCACGCTGGGTCCTCGTGCCCTGGGTTTCTGTGACACAGAAACACTGCTGTAGGGGTAATTTCTGCCCTAAACCTTGTGATAGGACCCAAGTTGTTCCATCCCGGAATATCACTTTAAGCCATTTATTAATAAACAGTGGTCATAAATTATGGAGCAGTGCTCTTATCGTTGGTCGCTCTTGATGAATCACAAGGTTCCATTTACTGATAACACCTTAAGAGTCACATTATTTTATCATGAGGACGTCAAGAGTTCAGGAAAATACTGCCTTAAAATCAAAATATGAGACCAAATGATCAATCCTGTTCATGTCAAAGAGAGCTCAGATTAATGAGGATGTTTCAGGGTGTATAGCAGTTCACTCTGTAAACACTCTTTAAATATATCTGCTCAAATCACATGGCTGACAGAGAGAGGAGTCTGACACAGTAATAGAGCTGCTGTGCAGAGACTTTATTTTAATCTGGAGCTTCATAAAAAAAAAAAAAACAGAATTAAAGGAGGAAAGAGGCTCACATTGACTGAGCAGCATGTCTGTTATATCAGTGTCTGTGTTTCATTTTAAAGAGCATCACTCAGCATTCACTCTCTTCACTGAAATGATCATCCAGACATTAAAACAGAGCAGAAATATTCAGACTGCATCAACACTCACCCTGTCTCAGATTAGTGTTTGTTCCTCTGCTTCAGTTAGTCCTCTTCAAATGGAGTCTGAGCTCTGACTGATATCACCTTTATTGTTTTATTGTGTTTTCACTCAAACCTGTTTCACTTCCTCAGAGTCTCTCCTCCCCGTTTCCTTTACTACAGATGAAGTTAATGATCCACCTTCATCAGGTCTGTATAAATGACAAACCAGAATTAAATATATCAAACAGCTTTGATAAATACAACATCTAAAATAATGCATGCAAGACCTTACAAATATATAGAAAACCATGAATGAAAATGACTCTTAAAATTTTGAGAACAGTAATATCAGAATACAAACTAGAAGATAATATTCTGTAGTAATCCTTAAGTGGTGAGCATATGATTTGCAATTTGCTCCAAATGAATTAGATACTAGATTTAAGTATTGGAAACAAAGAATCAACAGCCTAATGTAAGATAATGAAAGAAGGCCCAGTATTTAGTGTTGGAAATATTCCTTAGAAGAACAGGATTTTTATTATTACTCACATAAGAATTTGTGTCGGTAACAAGACAAATGTGAAGCAGAATAAAGCGAACAGCTGTTAGACTTGTTTAAAAGGACTTATGATTCAAATAAGGATAGAGGGATTATCTCAGGTCTATTAAAAAACTTACTGGAAGAGAATACATAATGCAATACAAGACATTTTTGAGTCATCTGCTTCTGGAAGTTTAAATTTAATATTTTTTAACCACTGCCTGACAGATGTCCGAGGGACACATTTTTGTTTATATTTTGTTGGTGGCAAAAAGGCCATGATGAAAAAATGGCTTTGACAGGAGAGAAAAATTTTAAGCATGTGGGCTGACATTACCATGGACATTTGCAGGATGGACAGAATGACAGCACAGGCCTGGACAGTGCGACAGTTTTTGTTGCATTTGCAAATAAAAGTCATCAAGTGCGAGGGGAAATATGTAAACACTTGCATGTGTGCGAAAGAGTTGTGCAGGAAGGCATTATGCAGTGAGAAAAGTATTATTTATGCTGGTAGAACTGTTCAATGGGAGTTGTAGTTCTAACGTGTATGGTATCCACCTCAATTCAACTATTACGGACTACATTTCCCAGTATGCTCCGCGCTCTGTCTCAAGTACTGTGTGGAGGCTGGAGAAGCATTAGCGGGGAAGACACTCTACGTTACTGGTAACATTATTTTTAAGCGCGATAACGTCTCAAAACATGGCACGACAAGACGGCACATTGCCTGCAGAGACGCACACCTCCCCTCTAGCCAGCCGGCTAGCTCAGGGACAGTCCCCGCTGCTGTCAACAAACAAGTTGTCAAGATGAACGAGGAAATGCTCAGTGAAGTAAAAATGAAGATGAATATCGCATACTGCATTGTAAAGGGGGAGCTGCCGTTCACCAAGTTTGGCCCGTTGATATTGCGACACAAAGAGAATGGCAAAAACATAAGGCCTACATACGATAATCATGTACGCTGTGCTGAAATGATAGGGTAAATAGCGGACGGAATGAAATGTGAACTTCATAGTCAAATCAAGCACGTGCGTTACATCTCCATTATGATAGATGGAGACAGGGACGTTTCAACAAAAGAGTGTGAAGTGGTTTATGTTTGGCTCATTGAAGACGGAACACCAGTGAATAAACTTGTCTGACAGAAGGAAGTACAACACGCTCATGCAAAAGGTTAGTTGTCGCTCCTGTAGGGGAGACCGGGGGTAGTTCTCACACGGGTAAGTTGTCACACTGCAATTATCTTCTTCACCATTGGCGCAACTAAAAAGTGGAATACTAGTTTTCTTCCTTTGAATGGTCAGGTCTCATGGACTGAGTGAGAAGAGGACAACACATTGTAAGTTGAGATGAGCACCAATTAACCATTTTCCATGACCCAAAGTAAAAAATATTAACTCCATATTTTTTTAAATGAGCCTAATTCAGATAAAAATCCTAGCAGTTATACATACCTCAGTCATTGTTCTGATTTAACCTAACTGTAAGATAGAGCTAGCATTGGCAAACATGGCCACAGTCTGTGTTTCAAATCTAAGAGTCTCATTCAGATCAGCATGGGTTAATGAACTGTTAAGAACCTGCTGAAGAATCTGTTCCTTACTGTTGTTAAACAAAAGAAATTTCATGTCTGGTATCCAATAAGTTCACAATAAACATTTAACTGTGCATCCAGGTGTGCTACTGAATTGTTCTTGGTGCTACTAAAATGTTTTACTTACTAGCACCAGTGCTACCACTTTAAAAAGTAAGTAAACAGCCCTGCAGCAGATGTGAAACACAAGACAGACCTATTTATTTCATGTTGGAACAAATGGATGAACTATAAAATACCACACAGGCCAGACTTTGACCTTAGATAACACACTGTGTGTGTGTACCAATAACCACATCTAGCTTAAGCAGAGTGTACTCACCTCATGAATTCTCTGCTGTGACAGGAGCATTCTAACAAACCTGAAAGTATAAAAGAGAGAAGGAGGAAGACGAAGTAAAAGCAGAGCACTCACAGCGTGTCTGACCACAACCTCAGCACAGCAAATACTAAGCCCTAAGACTATATTTTAGGTTTCTGCCCAGAAATGATACACACATAACAAAATGGGTATATTTCTGCTACTATAAGGTCTATTTGAGTACTTCTGGTGTCTCAGTCAACGAGGCACTTGTGAAAATTGTTGAGATGTGTTTATATGAGTAAATGTGATATGGGTGAAGAGTAAATGAAGATTACACACAGCAAATATGTGGAAAAAAACTCTAGCTGCATCTAAAACAAAGAAAAGCTTTTTGAATATGGATATAAAAATGATGCAGCTGAAGCTCTAACTCTAGATCAGACCATAGTACAATCTATGAACATTAACTCTGCAAATGTTGACTCTTAGAAAGTGAAAATAAACAAAATTAGAGAGGTTTTGGTAAAGAGAGTTCAGGTTATTTTCTCATGTACAACTCGATAATTTTTCATTTTAATATCACAACTGGTGATCAACACATCCAAATACAACAGTTCAAAAATTCAATCAGACTTTTAACGACGATATAAAGATGGAAGGCGCAGACGACAAATCTCTGTACCAGTAAGTCGGCATTTTGGCCGAAAGAGCAGCTGGCTCTAAATATACGGACATTTTTACAGCAATAAATCAACACAGAATATACAGGACATTCCTATACGACACCTATCAAAAGAAGAAGAAGAAGACAGTAATCAGAGTCACTGCTGTCTGTGCTGTCTTGGTAAATATGAATCTCATTTTAAAAGTCAAACACACACACAGAGCTCCCAGCATCCTCCTCCAACATTTTCAAAACCTCTTCTGTTGTAAAATGTTTCTTGGAGCCTGTTTGGTTATATTGATCACAGAAAAGAAAAAAATCACACCACCAAGAAGAAAGTTGACTACATGTGCTCCGTTCATATTGTGCAGTTGAGCATGGACAGTAATTAGCTCCATGGTACCTGTCTATACTGAGGGTCTCCTCCTCAGTTACCTGTTCATACTGAGGGTCTCCTCCTCAGTTACCTGTTCATACTGAGGGTCTCCTCCTCAGTCACCTGTCTATTCTGAGGGTCTCCTCCTCAGTTACCTGTCTATACTGAGGGTCTCCTCCTCAGTCACCTGTCCATACTGAGGGTCTCCTCCTCAGTCACCTGTCCATACTGAGGGTCTCCTCCTCAGTCACCTGTCTATACTGAGGGTCTCCTCCTCAGTCACCTGTCTATACTGAGGGTCTCCTCCTCAGTCAACTGTCTATACAGAGGGTCTCCTCCTCAGTTACCTGTCTATACTGAGGGTCTCCTCCTCAGTCACCTGTCCATACTGAGGGTCTCCTCCTCAGTCACCTGTCCATACTGAGGGTCTCCTCCTCAGTTACCTGTCTATACTGAGGGTCTCCTCCTCAGTTACCTGTCTATACTGAGGGTCTCCTCCTCAGTCTCGTCAGTTGGTGAATTGCTCTGAAATCCTGTGGTGAATAGATCAGCTGATTGAATTCAGTTTTAAGTCTGTTTTGTCACACTGACTTTACACCATCATAAACTTCAGACATGATTTCATTTTTTACTTCAGCAGCTGACTTTAGCAAAAACAAGTCAACAAGAGAGTAGGTGTGGATTTGCTGACTCAGTGGATCAAAAAAAATGTAACTCTAAACAAAAATCACTAAGATAAGTCGACGCAGCCTCTTCACCATGAAAACAAAAACACAGACAGCAGCATTATTAGCTGATATTTAGCTTGTCCGCCTCTCGGCCTCTATAGCTCAGCGTCTGTTAATCCGGGCAGATTATGGTTAAGATTTAAGTTTTGTCACTGTTCTATCGCTCAGCACCATCAGATGTATATTTTTCTGGAAGTGTTGGCTAACTAGCTGTTCAGTCGAGTATAAAAGCTCAATAAAGAACACAAGAACCACTCGTGACATCAAGGTCAACTTTTGACAGAAACATGATGAGATATGACGCACCAGTCAACATATTTATCAGTATGTGCTCAGCAAACTTACCTCGCTGTAGGACATGCTTCTGGAAGAACATCATCCTGTGTGCAGTCATGTCCATGTTTCTTTTCATCTTCATGTCCATGTTCTGCTGGAAGGTGAGGAGAGGAGGAGGCCTGGACAACGACCTCTGAACAGCCCGCTGTTTTCATTTTGTTCAGCTTCTCTAGAGCAACACTGACTGGACAAAAAAATGCACACTCTTCCTTAAAGTCAGAGAGTACAGAGGAGTATGAGGACCATTTTAGATGGAAAAAATCATTTTGGGCAGGTCCAGATTAAAGTCAAAATGAGGAGAATAAAGTCGACATTTAGAGATTAAAGATGAACTGACGAGATCAAAGATGAAATCTGGACAATAAAGTTGAAATACAATTTCATGAAGAAGTTCAAAATGATGAGATTAAAGTTAAATGTTGAGAAAATAAGTCAAAATTCAAGAATAAAGTCCACATAAAACATATTTCAACGTTATTCTGATCATTTCAACTTCAACCTCAAAATTTCGACTTCAATCTCTACTTCCCCAAAATTCTTTTCTCCATCTAACATGGCTCTTATACTCTTTTGTACAATAGCATGTGTCTGCAGAGCTGGAGGCTGCACTCTCAGGACTGCAGATTTAGGATTGCAGACTCAGGACCCTTCAATTTTTGAGTGATACTGAGTATTGATCATCTAAATATTGATTTGGTTTTTAAACTTATCATTCCATCAAATTTATCACTTTTTCTCTGATCTCCATGTGCAGAGATCACATCTGTATCACCTCTGTGGTGAAGGTTAAAGACACTGAAACACTGACATATTTTGAGGGATACAATTAATGATAAAAATTAAACAATTAAACAATATAACAAATAAACTAACTTAAGTCCTGCACATATGTACAGTTTAAATGTCTGTACTTTGAGTATTTTTAATGGGGAAACATTTTATTTGGCGCCATTTAAAGATAAAGATTGAACTTTTTACTTTATTAATTTAAAGAATTCTCTACTTTTTAAGCTATGAATAAAAACAGTCACATCACATTAAACATGACACCAAATTAAGTCTGTTGTAATCAGGAGGTTACCTGGGAGATAGCACTGAATACTCACACTGCAGTCTTCATCCATCTTGTGAATTAACAGTATACCAGTTGCTGTTACATCACAGCCTTGTCTTCACTATGAACCTGATATTATGACTGCAAATGTTTGAATAACATCAGCTGAGGATCTTAACTGGTGAACATTATCAAATAATATTGACAAAACATGTCAAACTTCTTCATTTAATTAAAGTGTTTGACTGTTTCCCCTTTAATTCATGTTGTCAGTCTGTGCTCATGATCCTGACATCATGTGCAGACCATCGATTTATGTTATAATTTATTATTAGAAAAAAATGACAGATAAAAAATGTCATGACAGGAAGAGACAACCGACTCCTGATATGACATGAGAAAAATTGTGGACCCACACTGTAACATTCTGTACAAAAGAGGAAATAATATCATTACCAGTGTTATAAAAACAAATAAACTAGTTGCAGGCCTGATCCACAACAAAATGAAACACTCCACAGCCGAGTTCTCATGTCTCGTTATTACGAGTGACTTTGGGCTTCTCTTTTGGAGAAGTTGCTTGTAAATATTGCCAGTTGCAGGTTGTTTATTTTAGAGCTTGTACCAACAGTGAAGTTGCTCATTTGGCCTTGTTGTGCCCCCAAACCCAGGAGGGATCTGATGCTCACTCTACTACCAATATAAACTCAATTCAGAAGTTACACAAACTAATTTGGCCAACACAAACACAAATGTAAATTTTACAGTAAAAAAGAGGCAAAAATGATGTTTCCACCTAAATTAAATCCTTATAGTCAGAATTAAGAATATTTCTGGTGTAGCTATTGTAGCTATAGATAAAAGCCTGACTATGTCTGTTTGGTTATAAAAAACAAGGTTAGACAGACTGTTTAGTTATAATAGAGTTATAAATAACAATATCCCCTCCCTTCAATTCTGAATAAAGAAAACGTTTACTTCCAACAAAAGGATGTTACAAAAGTAAATACTGAGCAAATCAATAAAAAAGTCACTGTGAAATTGAAATGTAATATAGATAAAAATCAAAACACACTTTATGTAGGTTTCTCTTAAATATAAACATCACTTTAGAATAAAAATATTCAGACATTAAAAGAATTTAGCTTCCGCATCAAGTGAATGAAAAATAGCTGAATGTTGCTTGTTTTGGTCTTGTTTTTATCGCCCTGGCTGCTTATTTCAGTCAAAAATCTGGCAACCCTGCTCACCTGACTCCCGGTGTGGCGTTCACGGTCCTTCTGAGCTCCAGCTGTGGGGCACCATGTCCAGGCAGGTAAGGCAATGACGGACGGAGCGGCCTCTCCTCTCCTCCGGTAAACTCTGCTGGGCTTCACATCAGCACCGGTATCGTCTCTCCTCCTGTGGTCCAGGCAGCAGCATCAACAGCAGCTTAAACCTGCACACACACCAGTCTTACTCAACTAGCCAGGCTAATGCTAAAGGCTAAAGCCCGCTCATTTAAGCTAACGGCTCTGAACTCACGCGCTCACGGAGGTTTACTCGGTAAACAACATCCGGTAGACGGTCTCAGGTCTTCCCCGTGGGTGCGGCTCACAGTCTCCTCCTTGTTATCTTGCTGACACATTTAGACAGACCAAAAACAGCCAACAATCAAACTCTGTTGTCTCTGCTTATTTTCCCGCTTCTTCTCCGTTCGTGTCTCTCTTCCTCTCTCGGTCTCTCCTGCGCACGCGCCGCCACAGCTCTCTGGATCATCTGCGCACCCTGCTGGACAAACATGGAACTGCTCCAATACGCCAATAACATTTTCAGCTGCACATTTCTCTGCAACAGTCTTTGGACATTTTTGACTTTACATACAGGAATTATAAAAATACACAGAATGAGACGCATTAACAGCAAATAAAGAAAATGCTGAGAACAACAAACTTTAAACTGCAATCCATCTGTCTATGAAATGATATTTATCCACATTTTTAACAGAACTCTGTCACTGAATTATTATTTTTTGGTTACAGAGGGCTGCTGGTGTTCTGTTGATATTCTGATTACAACACACTTTTAAGAGTGACAACAAACTAATGACAGCTGGATTTTTTTGGAGCAGACCAACTGCTATGAAATCATTCAGTCTCTAGACATAATCATTTACACAAACACAGCACAACTCAGACATTTTGGTAACTTGTTATATTAAAAAAAGTAGGAAACAAAGCTTCTGAGGCTCTTACATCTGCTTTAAACCCGTTGCAGTTACAAGCTGGTAAAGTTTGGGCACCTTAAGATGTCTGGGTAGGAAATTCCTACAAACTGTGGCGTCCCCTGTGATGTATCTAATTTACAACTTGAAGAATCTAGGTTCAACAATGAACTGGAACACAACATTAATGGTCCTCTGTTAATTAGTAATCTTACATATCAAACTACAAATCCCACAATGCACTGCAGCACCTGTGCACCACCCCCTCCTCTGCTTGGATATCACTTCAGCTCGTCTAAAATTAAATATGCAGCTCAAATTCACAACACTGTCAGTTTTAGACTCTTCAGTAAATGCTGATCCTGTTCTACACGCATCTAAATGAACCTGGACTTAAAGTTTGGACTCGGCCTGCAGAGAGTGATGACCTACAGAAGCTCCAGGAGATGGTGCTGTTTAGTTCAATGGAGGAACATTAAGTTTAAAGCTCAAATCCATTCATAGAAATGTAAGAATCAGATCAAATCAGAGATCAAATGTCATCAAACTGGTTTATAGAGATTCAAAAGTACACTCCAGTCTGTAAATATGATCTCAGTATTTCAATAATATCCCTGCTTTACAAGGAAACAGTCAAATCCAGTCCTTCATTCTTTGGTAAAGTCGAGTGTTGGAGGGTTTGTGCAGGGATGTGTGTTTGGGAAAGCTCTTCTTCACTTTTTAAAGACTCCACACCTGTGTTACTCTGACAGCACTTCTGAATTCAGCTTTAGGTATAGTCTTTGGCATCAAAATATTTGAGTTTGAGTCATAATGTAGTCATCTAAACTGTTTTAATTTTAGTCTAGTTTTAGTTGATGACATTTCACAACATTTTAGTGGATGAAATCTACTTGGATAAAATGAAACCTTTTATTGAAAGATTGTTTTCTACTTTACAATCTAACTGAAATGGTCAATGAAAGGTTGACAAGTTCTGTCAAATTTCCTTTCTTGATTTTTCCAGAACAATTCTTCTGTTTTTCTGTTCCAAATGTTTGATTCCATCTCCCATAAGATTAAAAACATTGTGTTTCCAGTTTAGTGGGATCAGTCTCTGGGCTACACATGAGATCATCCTGTGCTCTGATCTCATTTTCATTTTGTTTGTCAGATATTTTTAATCTACATTTGTTTAGATTGTTTTATTCTTATGTGAGATGTTCTTATGTCCTTTATCATTTTAACTGAGCATAAATAAGAAAAGTGCAAGTTAAAAAATAGTTTAAGTCATAATTTAGTGTCTAAATGGTTTTAATTTTAGTCTAGTTTAGTCGATGAAATCTGCTGTAAATTTAGTCGACTAAAATCTGAAGTGTAAAGGGTAAGACATTTTTGATGTCCTGTTTTCCTCTGTGATAAAATCAAACATCTACTAAGCCTTTATTGAATGTTAGTAAAGTCTGAATGTCTAAATGAACAGAAACAAATGTTCCTTTGTGTGAAATGCAGTCTCCTTTATTTAGGCTACCTGGCAGAGCATCTCAGTTACAATACCAGAAGTGACAACAAACAGTGAACCTGCTCTACATGAATATATCAATTCATAAAGAGAGCAGCTCTGATTGGATCGCTCCACAACTTATCCCACCACCACCAAGCTAAGGCAGCTGTGATTGGATGTCCCTCTGAACTCATCCAACCTTTAACACAACCAAAGTAGCTGTGATTGGATAGATTCATCACTTGTCTCTACTTCCTACATGACCATATTAGGTCTGATTGGATTAAGTCTGTCAGACATTTTAGTGGAGTTTTTATTAGTTGATGAAAATGTCAGTTAGTTTAGTTTTTGTCCATGTGCTCTTGTTTTTATTAGTTACTGTTTAGTTTTCATCAGGTGTTGTTGATGAAACTCTGATGAAAATAATGAGTCAACAAACCAACAGAGCTCCAGATGAGTTGGGACTTGCACTGTGATGCTTGTGCTCCTCTTTTGTGTTGGTATCTCCCGTTTGTGAGGCTTCTGTTTTCAGGCCGTGATGCCATGGAGGAGGAAGTGCTTCTTTGTTTGAAGGCCTCATCACTGCCCTGCTCTGTTATTTAAGAGCTCAGTGAGCTGCTGATCCCCTGAAGGTCAGAGTGATTGTCCTGATTCAGAGCTTCAGTCTTATCAGAGTGTTAATAATCCTCAATCTTCTCCTGATTTATCTGCTCCCGTTGTTGGGAGGAAAACAGCAGGAGGCTGGAAACTGGAGACAAACTGGACTGCTCCTTCACATTTCTCTTTCTTCACCTTTATCTCCACTTTATCCTGTTCAACCTTTTCAAGCTCCTTGTTCTCAACCCTTTAACTTCCAGCTCAGCTGTTTGGCAGAGGTCAAGAAATTCACAAATATTTCATGTGTCAAAAAAAGAACACATCATTGTTTGTTTTTGTCAGTGTTTTAGGAGACAGAAGAAACTGCAAACAAAAGAACTGATATTTCCTTTATGTGGGATTTAAAGGTTTAAAAAGTGAAAAGCTTTTATTATTATCACCCTCATTATTATTACAAATACTTCACTTTAATGAGATAATATAGTTATTCTTAAAAACATTGTTGGTGTGTTTGTCAAACTCAGTATCATCTATTTGAAGTGATTTTATTGCTCTTTTATTTGCAAACATTTCTGCCTTTTCTAATTGATTTTGTCCCAAATATTTGTGCATTTGAAGTCATCAGGTAATCAACTTTGACCTTTTCAAACCTTTGAGTCCCACACAGTGAAAATATCTGTTTTTTGGTTTGTTTGTAGTTTTCTCTGCTCCCTGAAATGTTAAGGGAATCAAACAATGATTTGATTTGTTGTGTTTTATAAAGCAGTAAATATCCCTGAGTTTATTTTGAGCTGTGCCAAACAGTTGAGCTGGTAGTTAAAGGGTTAAAATGACACAGCCTGATCAGTGAGCCAATCAGAGGAGGAGTCCATGTGACCTGTGGTGGCGTAAAAGCCCTCTGAGTCGTCCAAAGAATCAGAAGAAGAATCAGAAATACTTTATTAACTCCCAAGGGGAAATTTGGTTGTTTCAGTTTCTCTTCTACACAGTATAGCAGTCAGAAATATCAGATGAAGACATTAGAATAGATAGGAGTAGCACTGATTTAACTAATATGAAGTCAAAATAAAAATAAAATCAATACAACTAAAATGAAAACAAATGAAAAGAGCATGAAAATGAAGTGAGCAGGTTGCAACATGCAGAGCCTTGAAGCAATATCAACTTCCTTCTAAAGAAAACATCAATAAAAATGTGGTGGAAATAAGACTCTGAATGAGGTGGAGGAATACACAGTATTAACAATGAACAATATTTACACTAAAAATGTGAACACAGCCATGACAGGGAGAGCAGAGAGGACAAAGCAGAGAAGAGAAAGCATTTAACAACCAGAAAAAAAAAATGTCTTTTTTGACCCGTCAGTGTGACATGGTGTGTCTTGAACTCAATCCTGGGACAGGGACCATTTCAGTTCACTAAAGACTGCCCCATGGGACTTTTTAAATGTATTTGTCAATTTTTAATGTGATCTTGGTCTGTTTTAACTGTTCCTTAAGGCTGTGAGAGGCTTTACAACCTGTGGGCTTCATTTCTGTTCTCTTTTTGCACTACAATGTAATTTACACTGTACTTTAAATGATGCACTGCTACACTGCACTAAAGCTCATCCTACGACTGGAACATTTAAACTACCTCACTGTACTTAAAAAACAGGATGGAAATATTATTTATTCTTTCTAAGAGTCTTGAGCTTGGTGAAATGTAATTTTGTTCTGTTTGCTGATGATAAATAGTTTTTATGACTTCTTAAATTTAAATTTAAGTGATGTTAAAATTAGGGATAAACCACAGTATTGAGATGATATTGGAATGAATGAATGAATGAATGCTTTATTTCAGTTTAAAAACAAAAATAAAATCATGTTTTTTCCAAAAAAAGAAAAGAAAACAGACAGCGACCGAAAAAGGAACAGTCTGAAGCCCCAAGGCTTATTTTTGCCTCTCCTGTACCATCATAGGATTAACTGAATAATTCACAATAAAACATCAGTACGAGTACATTATTCCAAAACACCTGAGAGCTTAAACTGAAAAACAGAATTCAATCAAATTTGATCATTTTAAATTTTAAAGTCTTCTTAAAAACTAACATAGAATTACAAATCTTTATTTCATCGTTTAGTCCATTCCAATATTAGTATCAACCAATTTTAAAATATTTGCAGATATTTACAATCAACATTGTCATATGTGGGCCAAAATATGTCCCACATTGCTATACCATCACTTCAATGGTACATTTAGCATCAAGAGTTTCATTTTCCAAGAGTTAAATGTTGGTTTTCTTGTCATTTCAGCTTCTTGCACAAATAAAAAGTCAAGTCAAAGTTTATTTGTAGAGCACGTTTAAAAACAACCTCGGTTGACCAAAGTGCTGCACAGGGGTACAAAATAATCGTTCATACACTTCATACATAAAATTGTCACATTGAAGCAACAAGTCAGTTTTTGTGAAGTAAAGACTTTGTGCTCCTGTCAAAAATATAATTAGGAGTATTGGTGATAATGAGTTCAGAAATATCTGCAAATCAAAATATCATCAAAAATCACATATGGTGCATCCCTAATAAAAATGTTTCTACTCCTTAAAGGGGATGAAAGAAGTTTGAGATCTTAACTGAAACACTTATTTAACAGTAAAGACAGCTCTTCTAGTTTTCTTGAAGATTCTAAATCGAGGCAGCTGGACTGTGTTCAGTTTTGGGAAGACGTTTCTCTTCTCATCCAAGAAGCTTCTTCAGTTCAAAGAGCTGGACAAGGCAGCAGATATTTATCTTGGTAGAGAACGAAGACAACAACAATAGAAGAGGAGGAGTTGAATATTCTATTGTTGTTGTCTTCCTATTGATATTATACATTAGAGATACTTCAACTGTAAATAAATGAGTATATGTATGTGCAAAAATATATTATTCAGTTTAAAACATAATTATCAGCTGCATAAATCTATAGCTCAGTCTTCAGCTGGTTGTTGGTGTTCAGATGTTCATCATCAGGTAAATAAAGACATGAAACATTTATTTTCTTGATTTGATTTGAATTCTTTCAGCCTGTTTTTGTTCAGAACAATCAGCTGTTCATAGGTGACATCAGCTGACTGATGATCAGCTGTTTCCTGTCAGCACAAACAGACGTCTCTTCAGGGGACGCTGCAGAGGACAAGACGTCTCAGGTCTTTGAATCACCTGCAGGTTTGGACTACAGACCACACAGAGACACAGAGGAACCATAAAGCCATAACCCAAACCCAGGATAGAGGGGCTCGGTGAATGTGGTCTCTGTGGTGTGGAGGTGGATCAGTCCATCAGAGGAGACTTCATAGAAGGACAGAGATCCAGCAGGACAGTCCACATACACCCCTACTCTACCAGAGGATGAAGAGGAAGAGGAGGTGGAGAATGTAACTCTGTTATTGTGAAGGACAGAGTAACCACGACCAGAACAGAGCAGACTCCAGGAATGATCATTACATCCAAACAAACATTCAAATTCTTTCCTCCTGATTCTTCTGTAACTCACTGATACATGAACTTCTCCTCTCCACTGGACCTCCCAGTAACAGCGACCGCTCAGAGCAGACCTGCACAGCAGCTGAGAAATATCAAATCTGTCTGGATGATCAGGATATGACTGAAGCTCGTTCACACATGTCACCGTCCTGTTGTCTTCAGACAGTCTGAGGTTTCTGTTCACTGTGTTTGTGTCCACCTCCAGCTCACAGGCGTCTGATGGAGAGAAGGAGAAACATCAGAGCAGCAGGTCATCATCTGATCATCTACAATCATCTGAGCTGAGGGTTCAGAGTCAGCTCTGATGGTCTGACCTTTGACCTTCTGCTGAGTCAGCCATGTTTGACCTCTGACCCTAAACTCTGCTCCATCTTTCTATCTGAACCAGTTTGATTTCTGTGTTTGTGGTTCCATGGTCCAGCTTCAGTTTTTCCTGAACCTGGTCTAGTTATGGACCAGTGAACCACCACGGTCTTCAGTCTGGACCAGAGAAGAGGACCTGGTCTAGTTATGGGCCAGTAAACCACCACGGTCTTCAGTCTGGACCAGAGAAGAGGACCTGGTCTAGTTATGGATCAGTGAACCACCACGGTCTTCAGTCTGGACCAGAGAAGAGGACCTGGTCTAGTTATGGACCAGTGAACCACCACGGTCTTCAGTCTGGACCAGAGAAGAGGACCTGGTCTGGTTATGGACCAGTGAACCACCACGGTCTTCAGTCTGGACCAGAGAAGAGGACCTGGTCTAGTTATGGACCAGTGAACCACCACGGTCTTCAGTCTAGACCGGATACGAGGACCTGGTCTAGTTATGGATCAGTGAACCACCACGGTCTTCAGTCTAGACCTGAAACGAGGACCTGGTCTAGTTATGGGCCAGTGAACCACCACAGTCTTCCGTCTGGACCAGAGAAGAGGACCTGGTCTAGTTATGGGCCAGTGAACCACCACGGTCTTCCGTCTGGACCAGAGAAGAGGACCTGGTCTAGTTATGGATCAGTGAACCACCACGGTCTTCGGTCTGGACCAGAGAAGAGGACCTGGTCTAGTTATGAACCAGTGAACCACCACGGTCTTCAGTCTTGACCAGAGAAGAGGACCTGGTCTAATTATGGACCAGTGAACCACCACGGTCTACAGTCTAGACCGGAAACGAGGACCTGGTCTAGTTATAGATCAGTGAACCTGCGCGGTCTTCGGTTTGGACCAGAGAAGAGGACCTGGTCTAGTTATGGGCCGGTAAACCACCACGGTCTTCAGTCTGGACCAGAGAAGAGGACCTGGTCTAGTTATGGGCCAGTAAACCACCACGGTCTTCAGTCTGGACCAGAGAAGAGGACCTGGTCTAGTTATGGATCAGTGAACCACCACGGTCTTCAGTCTGGACCAGAGAAGAGGACCTGGTCTAGTTATGGACCAGTGAACCACCACGGTCTTCAGTCTCGACCAGAGAAGAGAACCTGGTCTAGTTATGGACCAGTGAACTACCAAGGTCTTCAGTCTGGACCAGAGAAGAGGACCTGGTCTAGTTATGGACCAGTGAACCACCACGGTCTTCAGTCTGGACCAGAGAAGAGGACCTGGTCTGGTTTTGGGCCAGTGAACCACCACGGTCTTCATTCTAGACCGGATACGAGGACCTGGTCTAGTTACGGATCAGTGAACCACCACGGTCTTCAGTCTAGACCTGAAACGAGGACCTGGTCTAGTTATGGGCCAGTGAACCAACACAGTCTTCGGTCTGGACCAGAGAAGAGGACCTGGTCTAGTTATGGACCAGTGAACCACCACGGTCTTCGGTCTGGACCATAGAAGAGGACCTGGTCTAGTTATGGACCAGTGAACCACCACGGTCTTCAGTCTTGACCAGAGAAGAGGACCTGGTCTAGTTATGGGCCAGTAAACCACCACGGTCTTCAGTCTGGACCAGAGAAGAGGACCTGGTCTAGTTATGGATCAGTGAACTACCACGGTCTTCAGTCTGGACCAGAGAAGAGGACCTGGTCTAGTTATGGACCAGTGAACCACCACGGTCTTCAGTCTGGACCAGAGAAGAGAACCTGGTCTAGTTATGGACCAGTGAACCACCACGGTCTTCAGTCTGGACCAGAGAAGAGGACCTGGTCTGGTTATGGACCAGTGAACCACCACGGTCTTCAGTCTGGACCAGAGAAGAGGACCTGGTCTGGTTATGGGCCAGTGAACCACCACGGTCTTCAGTCTAGACCGGATACGAGGACCTGGTCTAGTTATGGATCAGTGAACCACCACGGTCTTCAGTCTAGACCAGAGAAGTGGACCTGGTCTAGTTATGGGCCAGTGAACCACCACAGTCTCCGGTCTGGACCAGAGAAGAGGACCTGGTCTAGTTATGGACCAGTGAACCACCACAGTCTTCGGTCTGGACCAGAGAAGAGGACCTGGTCTAGTTATGGACCAGTGAACCACCGTGGTCTTCGGTCTGGACCAGAGAAGAGGACCTGGTCTAGTTATGGACCAGTGAACCACCACGGTCTTCAGTCTGGACCAGAGAAGAGGACCTGGTCTAGTTGATCAGACTCTGATAAATGCAGATCCTGAGATCTGGGTCATAAAGTGGACTCGTTAGAGCACCAGGCCATTTACTGAAATAAAAACACATGTTCAAAGAAAATAGTTGACATGTTTTCTTCCTTCAGTTCTGTCCAAAAATCTGAAATCCTGATGATTCTTGGATGTTGAACTCTTTCCATGGCGCTCACACACAGCACCCAGTGCTCTCTAACTTTCACACAGACACAAAGAAAAGAATCTTTTCCTCTAATAAAGGATTTCCTGAAATAAAAGAGCCTGTGGCTCAAGTTTTTCTCTCTCAGTCTGAGGCATGTTGATGAACAACTCTTTTGATTTGATGATATTTTTAATCTTGTTTTTTGTGCAGGCTCAGATTTTGTGTCAAATGTGAGGACACAAAGGGTCTGGGGTCCAAATATTGACCCAGAAGAGGAACAAGCCCTCACTTATTAACAACATGTTCAATCCAAACTGTTTGAATGTCTGAATTAACCCTCGTCCTTTCACAAATAGAAAATCCTGATCAGTGATTCTGTTTTGAACCCTTTCAGTCCCACTCACACTCAGCACACAACGCTCACTAAATTTGACAGAAAATAGAAAAACAGGAATCATTTCATCAACAAAGAGCCCGTGGGTAATGTTCTCTGTCTGTCTGTCAGCGTCTGGGACATGTCATTGATTCACTACTTTATTGATTTGAAGCTTTTTGTGTGCACAGGCTCTGATTTGAACTAAAATGTCAAACATGGAGCCAGAGCCCAAAAAGTGGAGCTGCCAGAATAACAGGCCAAAAGTCTGACACAGTAGAGAGCAGTTTTCATCCAAATGACTTCAGTCTGTCAGTGACTTCTGTCCTGCTGATTATTCTCCATGTTCAAATCAATGATCACACACTGAACCCTTTGAGCTCCTCTCAATGTGAAAATCCTGGAGCCAAAGGGACAAATAGATATTACCCATAATCCCCTGGGTTGGCCTGAGGCTCTCATGTACAGCTCACGTTCAGCTCATGGTGTGATGGAGCATTTCTCTGATCACACCAACACACCATCTCTGCTGATTTTTCTTCCTCATCTTCACTTTGATCATGTGACCTGTTCCTCAGACTAATGACCTCTGACCTTCATGTCTCCATGCTTTATCCTCCTGATGCTGTTTTATCTCTGGAGCTCTGACACAATCCTTCAGATGAAAAGTTGATGAGAGTAAAAGTTAAATAACCATCACTAAATCAAAGATTAAAAACACTCACACTTCTTCAGACCAGGTCTCAGTCTGTGTGGTCCACCATGGTCCAACCTGGAGACAGAAACCAAAGCTGGGATCAGTTCTTCATTCATCAGGGTCCTGAGATAGCCTCCCTCTCCAGCCCACACCAATCAGGAGCTTTCTACAGAAAACCTTCCCCTCTGTCTCCATCCAGGGTCTGTCTGGGCTCAGAGCTCTGAGTGGATCCTCTTAACCAGGTCACACCGTGGTTTCAGTGGGACAGGCCCGTGGATGGCTCTTTATTTTCACACTTCTGCATCACAAACAGGATCTATGTGTTTACTTCTCCTCTTAGTACATGAGTGTGCGCTCATTTCCACACAGGAGCTGTGCTGCGAACAAACAGACAAAAAAACTTAATGCCAGAGTTGCCAGATTCGCTTATTATAAGCGACTTTCGGCTTCTTCTTTTTCTAACTTGCATGTGCATATTGGGACTTGTTGGTTGCAGTTTTTTGGGCTTGTTCCAATGGTGCAGTTGTTCATGTGGACTTGTGCCCTCAAACTCAGGAGGAATCTGGTGCATGATCTACCATCAATATTAACACAATTTAGAAGTGAAAAAAATATTTTAACCCACACTAAAATAAATTACAATTTTACTGTAAAGATGGTGTTTCCATCTAAAATAAATCCTTAGATTTATTCTAATTCTTTACAGCCAGAATTTAATTGATTTCTAATGTAATAAGAACTGTTTTCACCATGATAAAGCTGTAGAGGATTAAGATAAAACAGATTAAACCCTGACATATCTTTTTGTTTGCAAAATCAAGGTTAGACTGTTCAGCAATAACTGAGTTATAAATAACAGCAGCTCCTCCCTTCACTTCTGTATAAAGAAAAGGATGTTCCACCTCCTAGTCTGTTTGTCTGTTCTGTGTAATGTGATGGTGGTTTTCACTTTACTTGTAGACCTGCTTCATGTTCTTGATTTGACAAATATTTATATCCATCATAGATGAATATAGCAGCAACATTGGTAACACCTAAAACCAAAGTAGGACTTAGAAAAAATGGGCAACTTCATGTGGTGATGTTTCATCAAATATTGAATAAGACAGTCGAAAAAACACGCAGGCCTACAGAGGAGATGCCATTTTTTATTGTAGGGATGATAGTGCTGCAGTGCCCTACATTTATATAAGGGAGAAGACACAAATGAGCCTGTGCACAAATATAATAGTTATCTCATCATTTGGCATCACCTTTAGATTATCATCATGATCAGAATGGACTGCTGGTAAAATGAAGGTATTTTTATGGAAAACTGGCTGTTGTCACCTTCACCTGTCACCTTTTTTTCTAAGACAATTTGTGCCTTTATCCTGTTAAGTGTTGACTGCACTTAAGAGGGTGAAAGAAGGAAGAAAATCAGATACATTTTCAAATAGATTCTGCAGGTGGATTTGAACGCACGGCCCAATGAAAAGTCAAGTCCTGTGCAACTTGCTGCCCTGCACCCTAACCACTCACCCCATGGATGACTCACCCTGTTTCACAGAAAAAGTGCACTTCCTTTACATGTCTTGATTAACAGTTACTGCAGCGTTATTTTAAAAAGGTCTCAATGTATGTCACAGAACAAGAACATCATCGATTTCAGATCAAGATGGATTTAATGTGTAACATGCAGTTCACAGGCGTCTTTCTGAAGCTCGTCAGAACCTTCTCTGACATGGAGCTAAAGTAAGCCTGACTGTTAGCCTGCCCCGGACCAGGCTTGTCGCTCTGGCTGAGTTACCATGGTTACCAAGCCAGGCTTGCCCTAAGCCTTGTTGATGGAACAAAACTCTCGCTAAAGTTAGCGAGGCTGACTGAAATAAGCCAGGCTTAGACTGAAATAAGCCAGGCTTAGCCCTAAGCCAGCTTCGTGGAATACCCCCCTGGTCCAACTGTTGAAAAACACAGTCTGAAGTGCTCTACTGTATTAGGACAAAAAAATGCTCTCCAAAGTGCCCCTTGTGACCTTCTGGAAACTGAAACATGCAAAAGTTCCCTCTCTGCCTTCTTGAGCATCTAAACACAAACTAAAGTGCCCTCCTGGTTGGTAAAACACACTCACCTGCCCTCTTCAGAGGAAAAAATACATTTAACTCCAGAAGAGCGTTAGGACAAAGAAATACTAAGAAACCAAGCACTTCAGGACATCTGATTTATGTCAGACTTATGATCAATAATGAGCCAGAACTATCAAAGAGAACCAGTTTGGATTTTCTGGTGCTAACATGGTGTTAAAATGCCAGGCATAAAAATCCTTCACCTTTAAGTAAAATTTGCAGGTTTGAAATCAAAATGGACATGGAGGTACACCACATTTCATCAGTGAACTACAAATATGCACACGCCTGAAGGGGGCCTTGAATTGAACAAAAACACTAACTCTAAAGCACAACAGCATGGGAATATAAGAGTGAAGGGCCTCACATCAGTAGAGTTTTCTCTGAGAAGGTGAGAGAAGGCTGCTGCCTGAATGGTTAGAGAAGCATTTGGAAGTTTAAGACGCCTCACTGATCCAATTGGAAAATAGCTAACAATAGTTTAATTTTAGCGAAAGGTAATATATAATTAGAAGAATTAAAGCTGGCTGAAAGAGGCATCCTGTCATTGATGAATAACTTAGGCTAACACAGCAGGAGATATAACATAGATATCTAAACAAGCCTCCAATGGAAAATTAATTAATGCATTTCATGAGAGAAGTTATCAGTACTTTATAGCGTAATGGGACCATGTATAGATAGATACTTTATTATGCATTCATGCTGTCCTGTAGTTCTGATTGAATTTTCTGTCAAATGTGTCAGACTGAATTTTTTAAATATGAAATATTAAAAGTTTCCTCCAGGGGAGCATGTCTACTGTATCATTTTTCACTTTTGATCCACTTCCAGACCTGAATGCACTGGAATACTGCAAATGGCATCTTAATTGAACATTTTCTGGGCTAAGTCTCCTAGACCACTTCTTGTTTATTTATGTGTGTTCTTCAAAGTCCAACATTAAATCTACACAGGTCTTGTGGACACTGGTCTGAACTATAAACTAACTTCAGTATTCTGTCTGTTTGGTCTATTTTAGGGCTACATAATGTGCTGTTAGTATTACATATCAACATGTCTAAAGTGCACTTGAAAACATGGGAAACCATCGTTGTTGTGATCTACTCTGCTGAGCCCCTCCCTTCCTGAGTCTGGGCTGCGACCTGATTAATCCACTCCTGCACCTGTGCTGCATGCTACACCTGTGCTGAATCAAGCTCAATCACCAGAGTATTTTGGCGTCTCCTCGTGGAAGGATTGGCGCTGGAGAATTGCTCTTCATCAGTGGTATTTCGGCTGCACATTCAATGTGTCTCATAAGCTTTTTTCACATTGTTTGCCTGATTATTCGAGTATCTAAATTCTTTTGTGTTCCTTTTCCTCCAGTGCCTCCCTCGTGTTTCCTGCTCAGCTGCCCTGCTCTTCTTCACTGTCTGGCTCACTGATCAACAATAAAATGGAACCCTTCCCTGGAAATCACTCCACAATTCAACCTTGTGTCAATAAAAACTGTCAAAACTGCTATTGCAGTCCACCTACAAACACCTCTGGTGATATCAGGACCTTGACAATAGTGCCCTCTTCAGTGGTGAGAACGCACTGTATGTGCCCTTTTCTCCTTTTCGGCCCTGCCATTGAAAAAATCTGCACACCACTGGAGTGGACGACAGGGTTTAGAACTATTTTCACAATTAAAGAACAAAAATGTCCTCTGAAAATAAAAAAGCAAGAAGCCAAAACATCCAGATCAGCCTTGGAAAAGGGCAATCCAGGTCAAACATAAGGCTGGATTTACAGATCAAATCAATAATAAATCTCTGTTACCTCGTACCCCTGGATGATGTTAAATTATTGACCCCTCAGATACAAAAGCCAAAACCAGTGAAGTTGGCACGTTGTGTAAATCATAAATAAAAACAGACTACAATGATTTGCAAATCCCTTTCAGCCTATAGTCAATTGAATACACAGCAAAGACAAGATATTTAATGTTTGAACTGAGAAACTTAATTATTTTTTGCAAATATTAGCTCATTTGGAATTTGATGCTTGCAACATGTTTCAAAAAAGCTGGCACAAGTGTCAAAAAAGACTGACAAAGTTGAGGAATGCTCATCAAACACTTATTTGGAACATCCCACAGGTGAACAGGCTAATTAGGAACAGGTGGGTGCCATGATTGGGTATAAAAGCAGCTTCCCTGAAATGCTCAGTCATTCACAAACAAGGATGGGGCGAGGGTCACCACTTTGTCAACAAATGTGTGAGCAAATTGTCCAACAGTTTAAGAACAACATTTCTCAACCAGCTATTGCAAAGAATTTAGGGATTTCATCATCTACGGTCCGTAATATCATCAAAAGGTTCAGAGAATCTGGAGAAATTACTGCACGTAAGCAGCAAGGCCCAAAACCAACATTGAATGCCCGTGACCTTCGATCCCTCAGGCGGTACTGCATCAAAAACTGGCATCACTGTGTAGAGGATATCACCACATGGGCTCAGGAACACTTCAGAAAACCACTGTCAGTAACTACAGTTCGTCTACATCTGTAAGTGCAAGTTAAATCTCTACTATGCAAAGCCAAAGCCATTTATCAACAACTCCCAGAAACACCGCCGGCTTCGCTGGGCCGGAGCTCATCTCATGGCGTGTTCCCAATGAAAGCGTTGAAAGCGAGTGTATTCGCGCGTCAAGTGAAATCGCGCCGCGCTAGACGCGCAAGTTTTGACGCTGGTACAAATATGCTGAAAAACGCTCACCGCCCGCCGCTCGCAGCATCGTTGCATGAAAAGTCCGCCATAATCATTTCATCTTATCATTTCATCTTAGCATTTCATCGTCGAACATGGCTGTGATTACCACCATGGCTGCTCTGTACCTGCTGTGGAGAAGTCAGCTGCGGGCTAGGTGTCGACGTCGATACTGGATGCATGCTACCCTGGGGGGCGGTGAGTTCCACCGTCTCATGCAGGAGCTGCGACTGGACCACAGTCGGTTCCAGCGGTACTTCAGGCTGACTGTTGCCCAGTTTGAAGACCTGCTAGCCAGGGTTGGTGCCAGAATCTCCCGCCTGGATACCAACTACAGGCAAGACAGTCCAGCGGCAGCTGCAGAGCGCCTTTTCATTTGTCTCTGGTGAGTTTAGCAGGTCATCAAATTAGCAAGACTTCGACCCCCAAAATGCCCTTTGTCAGTGACGATCTCTACGCTGATAGGCATGTCAACACGCTCGCTTGCTCGAAAAGTTCAATTATTTCAACTTAAGCATCAAGCGTTGAGCGGTGAGTGTTTTTTTTTCGCTGGAAACGATCGCCGCTCAAAGGTTGAACGCTTGATGCCACTCTATGCTCACCCTGATGCAGCGTCAATTCACGTCTTTATATTGACTTTGTATGTAATATCAACACGCGAAAAATTCGCGACGCTTTCGGTGGGTAAACACCGGAAGATGGACTGATGCAAAGTGGAAAAGTGTTCTGTGGTCTGACGAGTCCACATTTCAAATTGTTTTTGGAAACTGTGGTTGTTGTGTCCTCCGGACCAAAGAGGAAAAGAACCAGTCGGACTGTTATAGGTGCAAAATTTAAAAGCCAGCATCTGTGATGGTATGGGGGTGTATTAGTGCCCAAGGCATGGGTAACTTGCACATCTGTGAAGGCACCATTAATGCTGAAAGGTACATACAGGTTTTGGAGCAACATAGAGTCCTGATCAAAATCTTAAGACCACTTGAAAAATTGCGAGAATTAACCATTTTCACATTTGGACCTTAATGAGGTTTTAAATAGAGCTACAGTATGCAAATGCAAGAAGGGGGAGTGTGACAAAAAGCACTTTGAAAAAGTAATTTATTGAAAACAAGTAAACTGAAATAGGCTGTTTATTAGCTGATCAAAAGTTTAAAGACCCAGTAAAGCAAATTCAGCCATTTTCTTCTAAATACATTAAATAGGTTCTAAATGTATTTCTTTAAAACATGTGAAAGCCATTCAACTATGTAGAACTTAATTTTGGAGCTAGGCTTCACAAACTGTTTATTACCTTTCTGTCATCAGGATTGAATGGGTGTGACAGAAATCAGGGGGCTGCGTTACGTAACGCGGCCCCACATTACCACAATCCCGCCCCTGCTGCTTCAGCAGTATAAATACACTCACTCGCTCCCTCTCTTATGAAGTTTGTGGCTAGCTAGCTAGCAGTCAACTAGTCAGCTAACCAGTCATGTCTCCTCCTTCAATTCGCAGTGCCCACTTTACCACTGGCAGTTAGAAAAACTATCACAAGGTAAAGACTGGATTTCTGAAGAGTCCATTAACTGGGCTGAACAGAACATCTCCGTCCAGCCGACAGAGTGCGCCATCACGGCCGCAGCATCATGTACACACCGCCGAGCCTCTCCGTCCAGTCGACCGTGCGCGCCATCACGGCCCCGGCATCATGTACACACCGCCGAGCCTCTCCGTCCAGTCGACCGTGTGTGCCATCACGGCCCCGGCGCCATGTACACACCTATGAACCTCTCCGTCCAGCCGACAGAGTGCGCCATCACGGCCGCAGCATCATGTACACACTGCAGAGCCTCTCCTTCCGCAGACAGCAGGTGCTGTCATCTCCGCGCCACAGAGAAAAAGTGTGTACTCATATTTCACATTGTGCATCCAGCCTTGCTCATGTAATGTTAATAAATGTTTTTGAATGTATTATGACATTACTTGGCTTCATTCACTGAGTGGAGTCCATATGAGAACATAATGATCATAACCACAGGTATTTTTTTATATCACCAACATAGCAGTGACAAGGAAATACATGACTGGGTTTTTACATTTGTGTGTAAAATTAGCGTCATGTGTTTTATCCCCATGGACATTAGTTGCTTACATACAGAAAGAGGCTAATATCATTTTCTGTGAGCATGCAGCAAACGCTTAATGCAGTTATTTAAAAACAAAAGCTACAGCTGGTACTAAAGTAAAGAAAAGTAACTGGGTGAAGAAAGTATAAGTAAGAGTAACCACTGCTGTAAAATGTCAGCCTTTCAAAATTATGTTTTTTTGGATTACTGTCAGTGCTGCATGAATCTGCTCATGTTTTTTTTATATTTAAATCATTAATAATGCCTTTCCAGCTGATAAAATGAGGGTTTTGCCAGCTTCCATTGTTACTGCAGGTTATGTCCCTGTACAGCGAATGGAGGGGGCCCCCCTCTCCCCTCCCTCATGTGGGCGTGGCTCCAGCACCTCTAACTGACACGCCCCCAGCGTTTCACTGCAGAGAGAAGCGCTTGTTTTTGCATGATTTTGACACCTAATTTTATGTACTTGGAAATATTTTTAATCTTTCAAATTTGGCTCAGTGGTCAATGACACATGCTTCTGTGGTATGAAAAAATTCAAACACAAATTTATTTTTGCTTTACTGGGACTTTAAGACCACAGGCTATAAAAGCCAAAATCTGCTCAAAATTTTTATTTTCTGTCACGCATTCAAACGGCCATGGCCTCTTGATGGCTAAAACTAAGAAGCTTTTTCTTCTTGAATGTAGTCGGATCGTCGAGTTGCATAAGCAAGGCCTCTCGCAGCGTGCCATTGCTGGTGGGGTTGGACACAGTAAGACAGTCATTCTACATTTTTTGAAAGATCCTGAGCATTATGGAACAAAAAAGTCAAGTGGAAGACCCAAAAAAATGGAGAGGGGTCTGGCTGCAGACCTGCACTGACAGGACCCTACGTTGCAGACCTGCAATGAGAGGACCCGACGTCACGTTACGCCGACGTCACGTTACGTTTGCTGCACTGACAGGACCCTACGTTGCAGACCTGCACTGAGTAGACCATAGACCATAGACTGTAAAAAACATGAACGCCATGACACTGGGCTCAAATTGAAGCCTCCACGGAAACTGCTCCCCCTGGTGACTGGCTGCAGTATAGGTCAAATCTCCGTCTCCCCCATTCATCTGAACGGGCCGAAGTGAAACTTCAAAAAATTAATACACCTCGTAGAAATATTTCTCCCGTCCGTATGCTGTGGTGATATGAAAGTATTATTGGGCTGCGTGTTTTCCAAGTCCTCTTTTTTCTGAAAAGTTTCTTTTTTATTAGTTATTAGAGTTTAAAAATGACCGTGGTTTACGGCAGCTTCACAATGATAGTGTACGGCGTATGCTGAGTTGTGTTGCGACCGTTTACGACAGCTGCGTCCGGATTATGGCCCAAATTCTCTACTGGTTGCACAATGGCGGCGCCCTGACGGGGGATATTATGGCTTCAAATCCGTTACATGGTAGAAGGCGGAGCCTTCCAGTTCTTATAATACATCCATGGTAATACTTCAGTAGTCTGCTTACGGTGATCACTTTGGGCGTTAACCACACACTGGGGCATCTGGAAAAAAAAACGTAACGTGACGTCGGAGGTCTGCAACGTAGGGTCCTGTCAGTGCAGGCAACGTAACGTGACGTTGGCGTAACGTGACGTCGGGTCCTCTCAGTGCAGCGGGTCCTCTCAGTGCAGGTCTGCAAAGCTGTGCAGGTCTGCAGCCAGACACTCTTGAAAAAATGACACCTGCGCTGAGCCGGAGGATCTGATTGGCTGTCCTTCAAGACACAGGGCGGTCCTCAACCCAAATTAAGACCCTTACTGGTGCCGACTGCAGCGCAACAACCATCAGACGACACGGTTTCAAAAACAAAAAACAAATTCAAAGACCTCGTCTCCTTCAACGCCACAAAACTGCCCGATTAGACTTTGCCAGGGAGCATCAAACATGGGGTATTGAAAGGTGGAAAAAAGTTTTATTCTCTACTGAGATAAAATGTAACCTTGACGGTCCAGATGGCTTCAACGTTACTGACATGACAAGGAGATCCCACCTGAGATGTTTTCTACCCCTCATAGTGGAGGGGGGTCCATCATGATCTGGGTGCTTTTTCATTCAGTGAACACTGGAGCTTCAGGTGGTGCAGGGTCGTCAAACGGCGGCTGGTTACGTGCAGATGTTGCAGCAGGCATCCCTCATGACTGAGGGCCCTCGTCTGTGTGGTAACAGCTGGGTTTTTCAACAGGACAACACTGCAGTCACAATGCTTGCTTGACCAAGGACTTCTTCAGGGAGAATAACATCACTCTTTTGGACCATCCCGCATGTTCCCCTGATTTAAATCCCATAGAGAACATTTGGGGATGGAGGTCAAGGGAAGTTTAAAAAAATGGCAATCAGTTCCAGACAGTTGATGCCCTTCGTGAAGTCATCTTCACCATTTGGAGCAATGTTTCCAAAAGCTTCCTGGAAACACTCTCATCAAGCATGCACAAACAAATTTTTGAAGTGATTAACAAGAACGGTGGAGCTACTTGTTACTGAGTCCCACTGAGAAACATTTTTGTTCTGGTTTGGAGAGTTTTTAGTAATTTGTTAAGCAATGGTCTTAAACTTTTGATCAACTGATAAACAGCCTATTTCAGTTTGTTGTTTTCAATAAATTTGTTGCACTCCCCCTTCTTGCTTTTGCATATTGTAGCTCTATTTAAAACCTCATTAAGGTCCAAATGTGCAAAAAGTAAATTCTTGCAATTTTTGAACTGGTCTTAAGACTTTGATCAGGACTGCATGTTGCCATCCAAGCAATGTCTTTTTATGGACACCCCTGCTTATTTAAGCAAGACAATGCCAAGCCACATTCTGCACGTGTTACAACAGCCTGGCTTCGTAGTAAAGGAGTGCGGGTACTAGACTGGCCTGCCTGTAGTCCAGACCTGTCCCCCATTGAAAATGTGTGGCGCATTATGAAGCGTAAAATACAACAATGGAGACCCCAGACTGTTAAACAACTTAAGCTGTATATCAAACAAGAATGGGAAAGAATTCCAGTTCCCAAATGTTTACGGAGTGTTGTTAAAAGGAAAGGTGATGTAACACAGTGGTAAAAATGCCCCTGTGCCAACTTTTTTGCAGTGCATTGCTGCCATTAAATTCTAAGTTGGCAATTATTTGCAAAAGAAAATAAAGTTTCTTAGTTTGAACATTAAATATCTTGTCTTTGCTGTGTATTCAGTTGAATATAAGCTGAAAAGGATTTGCAAATCATTGTATTCTGTTTTTATTTACAATTTACACAACGTTCCAACTTCACTGGTTTTGGGTTTTGTAAATCTCCTCTCGGTCTCCTTCAATACAAATTAAAATAATAAAAAAATCAGAGTTTGCAGCCACAGTCTGACTTCCTGTCCAAACTCAAACCAGTCTCCAGTCTCTCTCTGCAGCTCTGACGTCTCTGACTCTCAGTCATCTCACCTTTCAGCCTGCTGAACATCAACATGTGATTCTTTCTTCTTCTATGGTGTCAATGTACCTCAGGATGTTCAGGCTGCAGTGTGGATCCTCCCGTCGAGCAGACAGCAGCTTCTCTCCTCGTTCTCCTGGATGATTGTAGCTCAGGTCCAGCTCTGTCAGAGAGGACGAGCTTAGAGCAGAGTCCAGAGACACACAGCCCTCCTCTGAGACCAGACAGCCCGACAGACTGCAAACAGACAGACTGGTGAATCCAAAGTTTAACATCACAGGATCAGGTCTAGAATGAAGGCCTGTCTGTGGTACCTTCAGTCTCTAAATTAGTATGGGAGGAGAGGCCTTGAACCATCAGGACCTTTAAAGTCCGCTATAATCCAGGTCCAGCAGCAAGACCCCCTCTCTAAGGGCAGGCTGAAAACCTCCTCTTTTACTGATAAAACTGAGAACAAGTCAGGCTCCTCAGGGACCGGGCTGAAGACCACAGACGTTGTCCTAGTTTGGTTTCTATAAAATGATGAATGGTTTGGATGTGCTGCTGATTGATGGGTCCATCATTTCAAAGACTCAGACATGTTCTGTCTGCTCCCTCATGGTGAAGGTGTTCAGGAGCTCAGATGATGGTCACAGCTTTGATTTGAATTTCAACATTATTATGTTTACCTGAGAGTCTCCAGTCTGCAGTGTGGACTCTTCAGTCCATCAGACAGCAGCTTCACTCCTGAATCCTGCAGGTCGTTGTTCCTCAGGTCCAGGTGTCTCAGACCAGAGGACTGTGAGCTGAGGACTGAGGACAGAGCTCCACAGCTTCTCTCTGATAGTCTACATCCAATCAGCCTGAGAAAGACCTTCGGTCAGTTTCAAAAACATTCAAGGAGTTGACCTCTGATCTTAGTCAGCCACAATTATCTCCTGCAGGTGGAGCAGGTGGTTCAGGTGTCCGTTTGGACTTTGTAAGGCCTGGTCCACAGCTCTCTGGTACAGCTGTGTGATTGTAGATGTGCTGGAGGTTGATGGTTCTTCTGCCATCAGATTGATTCCAGAGTTGATGAAGGTCAGATGGACATGAAGAGCAGCCAGGAACTCCTGAACGCTCAGATGAATGAAGCAGAACACCTTGTCCTGGTACAGTCCCCTCTCCTCTTTAAAGATCTGTGTGAACACTCCAGAGTACACTGAGGCTGCTCTGATGTCCATGCCACACTCTGTCAGGTCTGATTCATAGAAGATCAGGTTCCCTCTCTGCAGCTGCTCAAAGGCCAGTTTACCCAGAGACTGGATCATCTCCCTGCTCTCTGGACTCCAGTGAGGATCAGTCTCTGCTCCTCCATCATACTTGATGCTCTTCACTTTGGACTGAACCACCAGGAAGTGGATGTACATCTCAGCCAGGGCCTTGGGCAGCTCTCCTTCCTCTCTGGTCTCCTGCACATGGTCTAGGACCGTGGCAGTGATCCAGCAGAAGACCGGGATGTGGCACATGATGTGAAGGCTTCTGGACTTCTTGATTTGGGAGATGATTCTTTTGGCCTGCTCCTCATCTCTGAACCATTTCCTGAAGTACTCCTCCTTCTGCTGGTCAGTGAACCCTCTGACCTCTGTCACCATGTCAACACATTCAGGAGGGATCTGATTGGCTGCTGCAGGGCGTGTGGTGATCCAGATGTGAGCAGATGGGAGCAGGTTCCCCCTGATGAGGTTGGTCAGCAGCCCATCCACTGAGGTGGACTCTGTCACATCAGTCAGGATTCTTGTTTGGTGGAAGTCCAGAGGAAGTCGACACTCATCCAGACCATCAAAGATGAACAAGACCTGAAACTCCTCAAACCTGCAGATTCCTGCTTCTTTGGTTTCACTGAAGAAGTGATGAACAAGCTCCACCAAGCTGAACTTCTGCTCCTTCAGCAGATTCAGCTCTCTGAAGGTGAATGGAAACATGAACTGTATGTCCTGGTGGGCTTTGTCTTCAGCCCAGTCCAGGGTGAACTTCTGAGTGAGGACTGTTTCACCAATGCCAGCCACGCCCTTCGTCATCACTGTTCTGATTGGTCCAACTTCTTTAGGTGTTCCTCTAAAGATGTCTTCTCCTCTGATGGTCCTCTCTGGTCTGTGTGGTCTCCTGGATGTGGTCTCGATCTGTTGGACCTCATGTTCCTCACTGACCCCTCCAGCCTCTCCCTCTGTTATGTAGAGCTCTGTGTAGATCTGGTTCAGCAGGGCCAGGGTTCCTGCTTTAGTGATCCCCTCAAACACGGTCTGGAACTTCTGCTTCAGGTTGGACTTGAGTTTTTCTCGGCACACTGAGGGGTCAGATCCTGAGGGAAAAACCAACAAATGACATTAAAGTCTGGATTCTGGACAAAGTCCTGAAATCACTGAGGGGCTGCTCACATCTTCAGTTTGAACTAAAATGATTTTATAATGAACACAGAGGTGAAGAACATCAGAGTGAAGCAGATCCAAAAATGTGAACCTCCCCTTCCTCTCTCCATCGTATTTCATCTAAAAATGTTCTTACTGTTCCACAGACGGTCAGCCAGCTCATCCTGATTCATTCTCTTCAGGAAGTTCACTGTGATCTCCAGAAAAGCCTCTCTGCTGCTCTTCTGCTTCTCATCTTCACCAACCAACACATCCTCACTCTGACCCCCTAAGCTTTCTGGGTAATCTGGATTTAAACCTCTCTGGATTCTCCTCAGCTCGTTCTTCATAAAGGTGTAGATGTTCTCCTCCAGCAGCTGGAGAACAATGACAGAGTGGAGATTAAATGTGTAGATCACAGCCTGAATCATCTCACAGTCTGGGGTCTTCTTACAGACCTTCTCATAGACTTTATGATGGTGGACCATCAAACCTGAGGATCGTGGTGTTTGTTAAAGTGTGATGTTCTCACCATAAACATGTACTCAAGCTCTGACTCAGGCTGTCTCTGTCCATCACTGAGGAGACCAGATGTCTCCAGCTGAGCTCTGTGGATTAAAACAGGCCACAAATATCTCTAACAATGTTTTCAGACAGACTGAATGCAGCATCAAGAGGAAAAATTACCTCCCTAACTACTCAAAAGTAACTAAAAAAGGCAAAAATGAAGCAAAGCCTGCGAGCTAGTTCAGGCAGACAACTCGAGCAGCGCTGCTATTCACATGTCACATTCACATATCATACGTCACACTCCTTACATCAATCCTCCAATCACACTCTCCACCTCTCAATTTGGCGGTGTATTTAAACTGGGAGTTTACCCATCCCTCCCTCTACTCGGCAAACGTCTATGCTGCCAGACACTGATTTGCTGCGTGTTCTTTCAGCTGCTTTCTCATGTGATCGTCATCATACATTTTGCTCCGGTGATCCTGATGTCTCTCGTCGTCTCTGATTCACTGAGTGAGTCTCAGCGGTCATGGGAGGGCGCTGGGCTTAATCCTGAAACCCCAGATTCAGTCCCTGAAGTTCGCACATCCGCAAACAACCCTCCGGGTGATCCGTGCGCCGCCTCTTGGAAGAGCTCTACGCCCGTAACATCACAGAGCCAGCCGGCTTCAGCCACGAAGACGTTTTTGATTGTTTGATGATCCAGCAGAACTCCAGATTCCTTCCGGGGGGAAGGTAAGCGCCAGGTAAAGCACACAGCCATTGTCCCTCCTGAGCTGGAGCCCGGCGCTGCCTCCCATGCGAAGCAGCCAGATTCCAGCTTCTCCACAGACGCGTCCGCCTGGTCTGCACCAAGTTAAATCAGCGCTGAACACCATGGAAAACAACGCCGCGCCATGTGAGCCACCTGGGTCCCTCTCCTGTCTCCATAGCTACGCCCGACACCTGTGCATCCCGGTTGACGGCATACCGCAAAGGACCCTAGGATTTGCAGTTCCAACCCTGCCACGGGTTCAGTTCTAGCCTGCTGCTGCTGCCATTCCTGGTTCTCTAAGGAATCAAATCTGCTCGAGTAATCTCATTCCGTAATCTTTAACATTTGACACAATGATTGAATTATGTCTTCTTCAGGGTATGTTAGATCATCTGCTCGTATCATTATTTTAATCATATTTTATCTCTTTTATTCATTCATCTGAGATGTTATGGTTAATCATAGACCTTAGTACATTATTTAAAGTAATTTTATGAAACTTTGCTCTTATCTCAACAGGTCATAATATTAATTTGGTGAAGAATCTGTTGTGTGGTTCTGAATTTGCATACAAAGATACAGTACGAGGTGTGAAGACTTTTCAGTAGTTCTAAGTCAGACTCAGTAATATTTATTAATCCCCAAGGGGAATTTGGTCGTTTTAGTTGCTCTCATACACACTATAGCAGTGGAAATATCTGATTAAGACAATAAAGGAGCATTAATTTAACTAAACTAAAACAAAGCAGAATTAAAATAAAGTACAATAGAATAAATACAACCAAATGAAAAGAGAGGGGTTGTAACATGCAGTTCCTTTAAGCAATATCAACTTCCTTATGAAAGAAATAAGTAACAATTAAGTAAAGTGAGACTCTGAATGAGATGGAGGTATAATCAGTATTAACAATTAATAATTTTACAGCACAAAGGTAAAGGTAAAGCTAAGGATAGTGATCCAAGAATGTTCAAGTTCCTCACTCTGGCAGAATTTAAAGAGGCCTGTGGTGTTTGAGACACCATTGTTTAGTAAATCTGCAACGCAGAGAGGAATCTGTCACCTATAGGGATGTAACGGTTACCGGTAAAACGGTAAACAGCGGTAAAATTTCCCACGGTAATCATTACCGCGTCCTATAAAAATTACTGTTTTACCGTGTTTGATAACCACAATGAGTCAGAAAAGCACGGTGATGCTGCTCTTTGGGTGGATCCGAATAGTCCTTCCTAAGTCCTTTCCTGTCCACTTTACCTTAACCCCGATAAAAAAACGTCACAGGGTCAAGGAAAGGAAGGAATAAGAGGAAAGGAAAGGAGAACTGCGGTAAAAGAGGAATTGGACTGCACTTTCACTTTGGTGTCATATTTATGTGACGAGGATTTCCTGTGACGTAGGTAAACCACGACGAACTACAGTGTTCTGAAAATGGACTACAAGAAGCGTCTTGTCCTCTGCTCGAGTTGTTCTGTGTCAGCTTTACCTGTTCACATTAACAATCCATGATCAGACCTGTGATGGTGTTTTGTCTTTGGTCATGCAGTGTGTGTTTCCTGCACACAGATGTGAGGTTAGGTGAGAGCTTCTATAAATGTGCACATCTTTGACAGCACACGGGAAAAAAACCTGAAGTCTGATAATACATAAAAATGTTTCAGAAAGACTTTTATCCCTGTTTCATTCACATATATCATCACACACATTGTTAAACAGTGTTACTATATTGTAAGTATTGTAAAATACCTCATTTGTCCTTTTTATTGATTGTTTTTTTTAATAAACGTTATTAGAGCCCCCATTGTTCTGTCTTGGCATGATTTACTTCATAGATGAAGATTGATAGAAATCTGGTAACTAATATATAAAATTAAAATAGGACACAAGGACCACAATTGTTTTATTACCTGATGAACACTGTAGATGGCCCGAAGGGTATGGAGAAAAAATGTTTTAAATCAAGTGCTTTATGAATTATAGACTAATATTTAATTGTTTATTGGTCCACCATTTCAAAACTGTTTAAGAAAAAAAAATAAGGTGATATTTTTGAAAGCGAAGCGTATATTCTTCTCTATGACTGCAAAAAAATGTTTTTTTTTAAATTATATAGCCCACATATCTTGATAGCCCCACAAAACTCGTCCTTTCTTCCTCGTAAGTTTCCGTACAATGCCAATACACGTCACCTGCTGCAGTGCATTATGGGGCGTTCCTTTCTTCTCTTCTTTCGGAAAGGATGGTCCAGTGTTTCCTAAGCTAAAGGAGATAATAAAGGAAGCAACAACCCTCCTTTCCTTAACTTTTGGAGAATTCAAACAGCACTTATCATGGCCAACGCTTAAATGCTTCCGGGTCATTTCTTCAGTTAGGAAGGTTCCTTATCAAAAAAGGACTATTCGGATGCACCCTTTGCCTGAATTATGAGTCTCTTCCTGGATGAAACGGCCTCAGGGGATGCGCGCATGCGCCGTTTGCATTGTTTGGCCTCAGCGGAAGTTCCAGACAGCGGAGATTTCACTCTGGAAACGGACTCTTAAGTCTGGTTAAATTTTGGATTTTACAAGGATGCCAAGAGAAACTGTTAGAAGACAGTCACCCTGTCTAAAGACGAAGCTGCTGCTAAAGGAAAAGACGTCTTCGGTTAAAAGTGCCGTAACTCCTCGAATAAAATGAACTGACGGAGCCGTGGAGGTCGAGCGAGAGAGAGAGAGAGAGAGGGCGAAAGAGAGACAGAGCAGGAGAAAAGATTCAATGAGCCATACCCGAGTGAATTACAGGAGGTTTGTGAGTATTCTCTGTCTAAATAATGTCTAGATGTTGTAAATAACAGCATTATGATCATTCTGGAGTGTATTCTTGCCGTTCTTTTGCCGTGTTTTCGCAAAAATAGGTTAAATGTTGTTAATTTTCAATTGTTTATAAAGAGAATCCTGTTTAAAGTTAAAATCTGAGCAACCAGGTCATGATTTTAAGAACGAGACACTGTTTAAGTGTTTATTAATAATGTCAAATACTTGCTAGAATTGTTTTCATTTATTTCTCATGAAAGAAGGGTAAAAAATGTACTCAAAGGGCATTTCTTGACACATTAATTGACAAACAAGACTAAAAAGAACTATTAAACTTATAATATTAAAGGGGTTGATGATTTCAATTTTGTGCTAAAGTACATTTTAAACATTTTGAGCACACCGCAAAAATACCGTGATAATAATGATAACCGTGATAATTTTGGTCACAATAACCGTGATACAACATTTTAATATCGTTACATCCCTAGTCACCTACTTAGCTATAAGTCAGGTCTTTCCTACACTGTAAGTCCAGATAAGTTGAATCTACTCCAAAAACGTGAGGAAAGTGGTTGCCCTAAAAAAATTAAGTAATGTACAATAAAAACTTAAGTAAATTAAACTTAAATATGTGAAGTTCTGGAATTGATAATACTCAAGATTTTAAGTTAATTCAGCTTGACATTAAGTTTATTGTACTTAAAAATAGCAATTCCAGAACTTCACATATTTAAGTTTAATTTACTTAAGTTTTTATTGTACATTACTTAATTTTTTTAGGGCAACCACTTTCCTCACGTTTTTGGAGTAGATTCAACTTATCCGGGCTTACAGTGTACAGTGGTTCTCTTTTAAGGGAATATGGCTTTTAAAGAGCATAATCAGCATGCTGCTAGAAAGCTGTAGGTTTTACTTGGTTATTATCACAGAAACAAGCCCTGTTTCTCTTTTGTTAAAAAGAGAATTATTGAGTCTAAATTTACCTCTTCTTGATATGCTGATGTTTTATACATGAGTGCCTCTGCTCAGTCTTTAAATGTTGGACAGTGTTCATCATGGAGCTCTGAGAATTATCACAAACTGGATTTCTGAGTCATCACTGAACTTATAATCTAAAGTCAGTTGGACTTCCTTAATTGCACGTAGACGTGGGCACTGGTATGTGTTCATTTACAAAGCATTGTTGATAAAATTGCTGACTATCTTTCCTCCTTATTAATCTTGATGGATGGATTACATAACCTGAGATCATTGAGCTTTATGCAGTTTGTTGTTACCAAAGTCCGAACTGATCTGGGAAAGGGGCTTTTAGCTTCTCTGCACCTTCTGCATGGAATAATCTGCAGACTGAATTTAAGCTGCAGAGCTCAGCATCTCTGAATGTTTTTAAATCTGCAATGAAAGCTCTGGAATACAGAGTTCTGAATGTCACAGCTTTAACTGATGGCTTTTATTGTTTTTCTCTCTTCCTTGTACTGTTGAGTCTGTGTTTTGCTGCCATTCTTGGTCAGGTCTCCCTTGGAAAAGAGATTTGCTGATCTCAATGGGACCAACCTGGTTAAATAAAGTTAAAAAAAAAAAAAATTCTCTTATTAAATAAATAAAAATAAAATGAAATAAATTAATTATTTTAAAATAAATTAATACATAATATATATATATATATATATATATATATATATATATATATGTGTATATATATATGTGTATATATATATATATGTATATATATATATATGTATATATATATATATATATATATATATATATACATATACATATACATATATATATATATATATATATATATATATATATATATATATATATATATATATATATAAACATATCACTTAATAATAATTAATAATAATAATTAAATAAATAAATAATAACCCCTTTCTGAAAATCTTCAGTCAGCCCTGCTAGATCCAGAAATAGAGGACAGGCTCCATCAAAAGAAGTTTCAAAGGCTGCATGGTTGGTCCTTTCTCAAAATCCCCCTTCTCTATTTCAGGGTGAGCCCTATGGGGGTCTTGACAAGGAATATTCACTCTAAAATATCTCACATCTCTCAGCTCCTCAGGATACCTCAGTCTGAAGCAAACAGCCTAATTCCACCTGAATCATTGTCTTTATACTACGCTTCTGTAGATAACGCTGTGCAATCATTAATCAGCTGGGGCTGGTGCATGGCTGGGGGAAGCAGACAATACAGATGCCTTCAAGTCATTCCACTCCACTCATCTCGGTAGCATCTTTTGGCATTAAGTGGCATTCAGAGTTATTTCTCTGTTAAGTAACCTTTTGCTGTCTTGGTAGCCTTAGCACTTTACATCCTTATGAGGCTCAATGCTGAATTCTGTACATGTGAAAACTACCTTTGCTTTGCTCCGCCGGCCACAGTCCAAAAGACAGAGCAGTTTTAATGAAGGCTGTTGTTCAGATCTGCAGTTTGGTCTTTGCTCTGCAATGAATGGAATAGAATTTCTTTCTTTGACTTGTTGAGTCTTCAGATTCTCTCCAGCTTTATACTGACGCTGCTCCATCTGTTGATTTTGGGGGTTTCTATAATGAGTGGTTTGTAGATGTCTGACGAACAAAATACTGACCCTCAAGGATCCTAAATCCACTGCCCTCTATGATCTTTACCCAGTAGTGATGCTTGCTCTGAACCAGGTCTCTTTTAATCCTCAGTATGATCTCACCTTTTCTGATTTGAAAATAGAAAGTGCATGCATGTCTTATCCTTGAAGCACTCAGATCTGACAGATCTCACCAATGCACTCATATCAAATTGCAAAACTAAAAAATTTTTTTGTCCTTTCTCTTCCATGATGAATTATCTGCATCATCATTCCCCTTCTCAACCATCATCCCCTGGTTCATCAACGATCACAAACCTATGACGAGATCCTGGTTCTCTTCAATCTGCAAGTTTTCTGTTGAGCTGTGGCCTGCCTCCTGGACACTGTTCCCCTCACTTCCTGAGGACTGGTGTAACCATGACAGCATTGCTTCATCTGCCTACCTCCACACTGGAATCCCTGGCGCGCTGGTCCTTTTCTGCACATCAACGCTAAGGAGACTTCACAAGAAAGTCATCCTGTCTGCTCAAAGCTCATAAGTTTCTGCATTTAGTTTTAAAAAATCGTATCCACTTGCTACATAACTCTGTATGGCATATCAGGTGGTGTGCTTTTCTGTAACACTGAGACTTCACAAGAAAGTCATCCTGACTGCTCAAAGCTCATGAGTTCCTGCATTTAATATTGAAAGATTGCATCCAATTGCTGCATAACTCTGTACTGCATATCAGGTGGTGTGCTGGGGTTTAGTATGTACCAATTCATCATGCTTGCATCTGCATTCTCTAGGTAGTATGTTCCCCTCAGCGGGTGCTGGGGGGAATGGCGACACAGCGGCTGGTGCTTGGGCCTACACATAGTAGTCCCTAGGTAGTATGTTCCTCTCAGCGGGCGCTGGGGGGAATGGCGACACGGCGGCTGGTGCCAGGGCCCACACATAGTAGTTCACTAGGTAGCATATTCCTCTCACAGCAGGCGCTGGGGGAATAGCCACACATAGATCTCATCAGCAGCTCCAGGCTCCAATCAGTTAAGTTTTGGGGGTGTTCTCATATGTTTTGCTCATCACTCCTCCATGCCTTCATGTAAACCTTTCTGCAAAGGAGTGATGAAACTGGAGCCTGGACGCCAAACCTGTAACATGTATATGCAGCTACAATAAAACAACTGAACGTGAGTTGACTGACTGAACTGAGTGTAAGGCTAAAATAATACAACAGAGATAAAGATCGAATTGGCAAATATAAATATGCCTGAAAGTCAAGAGAAAAAGTGCTACAACACTGAATATCAACTTATAGAAGCATGTAGAAATGTTTTTATTCAGAGTAAATATGCAGGATATCAGACATGATTGAAGAATATTTTCAAGTGTCAAAACATCAGTTTTTGCTAACTTCCAAAATAGAACTGCTCCAAATCTCCCCCTTATTTACTGTATTATACAGAGAAAGAGCTGAAGTGGAAATGAAAGAACTGGCAGCAGGTTTTTGGATCGTTGAAGGCTCGGTCCATTTTGAATCCTCATCAGAATAACGGCTTTCTGAAGGTCTTGATGTAACTGTGTTCTTCTGTGTCTTTAAAATCCTATAAACTCCAGCTCTGGGACATTTTTGATTGTAGTTCTGTTGATACCTTGAAAAAGAAAATAAATTTATTTTACAGTTTTTTATTTCACATCTGTTTAGTTTGTAGTTGTGACAATCTGTCTCATTGAAGGACAGATAATGAAGCAAATTCTAATATACAGTGAGAAGAAGAGAAACGATGGCCATATTAACCCAAGAAAAACAGCTCTAAGTGATTCCTTCAGTAAAATGAGTAAGTTCTGCACATAAAATGTAGTCAAATACCAAGTATGTTGAGTACATTTTGTGGTGTCTGAAGATTAGATGGATTGTAATGAGTAAACCTGTTTGTTATTTCACCATGAAAGAATAAAATCATTATGAATTCACCCCCCCAAAAAAAACATCGGGCACATTTTTACTGTAAATATGGCAGGTATAGAAGAGAGATCAGAAATAATATACAGTATTTATTACACTATTTGATTTATAGGTTTACACACTGCATTGTAGCCTATCCAATAATCATTTAATACAGACATATTATAATAATAATACTAATAATAACCTTCACACAGTTCTTTTTTAACTATTTGGATAGATCAAGCACACAAAGGTTCATTAATGACAGTAAATAGTGAAAGTATAATAATAAACTTTGAGCCCTGCAGACATTTCAGAAAACATACCTCCTGTTTTCTGACTCCTGTGGTGGTGTTAGTGTCTCCTGTCTTAAGCTGATGCTGATCACCTGAGCTGATACCTGAAATAAATACTGAGGTCAGTGAACTGGACAGAATATATAATCGTCATCTCATGCATCTGGACAACACGTTTTCTATGTAATCATCTCCAATATTACAGAATAACAGGACATGAGCTAACTTCAGATCATCTGATTGTTGGTTGACAGCCTCTGAAGTGTTCAACACTCAACATCACTGCTGTACTAATCATAATAATATTAGATTCTAAATCTAATCGATCATAACTCATACCAATAGCATGTGAGGCTAACACACATGCTAACAGTAATGGTGTATTTCTTTATTTCTTTGATCAACAGTAAAGTGACAGAATAAAACCCCAGCAGCTCAAATCAAGTAACAAACATATAAAGACTTCTTTACTCACCGTCTGACAGCAGCAGAAGAGCTCACAGTCTGACTTCAGCCTGTTGATTCACGTAGTTCAAAACATCGCTAAAATTCCGTTCAATCTTCTCTCTGGTCCGCCTTTTTATTCGTTTTTTCCTCCTCTTTCTTTCCCAATCCTCGTCCGTCACTGTCCTCTTTCATATCATAGCCTCAGCTTTCATAAAAACCGCACACACGCATCTGTGATCCACTGTTTTATCAGCCATAAGCTGAACTCTGGTTAGTGCTGTAAAGCAGTGCATTGCTTGACCGCGGCTCGCGCGAAAGAGTTACAGAGTGCCAGAGAAGCTCTCACGGCTGCACAGAGGGAGAGAGAGGGGGACTATTCGCATTATTTACTGACTCTCCACTGTTAGATGGGCTTGAAAACAGTTAAGATAAGGTGTTAAAGTTACATAGTGTTACTTTAACTTGCAGTTACAGATGTAGACGAACTGTAGTTACTGACAGTGGTTTTCTGAAGTGTTCCTGAGCCCATGTGGTGATATCCTTTACACAGTGATGCCGGTTTTTGATGCAGTACCGCCTGAGGGATCAAAGGTCACGGTCATTCAATGTTGGTTTTGGGCGTTGCTGCTTCCGTGCAGTAATTTCTCCAGATTCTCTGAACCTTTTGATGATATTACGGACCGTAGATGATGAAATCCCTAAATTCCTTGCAATAGCTGGTTGAGAAATGTTGTTCTTAAACTGTTGGACAATTTGCTCACACATTTGTTGACAAAGTGGTGACCCTCGCCCCATCCTTGTTTGTGAATGACTGAGCATTTCAGGGAAGCTGCTTTTATACCCAATCATGGCACCCACCTGTTCCCAATTAGCCTGTTCACCTGTGGGATGTTCCAAATAAGTGTTTGATGAGCATTCCTCAACTTTCTCAGTCTTTTTTGACACTTGTGCAGCTTTTTTGAAACATGTTGCAGGCATCAAATTCCAAATGAGCTAATATTTGCAAAAAATAACAAAGTTTACCAGTTCCAGTGTTAAGTATCTTGTCTTTGCTGTGAATTCAATTGAATATAGGTTGAAAGGGATTTGGAAATCAATGTATTCTGTTTTTATTTACAATTTACACAACGTGCCAACTTCACTGGTTTTGGGTATTGTAAAATATTTGCTGTAGTACAGAGTGAAGGGGATGCTTCATCACCAGGGTGACTTTGGTGTCAATACAGCCAACAAAATTTAAATTATTAAAGTTTTAAGAGTCATAATCTGTTAATTAATATTCGTCCATATTAGAAAAATCATATAAAATACAGTGAAACCTATTTTTTTAAATTGTTGCTGTAGTACAGAGTGAAGGGGATGCTTGATCACCAGGGTGACTTTGGTGTCAATACAACCAACAAAATTTAAATTATTAAAGTTTTAAGAGTCATAACCTGTCACTTAATATTTGTCCATATTAGAAAAATCATATAAAATACAATGAAACCTATTTTTCTAAAATCTTTGCTGTAGTATCAAGACGACAAGACGTGAGCACATCACCCCTGTGCTGTCGTCTCTCCACTGGCTTCCAGTTCGTTTCAGAATTGATTTTAAACTTTTGTTGTTTGTTTTTAATGCCATTCACAGCCTGGCTCCTCTATATTTATCAGAGATTTTAACTTTACGCAGCCATACAAGGGCCCTGCGTTCTTCTGGCCAGTTCCTTTTCGATGTTCCAAGGTCGAGATACAAACAGTGGGGAGACCGTTCGTTTGCTGTTGCTGCACCTACATTGTGGAACAAGCTGCCCCCAGACATCCGCACCACAACTGACTTTGGTCTTTTTAAATCTAAACTAAAAACTCACTTTTTTAGAATGGCTTTTAACCCTGACTAAGGCTTTTAAGTTTTTGGCTCATGTCAGTTTTATTTTGTTTTATCTTTCCTAATGGCTTTTATGCACCTTGCTGCTGTCACACCTCCCGTTGTATTCTTATGTATCTTTTGCTTTTATGTATTGTTCTTCCAGTATAGTTTTATGTTGTTTTTATCTATAGTGTTCTTATTTATTTTCTGACACTACTGTAAAGCACTTTGGGGGCCTTTTGGGTTACTGTAAAGGGCTTTATAAATAAACTTTGATTGATTGATTGATTGATTGATAGTATCAAGTATTTGGGATGTTTGATCATCAGGCCAAGTTTTGTGGCACTACAGTAAACAACAGATATGTAACAGCCATTTTTGTCCTTATACATTAATCAACATAATTAAATAAATCAAATCAAAACTTTTTTGCTAAAGTAACAGCTTTAGTTTAAAGTAAAGGAGATCACCTTTCATGTTTTGTTCTCATTTTGTTGGTAGGTCTCATAACTTTGATGGCATTTGCAGTATTTTCAGCAATACGGCGTTTTCCCTTTAAAGTATTTTTATTCATAACTCTTAAAAAATATGACCTGTAGTATGAATTACATGTGGTCCTTTATGTTTGTTGTGATTTTGAAGACTTCATTTGTCAATTTGGAGAAGTTATTGAATTTTGTTTCACATTCTTCCGAAATGGTAATATGCTGACCGTCCCTAAGCCGCCGAGCCTCCACCGGCGGCGTATTGAGACTGATTGAAATTGTGTAGCTCGGATGACGGATCGTTCAGAGAAAAACGAGGTTGTAGTTCACAGTCGTGAAACTGATTAGAAAGAGGGGTCTGGTTTGTAAGTAGGTTGTTTTACTCACGAGTTATTGATCCGCAAAGTCTGAATCTGTGAATATCCTTCTAACTTTACCCAAGTCTGGACAACGACCTCATTGTTTAATTTTAATTTTGTTTTAATTTTGTTCAGGTTCTCTAGAGCAACACTGACTGGACAAAAAAATTCACACTCTTCTTTGAAGTCAGAGAGTACAGAGGAGTATGAGGACCATTTTAGATGGAAAAAATCATTTTGTGCAGGTCGAGATTAAAGTCAAAATGAGGAGAATAAAGTCGACATTTAGAGATTAAAGATGAACTGATGAGATCAAAGTTGAAATATCGACAATAAAGTTGAAACACAATTTAATGAAAAAGTTCAAAATGATGAGATTAAAGTTAAACGTTAAGAAAATAAGTCAAGATTCAAGAATAAAGTACACATAAAAGATATTATGACTTTTTTGTCAACATTTGAACTTTTATTACAATTTTTTTCAAACTTTACTGTCATCATTTCAACTTAAACCTCAAAATTTCAACTTCAATCTCTACTTCCCCAAAATTCTTTTCTCCATCTAACATGGCTCTTATACTCTTTTGTACAATAGCATGTGTCTGCAGAGCTGGAGGCTGCACTCTCAGGACTGCAGATTTAGGATTGCAGACTCAGGACTAGGGATGTAACGATATTAAAATTTTGTATCACGGTTATTGTGACCAAAATTATCACGGTTATCATTATTATCACGGTATTTTTGCGGTGTGCTCAAAATGTTTAAAATGTACTTTAACGCAAAATTGAAATCATTAACCCCTTTAATATTATAAGTTTAATAGTTCTTTTTAGTCTTTTTTGTCAATTAATGTGTTTTGAAATGCCCTTTGAGTACATTTTTTACCCTTCTTTCATGAGAAATAAATGTAAACAATTCTAGCAAGTATTTGACATTATTAATAAACACTTAAAACAGTGTCTCGTTCTTAAAATCATGACCTGGTTGCTCAGATTTTAACTTTAAACAGGATTCTCTTTATAAACAATTGAAAATTAACATTTAACCTATTTTACATGCACTCACAGATTTTAGTTTGCCTGCAGCATTAGTGCCCATGTTACAGCTCATCATATTAGGCCATGTCATGGCCTTTTTTTTTTACTGACGATAGTCCCTGTTAGCCCCCTTCATGACTCTCCTCTGGCCTCCTCCTCCTCTCCCTGGCAGATCTCCTCAATATTTTTTCCAGAGTACGATCGATTAAATCCATAAAGCACAAACTTTGCGAAAAAAGACGATCAATTTCAAAATACGGCGAAAACACGGCAAAAGAACGGCAAGAATACACTCCAGAATGATACTAATGCTGTTATTTACAACATCTAGACATTATTTAGACAGAGAATACTGACAAACCTCCTGTAATTCACTCGGGCATGGCTCATTGAATCTTTTCTCCTGCTCTATCTCTCTTTCGCCCTCTCTCTCTCTCTCTCTCGCTCTCTTTCTCGCTCGACCTCCACGGCTCCGTCAGTTCATTTACTTGAGGAGTTACGGCAGTTTTAACCGAAGACGTCTTTTCCTTTAGCAGCAGCTTCGTGTTTAGACAGGGTGACTGTCTTCTAACAGTTTCTCTTGGCATCCTTGTAAAATCCAAAATTTTACCAGACTTATGGGGTGTTCACTCCGGACGCGAATTCGCTTCGACGCGCGTCGAGATTACATACAAAGTCAATGCAAAGGCGCGTCTTGACGCCGATTCGCCCCGACGGCGCGTTGGACGCGTTTGGCGCGGCACGTTTGGAGCGTCCAGCGCGTTTGAGGCGTCGAGCGTCGAGGCGTTTGACGCCCTCGACGCCTCGATGCTCGAGTTGAAAATATTGAACTTTCGACGCCAGTTCGCTTGACGCTGTGGCGCGGCAGCCAATCAGCGATGACACCCCCCCCCCGACGTCATTGATTTGATGACGTATGAAGCTACGTTCCCCTGCTCCCGCTCAAAGCCCTCTGTAAGATGGAGGAGAGGTTTATCTGCGCTGTTTGCTATCATCCGGAGCTCTACTACTCGACGTGTGCACTCTACAGAGACTGGAACAAAAGGAGCAGGCTTGGGAGAAAGTCGCTGAGGAGACAGGTTTTGAAGGTAAATTCTGTAAATATTAGTTTCCAGCTGGATTTGCCTGCACGGGTTATCACTGAGTCCGACAAGCTCCGGCTCTCTACTGCGCCTGCGCCAGGACGCGCGTTGTCCCTCAGCTTGTCAAAATGTCCAGCGTCCAGCCTCGGGCGTTAAGCGCGGCGCGTCACAGGCGTTACGCGCGTCCATTGACGCCAATTCGCGTCCGGTGTGAACGCAGCATTAAGAGTCCGTTTCCAGAGTAAAATCTCCGCTGTCTGTAACTTCCGCTGAGGCCAAACAATGCAAACGGCGCATGCGCGCTTCCCATGAGGCCGTTTCATCCAGGAAGAGCCTTATAGATCAGGCATTTCTAGGCAAAGAGCAGCATCACTGTGCATTTTTGACGCATTGTGGTTATCAAACACGGTAAAACGGTAATTTTTATAGGACGCGGTAATGATTACCGTGGGAAATTTTACTGCGGTTTACCGTTTTTACCGGTAACCGTTACATCCCTACTCAGGACCCTTCAATTTTTGAGTGATACTGAGTATTGATCACCTAAATATTGATTTGGTTTTTAAACTTATCATTCCATCAAATTTAGCACTTTTTCTCTGATCTCCAAGTGCAGAGATCACATCTGTATCACCTCTGTGGTGAAGGTTAAAGACTCTGAAACACTGACATATTTTGAGGGATATAATTTAGGATAAAAATTAAACAATTAAACAATATAACAAATAAACTAACTTAAGTCCTGCACATATGTACAGTTTAAATGTCTGTACTTTGAGTATTATTGTTGGGAGAACATTTTATTTGGCGACATTTAAAGATGAAGATTGAACTTTTTACTTCATTAATTTTAAAAATTCTCTATTTTTTTTAGCTATGAATAAATACAGTCACATCACATTAAACATGACACCAAATTAAGTATGTTGTGATCAGGAGGTTACCTGGGAGATAGCACTGAATACTCACACTGCAGTCTTCATCCATCTTGTGAATTAACAGTATACCAGTTGCTGTTACATCACAGCCTTGTCTTCACTATGAACCTGATATTATGACTGCAAATGTTTGAATAACATCAGCTGAGGATCTTAACTGGTGAACATTATCAAATAATACTGACAAAACATGTCAAACTTCTACATTTAATTAAAGTGTTTGACTGTTTCCCCTCTAATTCATGTTGTCAGTCTGTGCTCATGATCCTGACATCATGTGCAGACCATAGATTTATGCTATAATTTATTGCAAAAAAAAAAAGACAGATAATGACAGACCTGATCCACAGCAAAAGGAAACACCTCCGCAGCAGAGTTCCCATGTCTGGTTAGCAAGTATAAGAGATGTGTTTGGGTTAAGAAACACAAGGAATGGACATTAGACCAGTGGAAATCTGTGCTTTGGTCAGATGAGTCCAAATTTGAGATCTTTGGTTGAAACCGCCGTGTATTTGTGCCATGCAGAAAAGGTGAGCAGATGGATTTTGCATGCCTGGTTCCCATTGTGGAGCATGGAGTCTATGGTGTGATGGTGTGGGGCTGCTTTGCTGGTGACACTGTTGGGGATTTATTTAAAATTGAAGGCATACAGAACCAGCATGGCTACCACAGCAGCCCGCAGTGACATGCTATCCCATCTGGTTTGCATGTAGTTGGACCATCATTTATTTTTCAACAGGACAATGACCCCAAACACAACTCCAGGCTGTGTAAGGGCTATTTGACCAAGAAGGAGTGTGATGGAGTGCTACTCCAAATGACTGGCCTCCACAGTCACCGGACCTGAGCTCAATCAAGATGGTTTGGGGTGAGCTGGACCGAAGAGTGAAGGCAAAAGGGCCAACAAGTGCTCAGCATCTCTGGGAACTCCTTTAAGACTGTTGGAAACCATTTCAGGTGACTATCTTTTGAAGCTCATCAAAATAATGCCACGAGTGTGCAAAGCAGTAATCAGAACAAAGGGTGGATACTTTGTCGAAACTAGAATATAAGACATGTTTTCATTTATTTCACACTTTGATGTGAAGTACATAATTCCAGGTGTTCAGTCATAGTTTTGATACCTTCAGTGAGAATCTACAATGTAAATAACGATGAAAATATAGAAAAAAAATTAAAAGAGAAGGTGTGTCCAAACTTTTGGCCTGTACTGTATATTAATCAGTTTAAAACATAATCAGTGTTGGAAATATATTTATTGGCTAGTGTACTTTATATATTAATGAGTATGATAAATATATTTATCAGTGTATTAAATATACAGATCAATCTTCAGCTGGTTGTTGGTGTTCAGATGTTCATCATCAGGTAAATAAAGACATGAAACATTTATTTTCTTGATTTTATTTGAATTCTTTCAGCCTGTTTCTTGTCAGCACAAACAGACGTCTCTTCAGGGGACGCTGTAGAGGACAAGACGTCTCAGGTCTTTGAATCACCTACAGGTTTGGACTACAGACCACACAGAGACAACGAGGAACGTAAATATACCGTAAACCCAGGATAGAGGGGCTCAGTGAATGTGGTCTCTGTGGTGTGGAGGTGGATCAGTCCATCAGAGGAGACTTCATAGAAGGACAGAGATCCAGCAGGACAGTCCACATACACCCCTACTCTACCAGAGGATGAAGAGGAGGAGGAGGAGGAGGAGATGGATGTTTCTCTGTTATTGTGAAGGACAGAGTAACCACGACTATCAGAGCAGAACAGACTCCAGGAATGATCATTATATCCAAACACACATTCATCTCCTCCTTTCCTCCTGATTCTTCTGTAACTCACTGATACACAAATACCTCCTCTCCTCTGGACCTCCCAGTAACAGCGACCGCTCAGAGCAGACCTGCACAGCAGCTGACGACGATCATCAAATCTGTCTGGGTGATCAGGATATGACTGAAACTCTCCTCTTACATGTGTCACCCTCCTGTTGTCTTCAGACAGCCTGAGTCTTCTGTTCACTGTGTTTGTGTCCACCTCCAGCTCACAGGCATCTGATGGAGAGAAGGAGAAACATCAGAGCAGCAGGTCATCATCTGATCATCTACAATCATCTGAGCTGAGGGTTCAGAGTCAGCTCTGATGGTCTGACCTTTGACCTCCTGCTGAGTCAGACATGTTTGACCTCTGACCCCAAACTCTGCTTCATCTTTCTATCTGAACCAGTTTGATTTCTGTGTTTGTGGTTCCATGGTCCACCTTCAGTTTTTCCTGGACCTGGTCTAGTTATGGACCAGTGAACCACCACGGTCTTCAGTCTGGACCAGAGAAGAGGACCTGGTCTAGTTATGGACCAGAGAACCACCACGGTCTTCAGTCTGGACCAGAGAAGAGGACCTGGTCTAGTTATGGACCACTGAACCACCACAGTCTTCAGTCTGGACCAGAGAAGAGGACCTGGTCTAGTTGATCAGACTCTGATAAATGCAGATCCTGAGATCTGGGTCATAAAGTGGACTCGTTAGAGCACCAGGCCATTTATTGAAATAAAAACAGATGTTCAAAGAAAATAGTTGACATGTTTTCTTCCTTCAGTTCTGTCCAAAAATCTGAAATCCTGATGATTCTTGGATGTTGAACTCTTTCCATGGCGCTCACACACAGCACCCAGTGCTCTCTAACTTTCACACAGACACAAAGAAAAGAATCTTTTCCTCTAATAAAGGATTTCCTCAAATAAAAGAGCCTGTGGCTCAAGTTTTTCTCTCTCAGTCTGAGGCATGTTGATGAACAACTCTTTTGATTTGATGGTATTTTTAATCTTGTTTTTTGTGCAGGCTCAGATTTTGTGTCAAATGTGAGGACACAAAGGGTCTGGTGTCCAAATATTGACCCAGAAGAGGAACAAGCCCTCACTTATTAACAACATGTTCAATCCAAACTGTTTGAATCTCTGAATTAACCCTCGTCCTTTCACAAATAGAAAATACTGATCAGTGATTCTGTTTTGAACCCTTTCAGTCCCACTCACACTCAGCACACAACGCCACTAAATTAGACAGAAAATAGAAAAACAGGAATCATTTCATCAACAAAGAGCCCGTGGGTAATGTTCTCTGTCTGTCTGTCAGCGTCTGGGACATGTCATTGATTCACTACTTTATTGATTTGAAGCTTTTTGTGTGCACAGGCTCTGATTTGAACTCAAATGTCAAACATGGAGCCAGAGCCCAAAAAGTGGAGCTGCCAGAATAACAGGCCAAAAGTCTGACACAGTAGAGAGCAGTTTTCATCCAAATGACTTCAGTCTGTCAGTGACTTCTGTCCTGCTGATTATTCTCCATGTTCAAATCAATGATCACACACTGAACCCTTTGAGCTCCTCTCAATGTGAAAATCCTGGAGCCAAAGGGACAAATAGATATTACCCATAATCCCCTGGGTTGGCCTGAGGCTCTCATGTACAGCTGACGTTCAGCTCATGGTGTGATGGAGCATTTCTCTGATCACACCAACACACCATCTCTGCTGATTTTTCTTCCTCATCTTCACTTTGATCATGTGACCTGTTCCTCAGACTAATGACCTCTGACCTTCATGTCTCCATGCTTTATCCTCCTGATGCTGTTTTATCTCTGGAGCTCTGACACAATCCTTCAGATGAAAAGTTTATTAGAGTAAAAAGTTGAATAGCAACTGGATGCAAAAAGATGGCCGCCGAGGTGCAGACACACAGTTTGGCAGGTCCTCAGTGTTTGCCTAAAAACTACTTCAAAATGAGAAAAAGACCTTGGATTTTGCTGTCAACATATTTTGTTTGTCTTTAGTATAACTTCTTATCTTCTGTTGAGTTCAACCTTTCCAAGAAAAAGGAAAAATGTATCCTTTTTTTCCAGCCAAATATAGTCAGTACCTTTTTTCTGCAAGAGTACAGGACTGTGGCCACGCTTGGCCTCCCCCAGGTAAATCAGAAATACCAACTACAAGTACATCATCAAGAGGTGCTTCAAATCTCTTGTATTACTGCTTTTGGCTGGTGGTGTTGAACCAAACCCTGGTCCTCAATCTTCCATCACAAATGCCTTGGATTCTACACAAACACAACCTACTGACTTAAACCTTGGTCTACAGATATCTGGTCTGCGCCCACAGCTGCCCTGGCTACCACTGCAGTTACCTGGTCTATATTCATATCAGCATGGACTACAGCTATGGTTAACTGGGTCGGTAACACTACAAGCCGGTTCACTACAGATAGCCGGACTACCACCAATACTATCAGGGCCGCTACTAGGGCTGAACAATTAATCAGATTTTGATCATGATTTCAATTTTGCCATTTGACAATCATAAAAACATTATAATCGAAGAACAACGATTAATATGCCACACAGTGTGGAGTGCCGTGTATGCAAGTTAATGCGCTTCATAGCGCTTCTGTGTTCCACATGCAGTCACAGCGAGTGTGTTTGACTTATGTGGATCAATAATTGTATGTGCCACTCACTGGGTCTTTAAAGTTGTGTCTAAATCAATTCTGAATTTTTAAATTAATGAATAATCATGTAAATTAATTGTGATTTCAATATCACTTAAAATAACCGTGATTCTTATTTATACCATAATCATCCAGCCCTAGCCGCTACTACTCCTAGCCGGTTCCCCATTGCTAGTGGGCCTACCACCAATGCTAGTAGGGCCGCTACTACCCCCAACTGGTTCACCCCTGCTAGCCGGACTACCACCAATGCTAGTAGGGCTGTTAATACTGCTAGCCGGTTCACAGCTGCTAGCTGGACCACCACAGCTAGCCGGACTGCCACCAATACTAGCAGGGCCGCTACTACCACGAACCAGTTCACCACTGCTAGCTGGACAACCACAGCATGCCGGACTACCAGCACCATCGCTACCTGGTCTCCTCCCAGTGCTAGCCAACCAGATACTATGGCCAGTCAGACCACCAATACTAGCTGGCTTATCGCAACCACCCGGCTCACAGCAGTTAGCAGGGACATCGCAAGGCCGCCCACTACGGCTTGACAGCGCACTGCAGGGCCACAGCTCACCGCAGCTAGCAGGTTCATCACGGCTGAATCACCGCTTGCACCCAGCCATCACCACTGCAAGCAGTATTACAGTCACAACAGCCCAATGCGCACACTATGACAACATCTACAGGTGAGCAATTTACATCACCTTCTTTGTCCACTTATCAAATCAGAAAAATAAAACTAGAAACCCAGTTTTAAAAAGACACAGATCTGCAAAGTTCTTCCATACTCTAAATTAGGCCAGAAAAATCTGGGACCCACAAGCTAAACCAAAAGGACAATTGAGTGGACATTCAAGTATACGTAGTTTGGCACCTAAGCGTGAAGAGCTGGAACATACAGTATACTCAGCAATTCCAACATTGATTTTTTCGGTCTTTCTGAACCATGGTTAACATCTTTCTTATCTGATCCTGTAATATCTATGCCAGAGTATAATGTTTCAGGAATGACAGGACACTTGTTGCAGTGTGTTTGAAGAATCCATTATACTCAGTAAACTCCCTAAAATTTGAAGTGATTTTATTGCTCTTTTATTTGCAAACATTTCTGCCTTTTCTAATTGATTTTGTCCCAAATATTTGTGCATTTGAAGTCATCAGGTAATCAACTTTGACCTTTTTCAAACCTTTGTCCCACACAGTGAAAAATCTGTTTTTGGTTTTGTTTGTAGTTTTCTCTGCTCCCTGAAATGTTAGGAATCAAACAATGATTTGACTGTTTTATAAAGCAGTAAATATCCTGAGTTTATTTTTGAGCTCAAACAGCTTGAGCTGGTAGTTAAAGGGTTAAAAACACACTGATTTACTGTTTGAGCCAATCAGAGGAGGAAGTCCATGTGACCTGTGGTGGCGTAAAAGCCCTCTGAGTCGTCAAAGAATCAGAAGAAGAATCAGAAATACTTTATTAACTCCCAAAGAAATTTGGTTGTCAGTTTCTCTTCTACACAGTATAGCAGTCAGAAATATCAGATGAAGACATTAGAATAGATAGGAGTAGCACTGTTCTTAACAAAATTAGAGAAGTCAAAATGGAAAATTTTAAAACCAATACAACTAAAATGATAAAAACAAATGAAAAGAGCATGAATAATGAAGGACAGAGTTGCAACACAAGCCTTGAAAAATATCAACTTCCTTTAAAGAAAACATCAATAAAAATGTGGTGGAAATAAGACTCTGAATGAAGATTGGAAGGAATACACAGTATTAACAATGAACAATATTTACACTAAAAATGTGAACACAGCCATGACAGGAGAGCAGAGAGGACAAAGCAGAGAAGAAAGCATTTAACAACCAGAACAAAAAAAGTTTTTTGACCCGTCAGTGTGACATGGTGTGTCTTGAACTCAATCCTGGGACAGGGACCATTTCAGTTCACTAAAGACTGCCCCATGGGACTTTTTAAATGTATTTGTCAATTTTTAATGTGATCTTGGTATGTTTTAAACTGTTCCTTAAGGCTGTGAGAGGCTTTACAACTGTGGGCTTATTTCTGTTCTCTTTTTGCACTACAAAATTTCAGTACTTTTAAATGATGCACTGCTACACTGCACTAGCTCATCCTTGACTGGGAACATTTAAACTACCTCACTGTACTTAAAAAACATGATGGAAATATTATTTATTCTTTCTAAGAGTCTTGAAGCTTGGTGAAATGTAATTTTGTCTACTGTTTTACTGTTGATATATACTTTTTTATGACTTCTTAAAAAATCAAAGGATGTTAAAATCTGGATCTACAGTATTGAGATGTACTATCTGCCTGTGTGAATGAATGCTGAAAGCTTATTTCAGTTTAAAAACAAAAATCTGTTTACAAGAAAAACAGACACAGTAGAACAGGCTGAAGCTAAGGCTTAGTCCTGCATCATAGGATTAACTGAATAATTCAATAAAACATCAGTATGGTACATTATTCCAAAACACATGAGAGCTTAAACTGAAAAATAAATTCAATCAAATTTGATCATTTTAGATTTTAAAGTCTTCTTCAGAACAACATGAATTACATCTTTATTTTCATTGTTTAGTCCATTCCAATATTAGTATCAACCAATTTTAAAATACATTTACAATCAACATTGTCATATGTGGGCCAAATATGTCACATTGCTATACCATCACTTCAATGGTACATTTAGCATCAGAGTTTTCATTTTCCAAGAGTTAAATGTTGGTTTTCTGTCATTTAGCTTCTTGCACAAATAAAAAGTCAAGTCAAAGTTATTTGTACGTTTAAAAACAACCTCAGTTGACCAAAAGCTGCACAGGGGTACAAAATAATCGTTCATACACTTCATACATAAAATTGTCACATTGGAACAACAAGTCAGTTTTTGTGAAGTAAAGACTTTGTGCTCCTGTCAAAATATAATGGGAGTATTGGGATAATGACTAAAGAAATTTCTGCAAATCAGTATAATCAAAATCACTGATGCAATAAAAATGTTTCTAGGATGCAAAGAAATTTAGATCTTAATGAAAAACTGTACACACAGTAAAGGACAGCTCTTCTAGTTTTCTTGAAGATTCATCGAGGAACTGAGACTGTGTTCAGTTTAAGCGCCACTGCACCAGACCTTCAGTTCAAGAGCTGGACAAGGCAGCAGATATTTATCTTGGAAACAACAACAGAAGAGGAGGAGTTGATATTCTTGTTGTTGTCTAAAGAATTATATATTAGAGATACTTCAGACTGTACTTGATAAAATTATAGTAAATATGTAAAGAATACAATAATAACTAATTATAAATATATTTATATAATAAATCAAAATAGCTCAGTCTTCAGCTGGTTGTTGGTGTTCAGATGTTCATCATCAGGTAAATAAAGACATGAAACATTTATTTTCTTGATTTGATTTGAATTCTTTCAGCCTGTTTTTGTTCAGAACAATCAGCTGTTCTGGTGACATCATGACTGATGATCAGCTGTTTCCTGTCAGCACAAACAGACGTCTCTCTTCAGGGCCTGCAGAGGACAAGCGTCTGAGTCTTTGAATCAGCAGGTTTGGACTACAGACCACACAGAGACAACGAGCCTGATAAACCTCCAAACCCAGGATTAGACTCAATGAATGTGGTCTCTGTGGTGTGGATGATCAGTCCATCAGAGGAGACTTCATAGAAGGACAGAGATCCACTGGACAGTCCACACATACACCCTACTCTGTATGAGAAGAGGGAGGAGGAGGAGGAAGATGGATGAATTGTTTCTGTTATTGTGACGGACAGAGTAACCATCTGAGCAGATCAGACTCAGGAATGTCATTACAAACACATTCATTTCAAGTACCTTTCCTCCTGATTCTTCTGTAACTCACTGATACATAAACATCTCCACTGGACCTCCCAGTAACAGCGACCGCTCAAACAGACCTGCACAGCAGCTGAGGACATCAAATCTGTCTGGATGATCAGGATGACTGAAACTCTCACATTTGTCACCGTCCTGTTGTCTTTCATAGTTTTCTGCCACTGTGTTTGTGTCCACCTCCAGCTCTGGGCGTCTGATAAGAAGGAGAAACATCAGAGCAGCAGGTCATCATCTGATCATCTACAATCATCTGAGCTGAGGTTCAGAGTCAGCTCTGATGGTCTTGAATGCCATGATTTGACCTCTGACCCCAAACTCTGCTCCATCTTTCTATCTGAATGATTTCTGTGTTTGTGGTTCCATGGAACCTTCAGTTTTCCTCTGGTCTAATTCTGGACCAGTGAACCACAAACTTCAGTCATTAAATCAAAGATTAAAAACACTCACACTTCTTCACACCAGGTCTCAGTCTGTGCGCTCCACCATGGTCCAACCTGGAGACAGAAACCAAAGCTGGGATCAGTTCTTCATTCATCAGGGTCCTGAGATAGCCTCCCTCTCCAGCCCCACACCAATCAGGAGCTTTCTACAGAAAACCCCTCTGTCTCCATCCAGGGTCTGTCTGGGCTCAGAGCTCTGAGTGGATCCTCTTAACCAGGTCACACCGTGGTTTCAGTGGGACAGGCCCGTGGATGGCTCTTTATTTTCACACTTCTGCATCACAAACAGGATCTATGTGTTTACTTCTCCTCTTAGTACATGAGTGTGCGCTCATTTCCACGCACAGACCTGCGTTTATCAGTGTGAGCGTGGGGCGGGGCGCTGGTGTCCCACGTCAGGGTCTGAGCTGGTTAGACTCAGTCAGTGTGGACTCTCACTGCAGCCCAAATCTGTGAAGGAGGACCATCACATCATCCTGACTGTGTCTCTGTAGACTTCACAGCTCAACACTCACATTAAATATGATGTCTAAATGGATTTAATAAACACCTCTGACATCCCTGTGGACTAATGAGCTGTTGAAATAAGGCTGAAGAGCTGTCAGCTGATCTGTTCATTCATATTTAATAAAGGAGAGTTTTCTTCAGCTCTTTATTTGAACCATCAGAGAGGCTTCTTTCAGTCATCATCAACTTTATAAAACACTTCAGTCTGTGCAGGACTGTGGAGATCTGAGCAGAGAAACTACAAACTGATCAAGTCTGACAGGAAACTGACATAAAAGACTAAACAGTCAGTGTACTATTACTGATTGACCATTTACCGTCTTTACCAAATATGACAACAATTACAAGGCTGATCTACCAATTCATCCATGAACTGGAAGTCTTCTGAATGAAGCTGCCTTGTGATGATTCATCGGTGAGACTTTGGATCACATGAACTTTAAATACATGATAGTGACAAAGAGAGCCTGAGGAGAGGGGCGAGCGAGGGTGAGGAAGTTGTAACCTTTAGAGATAAAGGGGTTAAAAGGGGTTTAAACTCAATTTATCACAGTACTGTTGAATCACTCTGCAGTCTGTTGTTTCAGTCTGAAATCAGATTACGTTTCAGATCTGCTCCAGTTAAAGATCTGATCTCTGTGCCCCCCCATGATGTTTTACCTTTGGCCCCTCAGTAAACCTCCTTCTTGTCTCCTGCATATTTATCATAAATGTGCCATTGTTAAAATCTAACATCAATACATTTTTTTTTAAAAAAAAAAGAAGAATTTAGAGCTTGCAGCCACAGTCTGACTTCCTGTCCAAACTCAAACCAGTCTCCAGTCTCTCTCTGCAGCCCTGACGTCTCTGACTCTCAGTCATCTCACTTTTCAGGCTGCTGAACATCAACATGTGATTCTTTCTTCTTCTGTGGTGTCAGTGTACCTCAGGATGTTCAGGCTGCAGCGTGGATCCCCCCTTCGAGCAGACAGCAGCTTCTCTCCTCGTTCTCCTGGATGATTGTAGCTCAGGTCCAGCTCTGTCAGAGAGGACGAGCTTAGAGCAGAGTCCAGAGACACACAGCCCTCCTCTGAGACCAGACAGCCGGACAGACTGCAGACAGACAGACAGACAGACAGGTGAATCCACAGTTTGACATCACAGGATCAGGTTCAGAATGAAGGCCTGTCTGTGGTATCTTCAGTCTCTACAGTAGTTTGGGAGGAGGAGCCTTTAACCATCAGGATCTTTAAAGTCCTCTATAGTCCAGGTCCAGAAGGGAGACCCCCTCTCTGAGAGCAGGCTGAAAACCTCCTCTTTTGCTGATAAAGCTTAGAACAAGTCCAGCTCCTCAGGGACTGGGCTGAAGACCACAGGTTGAAGGACTCTGTCCTAGTTTGGTTTCTATAAAATGATGAATGGTTTGGATGTGCTGCTGATTGATGGGTCCATCATTTCAAAGACTCAGACATGTTCTGCTCAAACAGCTCTGACCTTCCTGAAAGGCCTCAGAGCTGTTGGTCTTTCCCTGCTGAGTTTTTAGAGGAACCTGATCCACCCTGAGGTTAGCCTTCTCTCCTCTGACCTTTAAACTTCAGGGAGACTGTGATGATCATGAGAGTCTCCTTCTTGAAAGTCTTCTTTTTCATGACTAAGGCCCTTAGTCTTTTTAGAGAACATTTGGAGCTCCTTCATGTTGAAGGTGTTCAGAAGTTTAGATGATGGTCACAGCTTTGATTTGAATTTAATCATTTTTATGTTTACCTGAGAGTCTCCAGTCTGCAGTGTGGACTCTTCAGTCCATCAGACAGCAGCTTCACTCCTGAATCCTGCAGGTTGTTGTTACTCAGGTCCAGTTCTCTCAGACCAGAGGACTGTGAGCTGAGGACTGAGGACAGAGCTTCACAGCTTCTCTCTGACAGTCCACATCCGCTCAGCCTGATAAAGGAACAACCTAATAAATTAAAGCAACTCTCTTCATTAGACTCTGAAGATCCTTTGGCTGCCACAGTCCAGATTAAACATCCTGGTCGTTAAGATCTGTTTTATCCTTACCTGAGAGTCTCCAGTCTGCAGTGTGGACTCTTTAGTCCATCAGACAGCAGCGTCACTCCTGAATCCTGCAGGTTGTTGTTACTCATGTCCAGTTCTCTCAGAACAGAGGACTGTGAGCTGAGGACTGAGGACAGAGCTTCACAGCTTCTCCCTGACAGTCTACATCCACTCAGCCTGAGAAAAAACAACCTAATAAATTAAAGCAACTCTCTTCATTAGACTCTGAAGATCCTTTGGCTGCCACAGTCTAGATTAAACATCCTGCTCTTTAAGATCTGTTTTATCCTTACCTGAGAGCCTCCAGTCTGCAGTGTGGACTCTTCAGTCCATCAGACAGCAGCGTCACTCCTGAATCCTGCAGGTTGTTGTTACTCAGGTCCAGGTCTCTCAGACCAGAGGACTGTGAGTTGAGGACTGTGGACAGAGCTCCACAGCTTCTCTCTGACAGTCCACATCCACTTAACCTGAAAAAGATTCACATCAATTAATAAATTAAAGAAAGTTTCTTCATTAGACTTTGAAGATCCTCTGTCTCTATCAGTCCTGATTATACATCCCAGTCTTTAAGATCTGTTTTATCCTTACCTGAGAGTCTCCAGTCTGCAGTGTGGACTCTTCAGTCCATCAGACAGCAGCGTCACTCCTGAATCCAGCAGGTTGTTGTTACTCAGGTCCAGGTCTCTCAGACCAGAGGACTGTGAGCTGAGGACTGAAGTCAGAGGTTCACAAATTTTCCCTGAGAGTAAACATCCTCTCAGCCTGAAAAAAAATCATGTCGGTTCAAATACATTCTAGGATTTGACCTCTGATGTAAGTCAACCTTTATGTGTCTACCGCTGATGGATCCTCCACTTTTTCATCTTGTGGCTTACTCAGCAAAAACAAAAGCAAAAAAATTAAATGAAAAAAAAGGAAAAAGACTATCACTTGGCTCAACTCTGCATTAGTTTTTCAAGTAGAGGGGATTTTGAATGTTGACCTGAGAGTCTCCAGTCTGCAGTGTGAACTCTCCAGTCCATTAAACAGCAGTGTCACTCCAATATTTTGCAGGTCATTGTTACTCAGGTCCACGACTCTCAGACCAGAGGACTGTGAGCTGAGGACTGAGGACAGAGCTCCACAGCTTCTCTCTGATAGTCTACATCCACTCAGCCTGAGAAAGATTCACATCAACCTTTTAAATTAAAGAAAGTATCTTCATCATAATTTCAAGATCCTCTGAATGTCAAAATCCTGCAAAAAAAATCCTGGTCTTTCACATCTGTTTTATCCTTACCTGAGAGACTCCAGTCTGCAGTGTGGACTCTTCAGTCCGTCAGACAGCAGAGTCACTCCTGAATCCTGCAGTTCATTGTTACTCAGGTCGAGGTCTCTAAGACTAGAGGACTGTGAGCTGAGGACTGAAGACAGAGGTTCACAAATTTTCCCTGAGAGTATACATCCTCTCAGCCTGAAAAGAGATCATCAGTCAGTTTCAAATACATTCTTGGATTTGACCTCTGATGTAGGTTAACCTTTACGTGTCTACTGCTGATGGGTCCTTCATTTCTTATCTTGTGCCTCACTTGGCAAAAACAAAAGCAAAGTTAGAATGAAAAAGAAAAAAGACCTTAGGACTTTGGCTGAACTCTGCATTAAGTTTTCAAGTAAAGGGGATTTTGAATGTTTACCTCAGAGTCTCCAGTCTGCAGTGTGGACTCTTCAGTCCATCAGACAGCAGCATCACTCCTGAATCCTGCAGGTCGTTGTTACTCAGGTCCAGGTCTCTCAGACAAGAGGACTGTGAGCTGAGGACTGAGGACAGAGCTCCACAGCTTCTCTCTGACAGTCCACATCCACTCAGCCTGAAAAACGGTCGGTTTCAAAATTATTTGAAGAGTTGATCTCTGATGTACACAAGTGAACAATAATGTTCGTACCCTCATGTGAAAGAAAGAAAAACCCACAATGCTCACTGAAATAACCTGAAACTGACAAAAGTAGGATTAAGTTAAAATGTACTGCAATTTAACTTTTGGTTCAACAGTATTGATTTACTGATTGAATTTATTTATTTGATAGAGATGATGCAGTTTAACATAGTTACATCACTGAACATAGATCTGATGTGCTGCACAGAGTTTATATCAAATGCTCATTTCCAACTTTTGTCCCTAGTTGGGCCTTTGAATAAACAAGTCGGAAAATGTATTATATTTTACAGCTTGAAATAAAAAAAAGTTTGACAAACAACAATAAAAAAAATGTTCACATAAAAACAAGTAATTATACGACTCAGTTCAATATAGAGAAAAAAAACATGGGAAACTAAGACGGATTACAGCTCTTGCTTGCTTTAAGTCAGCACTTGATCTTTGTAGGGAATGGTTTTAAATCTGTTGTTAATTTGATTTTGATGGGGAATGAATTCCAAAGTTTAGAGCCTTTAAGAGAGAAAGATGACTGTCCCAATGTTGACTTTCATTTTTGTATGCAACAGTTTTCATTCATCTTGCTTCTTGTTAGTCTACTGCTGTTCTGTCTTTGAATAAATTTGGATCAGGATTCAGGTGCAAGATTATTAATACATTTGAAAACTAATTTAAGGAAAGAAAACTTCATGAAGCTTTCAAAGCTCAATAGATTGTATTTTTTTTTTCAAAATGTGGCAGTGGTGCCAACAGATGAGTTGTTGTCCATAACTTTTAGGGCATTATTATACAAGGATAACAGACTTTTTACTGTTGAAGGTCAACCCTGAGCCCAAACTGTCAAACAGTATGAGAAATGAGAAACAATCATAGAATGCATAAATATCTGAGCTGCTGGAATTAGCACTGCCTTATCAATTTAAAACAGTTTAGGTGTCTTCTTGCTGATTTGGCGGTTTTCTTCACATGTTAATCAAACCTGAGCTGTGGATCTAAAATGACTCCTAAGAATTTGAATTCATTGATGTCTTGTATTTGTTGAGCCTTTAACTCCACACAAAGTCTTTCAAGTTAGCACCGTTTCCTTATGGAGAAGCACACTGACACTGTCTTATTTAAGTTTAAAACAATATGATTGAGCTCCAGCCACTGCTAGACTCCATACATATGGTCAGTCAAGGTTTCTGCTGCCTTGCTCAGTGACTTAGCAGGGGCATAGATGACCGCATCATCAGCATTAAGCTGGATGCCATTGTCTGGACACAATTTGGGCATATCATTTTCAGAAAGACTAAAAAGCAGAGGGCTATGAACTGACCCTTGGGGGATTCTCATTGTGATTTTAAAAAGGATGATGTATGTCCTTCAACTTTTACACACTGTTCTCTATTTAGGAAATAAGAGTTGAACCAATTAACTGGGTTTTTAGAAAATTAAAAGTTGAAAGCTTGGAAAAAAGAATGTAGTGGTTGACAGTGTCAAATGCCTTTTTTATGTCAAGAAACATTGCCCACACAACACTACCACAGTCAAGAGACTGTTTTATGTTTTCAACAAAACAAGTATTTGCAGTTTCTGTTGAATACTTTGGTCTTAAACCAAACTGTTTCGAATAGAGAAGTTGATTTGTGTCTACAAACTCCACAACCTGCTCAGCCACAACTGATTGTGGTACGCAGCGTTGAGGAAACAGGCTGCTGCTGCTGAATGCAGCCTGATGCTTTGTTCCCCCCTCCCCACTGCTCACAATTAGCTGCCTATAAAAGCCACCTGGAGCTGAGGCCAGGCCTTTTGCTCCTGTCTGGTGTGCGTGGAGGTGCTTGGCTTCTCCTGGCTGTACTTGGCTGCTGTATAAGGTAAATACAGTCCTTTTATGGCGTCTTCGAGATAGTTTGGCATCTAATTTGTGCTGATTTCATCCAGAGTCCCAGCAAAGATCCACTGGTCCCTCTCAGAAGATTAGTAGTATAGCCCACACTCGACAGGAAGTAAGTAGGGTGGCTTCTACCAACTGTTTGTTTGGTATGGTGGAATTATTTTTTTATTGACTCTTATTTCATTTCTTTACAGAATAAGGCTGCTGTTTTTGTTTCCCCTTAGTTCATTTTAGGTTCATTTGATCTCATTAGTTATAATCCTTGAGTTATTTTAGTTGACTGGGTTTCAATCGTTTTGCAATTAATTCTGTTTTGTTCTTTTAGGATTGACATCCTTAGCTGTGAGGCTGGCACCCGGGTGAGGGCCCTCCACCTACTGCATGTGAGTTTTTGACACAGGGTCACACGTAGACTACACCTGTTTGTTTGAGGATTGCTGTGTTTGTGTTTCACTTAAGGGTGAGTAAATGGGTAGCACCCCACACCTTCCTTAGTGTAGTTTGCCTCTCAGCTAGGGGTGTCCACTCCACATTTAAGTTCAGTTTTCTTTAAGTTAGCAGCCAACTTTTAGTTTGTTTTCACCCCTTTTTACTAGGCCTTTTTAAAATAGTATCATAATAAAGAATCATTTTAATTCACTTCTTGGTTGGGTTGTTTCATTTGCTTTAACAATTTTTCCCCTTTTCAGCTTCATTGTTTTTTGGCTTCTTGGTTACATAAAATAAAAGTATTATATTATTGGAACCCACGTCTCCTGCCTCCTCAATATCCACCTGTGTGCCCTTGATTTTGGGTTGGTTCAGATTTGGTCTATTCATCCCCTAGGGGGCGTTGTTGGTAATTTGTATTAGTACACCAAATCATCACTTTGTCACATAAGCAAAAAAAGCAAAGTTAAAAATAAAAAAGGAAAAAAAGACTGCAGAACTTTGGCTCGACTCTGAGTTTTTAAAGTAAAGGGGATTTTGAATGATTACCTGAGAGTCTCCAGTCTGCAGTGTGGACTCTTCAGTCCATCAGACAGCAGCATCATTCCTGAATTCTGCAGGTCGTTGTTACTCAGGTCCAGGTGTCTCAGACCAGAGGACTGTGAGCTGAGGACTGAGGACAGAGCTTCACAGCTTCTCTCTGACAGTCCACATCCACTCAGCCTGAGAAAAGAATCAGAAAACATAAAGAGCAAACGGTTAATGATCATTTTTGTAAAAACACAGAAATCTGATGTGACCTGTGCAGGTAGGTGCACCTACAGAGCTTTGCTGGAGGCTTTGACCACTGGCAGCAGCATCAGAAGAGCCTCCTCTGAAGCAGAGTATTTCTTCAGGTCAAACTCGTCCAGGTCCTTCTCTGAGGACAGTAAGATGAAGACTAGAGCAGACCACTGAGCTGGAGCCAGCCTATATGTGGAGAGACGTCCTGATCTCAGGGCCCATTGGATCTCCTCCACCAGAGAACGATCATTCAGTTCATTCAGACAGTGGAACAGATTGATGCTCTTCTCTGCAGACATGTTCTTATTCATCCTTGACTTAATGTACTCAACTGCTTCCTGATTGGTCTGTGATCTATTTCCTGTTTGCTTCATCAGATCTCGTAGAAGATTTTGATTGGTCTGCAGAGAAAGACCCATGAGGAAGCGCAGGAACAGGTCCAGGTGTCCGTTTGGACTCTGTAAGGCCTGGTCAACAGCTCTCTGGTACAGCTGTGTGATTGTAGATGTGTTGGAGACTGATGGGTCTTCTACCATTAGACTGACTCCAGAGTTGATGAAGGTCAGATGGACATGAAGAGCAGCCAGGAACTCCTGAACACTCAGATGGATGAAGCAGAACACCTTGTCCTGGTACAGTCCCCTCTCCTCTTTAAAGATCTGTGTGAACACTCCAGAGTACACTGAGGCTGCTCTGATGTCCATGCCACACTCTGTCAGGTCTTCTTCATAGAAGATCAGGTTTCCTCTCTGCAGCTGCTCAAAGGCCAGTTTACCCAGAGACTGGATCATCTCCCTGCTCTCTGGACTCCAGTGAGGATCAGTCTCTGCTCCTCCATCATACTTGATGCTCCTCACTTTGGACTGAACCGCTAGGAAGAGGACGTACATCTCAGTCAGGGTCTTGGGCAGCTCTCCTTCCTCTCTGGTCTTTTGCACATGGTCCAGGACTGTGGCAGTGATCCAGCAGAAGACCGGGATGTGGCACATGATGTGAAGGCTTCTGGACTTCTTAATGTGGGAGATGATTCTTTTGGCCTGCTCCTCATCTCTGGACCGTTTCCTGAAGTACTCCTCCTTCTGCTGGTCAGTGAACCCTCTGACCTCTGTCACCATGTCAACGCATTTAGGAGGGATCTGATTGGCAGCTGCAGGGCGTGTGGTGATCCAGAGGTGACATGATGGGAGCAGGTTCCCCCTGATGAGGTTGGTCAGCAGCACATCCACTGAGGTGGACTCTGTCACATCAGTCAGGATTCTGGTTTGTTGGAAGTCCAGAGAAAGCCGACACTCATCCAGACCATCAAAGATGAACAAGACCTGGAACTCCTCAAACCTGCAGATTCCTGCTTCTTTGGTTTCTCTGAAGAAGTGATGAACAAGCTGCACCAAGCTGAACTTCTGCTCCTTCAGCAGATTCAGCTCTCTGAAGGTGAATGGAAACATGAACTGTATGTCCTGGTGGGCTTTGTCTTCAGCCCAGTCCAGGGTGAACTTCTGAGTGAGGACTGTTTTACCAATGCCAGCCACGCCCTTCGTCATCACTGTTCTGATTGGTCCATCTTCTTCAGGTGTTCCTCTAAAGATGTCTTCTCCTCTGATGGTCTTCTCTGGTCTGTGTGGTCTCCTGGATGTGGTCTCGATCTGTTGGACCTCATGTTCTTCATTGACCCCTCCAGCTTCTCCCTCTGTGATGTAGAGCTCTGTGTAGATCTGGTTCAGCAGGGTCAGGGTTCCTGCTTTAGTGATCCCCTCAAACACAGTCTGGAACTTCTGCTTCAGGTTGGACTTGAGTTTTTCTCGGCACACTGAGGCGTCAGATCCTGAAGGAAAAACCAACAAGTGACATTTAAGTCTTGATCCTGGACAAAGTCCTGACATCACAGAGGGGCTGCTCACATCTTTTAATTTGACCAAAAAGTGTTTTTATTTAAACCTTGTGGTATCATATTGAATCAGATATTAATAGTCATACTTACAGCTTAATTTGTGAAGTATTATTAAAAACAGAGGTTTATAAAGTGCTTTGACAAACAGCCAGGAACATATAGAAGACAAAGCACAAGAGTCTTATAACAAAAGGATCAAACCATCAAAAAAGCTCAATTTTAATAAAAAAACTCTCACAAACACACAATGACAGAATAAAGTAAACACAGTAAGAACAAAGAGGAGAGAGCAGCAGCATTTCTGGAGTCTTTTAAATGTATAATAAAAGTAAGTAATGACATTGATAAGAAGATGAAAACATTAAAAGCCAACAACAGCAGAAGCTACAAGTAATGGAAGCTAAATTATGAGAACAATAAAGACAAATACTGGGCTACAATGACAGAAATACAGAAATAAGCTTAAGATGACATCATGGGAGAGCAAGTCTGTAAAGATGAGATTTTAAAAGTGACTAGAAAGACCCTTTCTGCAGGCCTCATCTCCTCAGGCAGATCATTCCAAAGTGGAGGCATACTGATGGAGAAAGCTCCATCACCTTTAGTTTGGAGTCTTGACCTCAGAGTGACCAGAAGGCCCCTGTCTGAGGATCTGAGTCTGTGAGCTGGATCATAACAGATCAGTCGCTCTGAAATATAGTCAGGAGCTGGGCCCAGGAAAGCATTAAAAGAGATTAGTTCAACTGCAAAATGGACTCTATACTGACGGGAGACAGTGAAATGAGCTGAAATTGGGTGATGTGTCGTCTGTTCAGACCTATCAAACGCTGAGCTGCTGTATTTTGAACCAGTTGGAGGTGAGAAAGAGATTTTTGATGTAAAGCAGAAGGAGAGAGTTACAGGGTGAGGGTATGGATGAGTTTTTCAAGGTCTGTTGGGGAGAGCACTTCTTTTATTTTAAAAATGGTTCTTAAATGAAAGAAACAGGACTGGATGACTTTGTTGATGTGGGTGGAGAAGATGAGGTCAGAATTAAACAGAACTCTGAAAGTTCTGGTTGTGGGTTTAATGTTGAGTTAAAGGTCCAGTGTGTAGTTTTTAGCGACATCTAAAGGTGAGGTTTGAGACTGCAGCACTCCGGCAATCCCCCCTCCCCTTGAGCGACGGTGGCCCTCCAAGCACTGAAAGCGTTTTTTCAACATGGCGTCGTCAACGAGTGTTTCCAGCTACCAAGCTATCAAATATCTCTGTTGATTCACCACATTTGAAAGTTCAGAGAGCATTTTAGGCGAGAAAGTCACCACGTAGAATACCAAAATGTGGTCATTTGAGCCATAAAATGCACGGATACAAATTTCATTTCGGTATTTCGGACATTCTGTTAAGCGGGCCATTATGCCAAGATACTTCCGGTCGGCTCCAAAACAAGAGCGTAATTTACAAAAGCGTTAAAAAACTAATAGGAGATAATGAAGAAAGCTTTTATTTTGAAAATGGGAAGTTTGCTAGTAGCTGATTTTTTAGCTGAATGCCGTCTCAAGACGACTTGATGATTCTGATATTGTTACGACCTGAGGCTGTTTTTTATTTGAGTCCGTTTTTCCAGTATTTTGTCCGATGACTTTCATTTTGAAGCCTGAGGCCGTATTATCTGACGGAGGTTTTATTGAGGGGGGGTTTCTGATGCAGTTTGGTCTGAGAAATGACACAGAGGTTTTCCTGAGACCGAAGTATCCTAAAAAGTACACCTTACCAATGTGTACATGTGCTACTGAATAACAAATTAGGAGCAAACAATAAAATTAAGGAGTACGGTGAAAATCTTTATCTTTGTCTCATCAACAGCGTTATATAGCTCAGTTATCAGCCTATGTTTTCTGTCCACAGAAAATTGCTTGTGGCCGTGAAATAAGCCTCTCATAGCAGATACATTCTCTGCGTCTTACTCCGACTTCTCCCGAAAGTAAACAAATAAATTCGGCTCCATATAAGAGTACAATTCGACACTTAGTCTTACCTGTCCAGCAAAAAACAGGCAACTTCTGCGTCTGTCTGCAAACTTATCCTTCAGGGACTTCCATCTGGGAAAGGCAGCGCCGATGTTGACCCTGTTTTTTATGTCTTAGCCTGTCCCGATTGCGTTTGGCTTGATCCCGTTTTCGTTTCTTTGACAAAGTTTCATGCTCCTCTGCTGGCAAATTGTACATGTGGTCCTCCATGTTTGTTTGTATTAGCACAGCTGCTTGGTAATCACTCTCTTCTTCTTCGTCTATTTCACAACTGTGCATTTCCAAAAGGGGTGGGAAAAAAACGCGAAAGCGGAAGATGGCGACGCAAGATGGAGGCCCCATAAACGGGCGACCCACTCCTAGATTAATATAAATGACTTTTTCTAAGGTAACGAAAACAAAACATTAATTATTTAAGGCTGATAAGAAACTACTTTAAATATACTTTAAAATAATATATTCCATTTTTACCAAGTCTGTTATTTTATATTTTTTTCGTTTAGCATTTAATAATACACACTGGACCTTTAAAGGGGAGACCAAAAGAAGAGCTTAACTATAAGTAATTAATAATTAATCATGTAAACATTAATCATGTTTCTAGTTGTTGGTCGCATATTAAAATTTCTGGTTAAAACAAACAAGCTTTCACAGCCGTGGCTACGGCTATTGGCACATCTGCCTACGTCACAGCCACAGCAGCTCTGGGTGATTACATGGTGGGGATCAAGTGGCATCTCGTTTGTCAGCTTCACCTCTTCACCTTGGCCTTCAAAACAGAGGCCTAAGGGGAAGGTGTAAGAGGAAGGAGTAAGACAAAAGGGAAGGGCTCAGGGGTAGAATTCACCCTTTGAGTAACTGAGTTGAAGGAAGTTTTTCTTCCATCCAACAGCTGATGTCACTCAGAGTCCTCAGGTCTTTGAGGAAGGTATATCTGTGTGTCGTCTGCGTAGAAGAGGAAGGAGACTTGGTGGTGCTGAATTATTTGGTCGAGGGGCAGCATGTAGATTCTGTTGGGATGGATCCAACCATGCATGAAAAGTGAGGCTCAGTCCCAGAACAGACTAAATTTGTCAATGAAGTGAAAGTTTGGAAGGACGGGATGATTGGAGCCAGATGTTCAAAAGGTGCAATCAGCATCAGAATTATCCAGATTTTGAAATCCCTTTTTTTAGCTATCCACAAACACATAATCCATCTTAATTTCATCCCAGTTGTTCAAAGCAAAGTTGGACTGGATCAGTCTGATCCAGATCCAAACTTTTCAACATTACTAAATCTGGATAATGAGTACTCTAAAGACTGCATATCACTCTGAGGGCTGCTAGGTGTGTAAAAAATGGTAGACTAGGCAGCATGGGGTCTCTCAGAGTGTTTTTACTTGAAGAAAGAAAAAAGCACAAAGTAAAAATATCTAATTTTCAATATCTTTTGACCAGCCAGAGTATATCTGTCCCACAAAAAGTAAAAAAAAAGCAAAGCCGTATTTTTGCATGTCTCACCTACTTGTGAGTGGAACCCCAAGCAGTGTGTAACACAATTCTTGCTTGTTTTGTCCAGCAAAAAATATTTCTACAAAGCAGAACGTCCTTCTCTATGATGAGGTCAATGTAGCACATGACATGCCTCCAACTTTCTCTTATAATGAGAGAGTGATGGCAAATGCACTAAGGGATACCACTGTCAGATACTATATTTTTAATTTTTTTTTTCTGATCAGCTCAGAGGACCTGCACTCTTCATGTGTGAGAGGATCTGCTCACAGAGATGTTGATCCACTGACTCAGTAAAGACAAGTAAAGACCACTGTGTTGAACTTTTGAGGCTGTGGTCTTCAGGACTCCAGCTGCGGTGGTGAAGCCGTGGTCCCTCCCTCCACCTGCACTCTGTGTAGACCACGAGCATCTGCTGACCTCGGGGAGAGTGAGGCTCAGAGATGCGTTCACAGCAGCTGGTGAAAATGAGTTGATGACTGCGACTGGCTGCTAATAGGTGGGTTTTTTCTAAAAATTAAATTGTGAGGATTCATCCTCCCTCTCAGTCTCTCTCCCCCTCCATTTCTGCTCCTCAGCTGGCAGTGGACGTGGCTACCTCTCTCTGTCGTTTTCTCCATCTCCAGCTTTTGGGTCCAAAATTTAACACTAAAGGTACTGTACCTTGAAAAAGTTCTCACTTGCTGATAACCAGCAGCGTTTAGGCCCAAGGACCAGACTTTGGTGCTCTGGGCTGCAGACCCCTGTCATAGATGATAACCCCCCTTCATCATAGTTGACATTTAGAATAAAGCTCTTACCGTTCCACAGATGCTCAGCCAGCTCGTCCTGATTCATCCTCCTCAGGAAGCCCACTGTGATCTTCAGAAATGCCTCTCTGCAGCTCCTCTGCTCCTCATCTTCACCAACCATCTCATCCTTGCTCTGAGCCTCTGACCATCCTGGGTAATCTGGACCTAAACCTCTCCGGATTCCCTTCAGCCTGTTCTTCACAAAGCTGATGATGTTCTCCTCCAGCAGCTGGAGAACAGAAGACAGTGGAGATTCAATGTGACAGAGCAGAACACTGACATTAAAGGAACACTACACCCAAACAACGATTTGGCCTCATTTTCTACTCACCCTCATGCTGAACAACACTGTGGAGTAGTTTTGGAACATCTAGGATGCAGCTGGAGATCTGGGGTATACTCGCTGTCCACTGACATTGATATCATGACTTCGATACGAGCCCGAACGAACAGTGTCCATAAAAGTCCACAAAAAGTCCACAAAAAGTCGGCAATATTCCTCCATACTGCTCGTGCGCTGTAATCCAAGTGTCCTGAGTGGGTAACGTCCACCATTTACTCGAAACGACATCATTTAGCACATGTTTATAGCCTAAACAGTACTACTTTGCATTTCTATGATACACTTACAGGTGCCTATGGGAGCCGCGGCTGACCAAACAAAGGAATGCGCACTCTGCAATAACTAGGAGCGTAGAAAAAGAAACAAGAACCCAAGAAATCCCACATTCTGCTGACCCCTCTTGTGTCTGTCCACCGCTCCGTTGCTCACAGCAGAATGTGAGATTTCTTGCTAGTTATTGCAGAGTCGCATTCCTTTGTTGGTCATAGGCTCCGTAGGCACCGTATAGCATGGACTTCACTGTTAAAGTGTGATGTTCTCACCAGAAATATGGAGTCCAGCTCTGATTCAGTCAGTTTGGAGAAGATACTGGAGAGTTCAGATGTTTCCATCTGATCTCTGTAGATCAGGACAGAATTAAAGAGATCAGTGACTCAGCATGAATTACCATCACCTGTGGATCAGAGGTGGTGATTTCATTCGATACTGAGAAGGCGTTCGACCAGGTTGAGTGGAGATATTTGTTCAAGATTTCTAGAAAGATTTGGCTTTGGTCCATCACCTTTAACATGGATTAAAATTTTGTATTGCTCTCCAATGGCTGCAGTTTGGACAAACACTATAATCTCTGACTATTTAAAGCTTCATAGGGGCTGCCAACAAGGCTGTAGTCTCTCTCCATTTCTGTTTAATTTGGCAATCAAGACACTTGTTATAGCTTTCAGGGTGGAAGATGGTATTAAAGGTATCTTTTGGGGCGGTAAACTGCATAAAGTGTCACTCTGTTTAATATTATATAAATATATCCAGCCCTCAGGAATCCATACCGAACCTATTATGCATTACAAAGGAAATTGGGTTATAAGATCAACTACTCATAGACTCTACTTTTTCCTTTTAATGATGTATGTGAGGATAACTCTGAGTTTCCTTTTAAAATATAAAAGGACACTTTTACATATTTAAGCATCAAAACTAATTGATCAGTGAAGGGGATGTATGACTATAAGTATTGGAACAAACACAGAACTTCAAAAACCCATTTCATATAAATATAGTTAGAATTCTTCCTAGAACAGGGCTCTCGACTAACTTTTTGAGTTGGTTGCAACGGTGCACCTAAAAATTTTTTTAAGGTGCACCAGCACAAAATTTAGGTGCACCCAAATTTTTCAGTGTCGCCTTTAACGCCATAAGATCACCATTTTATTACTCTCCATAAATTTAATATGATGTAAATGCTTTACAAAATAAGACGAAGATATAAAGAAATACTTGTCTTTATTTGAAGCAAAATTATACATTTAATGTAAAACAGCGCGTTTAAAGTGCTTCACTGAATGAAATTTACAACTTTAAACTAAAACATTAAGCAGAATAAAACATCTTCAAATAAAGGTGCTTGTTCTTAACCCTTTAAGGTCCAAGACCGTAGATGATAGCCAGAAAATTCTATTTTTTGGAGATTAAATTTTTATTTCACTTTCTGGTAATATCCTACAAAAATCAGAAAATCCATAAAATTCTACATAAATATTTTTCATATCTCAATTGATGTATTAGGTGTTTGTGGCAACTGATAATCCATTTGAGGACATTTTTATCTTTTATCTGATTTTATTCTGATTTTTTGTCATTTGATGATCAAATTGTGTAGATAGAGGTATTATAAAAGTATGTATCAAATATGGTACAATTGGCATTATAGGGTTAAAGTGTTTTTACTGAACTGAAATATAATATTTCAAACTCAAACATCTCAAGTTAAATAAAATATTTCAGGATAATAAAAGCTAATGTTTAAGGTGCTATACTGTGCTGAAAAATGAAATAAATATCCATATTTTAACAACCAACAACATAACATAACAGCTATAAATATTGCTACGACTTTTATACCAACATTTGCTCACAGAACACCAACAACACCAGCTACAGCAACAACAGCAACAAGGTCTCACGCAGAGATGAAGCATGTTACGCGTGCATGAGCACTTATTGACGTGGAATCCACCTCGGAGCAGAACTGTGATGTTACGAGTGTAGTAACCCAAGAACTACATTACCCAGCATGCAGTATGGGTTGGGAGCATGCGTGGTAACCCACAGGTACGTCCCGGCGTGGATTTTGCGTTCTCAAATAAATACACAAGCCTATCTACAATACGATGTGTAAACAGCGATCCATGTTTTGATGCCGACGCCAAGACAATACGGTGCCGTCCTCGTGTGAGGAGGGCCAAAGACGATTCAGCGGAGTTTAGCTGTGTAGCTTCCTGCTGTAGCCTGACATCGCAGAGTCTGACAGCTGATTGGATGATTACTGAGGGCTGTGTGTGTGCGTGCGTACGTGCGTGCCTGCGTGTGTGTGCAGGACCTGCTGTTGAACGGAGGCAGAGAGACAGACTGCGGGCGCGGTGTTTTGTCCGGTTTTAGCGGATTGTCTGCTACCACCGTTACCTTTGTTTTTTTTTTTTTTCACCCGGGGAGCGCAGGGTGCACCAGTGCGACCAACAGAAAAAGTTAGGCGCACTCTTACAAATTTTGGTCGCATATGCGACCAAAATGGTCGCACTTGAGAGCCCTGCTAGAATCCCTACGTATTTCAAATGATTCCCAAATGGTTGACCGCAGATAGCCCTCGTGGCCCTCACGTTACCTTTTTTTTCCCAAAAACTCAGCGATTCTCTGTAAACTCGATGAACATGCACCTGCAAGGTCATCTTTCTCATGAGAAACAGCTTCACGTGACTTTGGGTTGTAACTCTCTTTCCGGACAAGAAGATGGATTAAAGCTCCATTTGATTGCACCCAGCTACTTTTTGTCATTTTTGTTCTGAATGTCAGGTAGAGGTACGAACCAACTGAGCTTTCGAAGGATTATAAAGGGAAAATTCCTCACAGTCTTGGTCTGCCTAATGCTTTTTTTATGATTGGGAAGCCAATGTAATAAAGCTTTTGTATTGGGTTTCTACATCTAAAAATAAGGGGGGGGGGGGGGGGGCAGAAACCCACTCTCACTTCACCATTGATATGGCTTAAAATTTGGTACCAGTTAAAGAGACATTTGGGTTTAAAACAGGTGAGTAAATTTCTCCCAATTGCAAATCATCATTTCTTCACACATTCTATACTAGATAGTGCATTTCAGTCTTTGCAGAGACATGGACTTTTTATTCTCAGTGACTTTTTCTCAGAAGATAATTTCTCTTCTGTCAAAGCATTAATAATATATTGTGACACATCATTTTTTTTTTTTATATTTATAATTTTTATTTTTCAATAAACAAAACAATAACAATGACAGCAAAAGACATCCAACAAGTTGCCACAACATTACTCATATCCACAAACACAGACACAAAAACAAACGGGGGGGGGGGGGGTAGTTGGTACAGATATGATACAGATAAGCATCTCCCTTTCAGCTTAATACATCCCATTCAACGTGTTATTTCATCCCATTCAAAATATATATATTTTTTTACAATAAATAAATAAGTAAATATATCAACACATGAATAATTAAATAAATGTATTTCTCATTCAGAGTATTTGGAAATGAGCATAAGGGTGTTTGGATGGTCATGCCATCATTCTGTCATTTAAATGTCGTCTAATAAAAGTCCATGGAGCACCTAGTCCAGTGTCATAGTCCTTGAGGGAAGAGGCAGCACTCTCCATTGAAAGCAGATCCAGGAAGTCCTTGAACCAGTTCTGAGTATTATAGCAGTCTGGTGTACGGATTTTCCAGTTCATAAGTTTTGTTCTCTTTACAGAGAGAAAGGCTAGTGCAATAATTTGTTGTATATTTTGACTGTGTGTATTTTCTAATTTATTTCCCAGTATACACAGAGTAGGACATTGTGGAATATGGACTTTCAATATTATCTTTAAATTCTCTATCACTTCACTCCAGAAATGTTTGACCGCTGGACAGGACCACAATAAGTGTATCAGGGTACCACGCTTGCCACAGCCTTGCCAGCAAAATTCAGAAGCCTTTGGATCTATTTTTTTTAATTTATGTGGTGTGATATAAGCCCTGTGTATAATTTTAATTTGGATAATTTTGTATCTGAAACAGTTGGACATAGATGTTGAACGTTTCAATAATAAGTCCCATTGCTCTGAAGTAAGAGGCGAGGCGATGTCGCCTTCCCATTGTAGTTTGGTGGAGATGGTGCTATCAGGGAGGGATAGACTTAATATCCTGTATACATTTGAGACAGTACCTCGTCCAGTAACGGCGTCCCTCAGTTTACCGTCAAGAATACTTGCAGATCCCAAAGTAATTCCCTTCGATGTTGTTTTTCTGAAAATTGATTTAAGCTGTAGGTATTGTAGAAAACCAGAGTCATTCAAACCAAATTGTGCTTTAACCTCGTCAAATGGTATAATTTCCCCATCTCTTACAATCTGCCCCACCTGAGAAACATTATGATGTTGCCAGTTTCTCTCTGCCAGTATTTTACCACCAGCAGTCAGCATCGGATTATTCCATATTGGGCAAGATGGTAAAGACATTCCATTTATGAAAAGTTTTTTATGTATCGCATTTGCAATTTCACATGAAAATTCAATTAAGGTATTATTTATTTTAACATCATACTTTGGATAGTACCATAGTGATTTTATAGAAATACCTCTATTATATTCCGCTATGGCCCTCTCCTCCACCCACTCCCAACTGCCTACTGCATATTGATCTTTGTCTTTATATGCCCATGACAGTGGGAATCTGGCATTATATGCTAAGTAATAAAGATGTACATCTGGCACACCCAGCCCTCCTTTATTTCTAGGCATAGCCAACTTTCTACGATTGATTCTGGGCTTTTTATCATGCCATAAAAAACTTGAAAACAGTTTATCAATTTCCTTAAACCATTGTTGTGGAAACTTTAAAGGTATGGCTGACATAAGGAAGGAGAGTCTGGGTAGCAGGTTTGTCTTTATTACCTCTGCTCTACCCCACAACGACAAGGGCAGAACTGTCCATCTCTTTATGTCATCTTTAATTGCCTTCAGCATATTAGGGCCATTTAAATCAAATATCTTACTAATTGGGTATCTAATATTTATTCCAAGGTACTTCATGCCTTGAGGTTTCCATACAAACGGTGCCGAGCCAAGGTGTGCTGCAAATGTACAATGATTAAGAGGAGTGGCCTCACTCTTATTGTAATTAATTTTGTATCCTGATAATTGACCAAAATTTTCTATGAGTTTTAGAAGATGTGGTATTGAATAGATTGGATTAGATAATGTTAATAAAATATCATCAGCATAAAGGCTGGCTTTGAAATCATATTCACTCAAATTAATACCAGTTATATTTTTATTTGCTCGTATGGCACAGGCAAGTGGCTCCAGTGCTAAAATAAACATGGTTGGTGAGACTGGACAACCCTGTCTTGTAGATCTAAACAGTTGAAAGGGTGGAGATATCATACCATTTGTTTTGATCTGAGCTGTTGGTTGATGATACATTGCCTTGATCCACTGCATGCATATTGGGCCGAAACCAAATTTAATCAATGTATGAAATAAAAAGGGCCATTCTATTCTATCAAAGGCTTTTTCAGCATCCAGCGATAATGCTATTGCTGGATGCTGAAGGGTTGAAGCCCTTGACATCACATGAAGGAGTCTCCTCATATTGTTGGAAGCCAGGCGGCCTCTAATGAAGCCAACCTGGTCCAAATGTACCAATGTAGGAATTACCTTTTCCAAGCGTGTTGAAAGTATCTTAGCAAATATCTTATAGTCATTATTTAAGAGGCTTAATGGTCGGTAATTACTCATTTGCATATGGTCTTTTCCTGGTTTTGGGATTATAGAGATTGTAGCAGATCGCATAGTCATTGGCATTGACTGTTGAATGACTGGCATTGAGAAATAATATCATTGTAGAGCATAGTGAGAAGTGGAGCTAATGTGTCCTGGAAACATTTATAAAACTCTATACTGTAGCCATCTTCACCTGGGGTTTTTCCAGATGAAAGTGCTTTAATGGCAGACTGTACCTCTGTTTCCAGGACACACGTCTCCAACTCCTCTCTCTCTTCATTTTTAAGTCTGGGCAATGGAATATCCTTAAAAAAATTGTTCATATCATCCTCATTAGCACAATATTCAGATTTATACAGATTAGAAAAATACTCTTTAAATGCTGAATTAATTTGTGTCTGATCACAGACCACTGACCCTTCACAGTTATATACTGCTGGAATAAAGTGTTGATTTTCCTTTTGTTTAAGTCGGAGTGCAAGCATTTTTCCAGCCTTGTCTCCAACTTCAAAATGCTTCTTGCGTAGCTGAAACAAAGCAAATGATGTTTCTTCATGTAAAATAGCTTGCAGATCGGCTCTCATCAATAATAATGAGTCCCTCAATCTTTCATTTTTAGGGTCATGCATATGTTCGATTTCTAGTTTCTTAAGTTCTTTCATTAAAGACATTTTTTTATCTAACCTTTTTTTATTTCTTGCAGTGGAATAGCTTATAATCCACCCTCTGCATGTGGCTTTGAAGGCTTCCCACACTATTTGGATTGAGGGGCCAGAATTTATATTTATATCAAAAAATTCAGTCATTTTCCTACGAATTTCTGTAATAAATTCGCCATCTTTTAAAAGTGAATTATTAAATCTCCATTGTTTAGTTTTATGCAAGTTCACCAAGGGGATAAAAGTAACTGATATAGGTGCATGATCAGATATAATAATACTATGTATTTCTGAGTCTAACACATTCTCCACTAAATTTTTGGATATAAGCAAATAATCTATTCTTGAATATGAATTGTGCACCTTGGAACAGAATGTATATTCACGAGAACAAGGGTTAATTAGTCGCCAAGTATCAGTCAATGCCAATGTGTCTTTAAGTTCCTTAAGTGCTGCAGAAAGAGCTCCATCTGATGGGAGAGGGTGGCTAGAGCGATCGACAGCAGGGTCACTGACAATATTAAAGTCTCCTCCAACCACAATGGGACTTCCAGCAAATCTGGATAAGAGTAAATTCAGAGATGATATAAACACAGCTTGTCCAGAATTGGGAGCATAAATATTAACAAAAATACATTTTTGATTATGCAAAAAGCCTGAAATTATGATATATCTCCCATCTTTGTCAGCTATTTGCTCTATTAATCTGAATGATATTCTTTTTGATATCAAAATGCTGACACCCCTGGCCGCTCCATTCCCTGGGGCTGAAAATATTTGGCCAACCCATCTCTGTTTTAATTTAGGGATTTCAGCTTCTTTAAGGTGTACCTCTTGGAGCATTGCCACATCACATGCTAATGATTTTAAATGTGAGATGATCTTATAACGTTTGAATTTATTTGAGACTCCATTAATGTTCCAAGACATCAATTTTATTGTATCAGGGCCCATACATGTAAAAAATAGCCATATTCACCACTGTAGCAACTTCACCTGATAATTCAACATTTGTTTTCTGTACCACATGGGGAGTTACACATAACAAAGACAAGGAAATAACACGAAAAATGCCATAAGGCAAATAAACACCTAACAAAAGAGAGACAGATGCCATATCTGTCCCTTAATCCGTGAACAAATGTGAGGAAAAAAGGGAAGAATAGAAGGGGGTGGGGGTGGTGCGATTATCTGCAATACTCAGACCTTTTTCTCTCTCTCTCTCTTTTTTTTTTTTTTTTTTTTCCCTCTTACAAGCCAGTCAATTATTCCCTACTGGACTTCACTGAGGCTATGAGGGGAACATCGTAACTAAAGCACCAATTTAGGCGCAGTTGCCGTTCAATTTAGGCGATATTAATTGTGCCAGGGGTTTAAATAATATTAATTAATGACCAGCCGATCAGAAAGAACAGACATATTGAATCTGACAGCCGATATAATAACATAAAAAAGCAAAAATTAACTACACCATATTTTCTGTCAGCACTTTGGCTGCTCCACTTCTATATTTCTAACTTGTCCATATATAATCGGTGGCCTATTAAGAAAGCAAAAATCAATAACTCACATCTGTCTGCCAGTGCGCTTCTGCAGTATCTCGAGGTCAACCAAAAATATTGGGAAGGTGCCGTTTTAGTTCTGTGGTCGCTTCCTCAGGGCTTTTAAAGATGTATTTGTTACCATCAATAGTAACTATGAGCCTCGCTGGATGCAGAATGCCATACCGGTGATTTGTTCCGCTGAGTTTTTTTCTAATGACCGCATATTCCGCTCGTTTGCGCTGGAGCTCCACAGGTAAATCCTGTTTGATGTAGAACGGCTTTCCTTTCCACGCCAACTTCTTCTTGCCAGCCGCTCTTAGGATATTTTGCCGATCATCCAGCCGGAGGAGTCGTATGAGATAGGGTCGCGGTGGTTCTGAGGGGTCGGGTCGGGGACGGAGATTGCGATGTTGTCGCTCCACTTCTGGTACCGGATCCATGGGCTTCAGGTCCAGGACGTAACGGAGGATCTCCGCCATCTGCTCCTTGTATCCACTCGTCTCCAGGAGGCCTTCTTCTAAACCCAGCAGGACCAGATTCTTTCGTTTATTGTGGGTTTCCATGCTTATCATCTTGTTTTTTAGATAATCCACCTCTTTGGTGAGTTCTTTGATAGCTTTCTTATCACTGTTGCATTGATCTTCCAATTCTCCAATTCGTGTCTCTGCGTTGTTCACCCTGTTCAGTATAGCTTTAGTGTCTTTTTTCAGCGCTTTAATGGAGTCACTGATTTCGTCAAATCTGGTCTCAAATGATGTTTTAATGCTGTTAATTTGGGTCAGAAGCTGTTGGGCCCAGGCCGGAGGTTCTCCTTCCCCCATTATTTGTTTGATGGCCGCGCGCTCAATCTCACGTTTTCTTTGTCTTGTCTCTCGGTTGGTCGTTTCTCCTGGCATCCAGCAGCAGTATATCTTACTGGGATATTTAATTGTAGTTGGCACCATTACGATGTCTGTTTAATCAAGCATAGGTGGAATTTAGGTGCGTTTAAGGTCCGAGTTTTGCCAGAGTATCTAGCACGCCATTCCTCACTTGTCACGTGATCCCGCCGCTATTGTGACACATCTTGATTTGATTTTTTTCAGATATCTTCACATTTTTAGCTTTACAAAAAGACGTTTCTCTCTTTTTCCCACTTACATACTTAAATAAAATACCTGTGGACAGAACAAAAGCTGCATGGGAGACAGATTTGGGAGAGGGGCTATCAGAGGATGCCTGGCAGAGAAGTCTAACCTGTACATACTTCTGTCTATGTTTATGTCATGAGCTGATTCAGTTTAAGGTTCTTCATCGTGTACATAATTATAATGATAAGCTGGCTAGAATCTTTTCCACAATAAACCCTGTCCATCCAAGATGTGGTTACTGCCCTGCATATGGACATATGTTTTGGCCATGTCCTGTGGACAGACAATAGACAAAAGATTTCCACACAGTTGTAGCAAGATGAACTGAAAAAAACTCTTCAAGGACAAGAATGTCTTCATCCCGTCCTCCCTCTATCTGAAGGACCATGGTTGTAATTCACAGACATGTAGCTCCATGAAGTCTCCCTCTATGTCCTGCCAACTACAATGAGCAGACATCTGCCTGGATGTGAGAGATGTATTTATTGCTCTGGACGTCTTTCCTAAACGGTGATTGACTGAGACCTAATCAGGTGTCCAAACAGATTATGTTTCCAGAGTTTTAAATAATTTTTTTCCAGCCTCAGAAGATTCTTAGGTGGCATCTAAGTTGACTTTTGACCTCCCTGGTCATTCGGACTCCTCATCTGCTCCTTTTTTTCAGGTTTTTCAGCCAACAGAAAAACCACAAACCTTATAAAGTCATTAAATGAAACAATGGACACATCTTTCAATGTGATAATTTATCCTGTCATGAAAAATACATCCTGATGATATGACTTTGTGTTTTTAGCTCTAAAAATGCCAAATTTATGAATAACTTGAATTGTTTGCTGAAAGCCTTCTAACAATCCAACAACACTGAGGGGAGAACTCTGTATTATTTAATTTCACACTGTTTTATTGAAGAATGCTTACAAAAGGATTTCTACACCTTAAGTTTTGGTAGCAGACCATCTTAAAGAGATGTAAACTTATATGTCTAAGTCTAATCACATGTATTTTGCTTGTTTGACTTTTTGAAACAACTGAAATTGTGTTATTCTTTCTTATTCTATAGATATGTAGTTTTTGGTATCAAATTGATTACCTTAAGATTTCCTACCCAGTTGGGAGTGCTTATATTGGATGTTTAATCAAAATACAACTTAATTTTGGCCAAATATATGTTGATAAAGTCTTTGTTACTCATCTAAAGCCGCTCCTCCTGTGAGACCCTCCTTAGAAGTTAAAACAAGAGACACATGCTTCTCTCTCTCTCTTTCGCTCTCTCTTCTTCTTCACTCTTCTTCGTTGACCTCTACTTAGTCTGACGTCTGTTAGACTCCCCTATTTATCTTTTTTTAACCAGTTTATTTAACTTTTTTAACATTTCCAGCAAGTCACAATAGTGCAATAGTGTCAAAACAGTATGAAGTAAAAATATGAGCCCTCACCCCCCCTCCCAAAACCCTGATAGCATCCAACAGAAAACAAAAAAAGAAAACTAGTTAGTGTTAAGGATACAAAGAAATGTATCTGCAGTAAATACATTAAAAAACACAAAAATACATAAAGTAAAATATGTGTTGTAATGAGGGTTTAGAGGTCTACAGCAGGACATCTGACACTCCAGTGCAGAGACAGCATTTAAATACACAAGAGGAAGGAGCACTGATAAATGGGTTGGAGTAACATTTCAGGATCTCTTCAGTTGTATCTTCTAGATCATCTTATTGCCATACCTATTTAGGTTATTCCTTCACAAAATTATCAGAACTCAAAGTCTCAACATTACTCAGAAAAGGCTGCCATATTGTGAGAAATTTGTCAGCTGACCCCTTGACTGTGTACCTGATCTTTTCTAGTTTAATAAAATGAAGCATGTCTCTGATCCACTGTCTGAACGTTGGAGGGTTACAGTCTTTACAGCTAATCAGGTTTTGATGTCTAGCAACAAGTGTGGCGAAGGACAAAAGATTCTGGGAGTATTTATTATAACTAGTTTTTGTGTCACCATCCTGAATAAAGCTGGAAACGCAGAAAGCTCTAATTCTTGGCCTGTAATCTTTGATAGCATCTCAAATATTAATAACCAATAATTAGATATCCTTGGACATTCCCAAAACATGTGAAAAAGAGTGGCTTGGGATTGTTTACAATGGTCACATATGGGGTTTATGCTTGAAATAAACTGGGACAGTTTAGCTTTGGTCCAGTGCAGTCGATGGAGAATTTTGAACTGCATTACAGTGTGTTTCATATATATTGAAGATGTAGATATTCTCTCCATCATGGCTGACCATAAGATCTCCCTCCCACTGACGTTTGAGGGAGTTGACATTTGTGAAACCTTCTTCTGCTAATAGGGAGTATATACCACCTATCTTTCTCTTTTGGGGTGATTTAAGATTATTGACTGAATCTAAAAGTGTGTTTGGGGGCTGTAAAGGGAAACCAGTGAGATTAGAGGATATGAAGCTACGGATTTCTAAGAATCTGAAGAAGTGAGACCTGGAACGACCAAACTTCTACCTAATCTGCTCAAAGGAGGCAAAAAATCCATTTATGAACATGTCATTAAATGCACAGACACCATGTCCAGGCACCAAATAATGAGTCTGTCAAGGATGGTGTGAACGCATGATTTCCCACAACAGGGGAAAGTGGTGAGAATTGTCAAATCTTAGTGTTGTCTAAATTGGTTCCTTATTTTCAAAGAATGAACAACGACTGGGTTAGAAGTATATTTAGATAAAGGCTCTGAATAAGGAATGCTAGAGCACAATAAAGCACATAATGAGGTGTTATTACAGGAATCTCTCTCTAAAACTACCCAATCAGGAGTATCAGCTGTTTCCTCGGTTTCCAGCCAATAGGACATCATTCTGATATTTGCTGCCCAACTGTAAAACTAGGATTTACTGAAACATATATAAAAGCTTAGGCAGAAGATTCATCTTGATGGTATTAATTTTACCTGCCAAAGATAGCGTTAACAGATCCAAGCACTCTAAATTCTAAACTTTTGTGTAACCCAGACACCAAGATATGTTATTTTATTCTTACAGACTTTGAAGGGTAGTGTTTGCCCTAATAAATGTCTTCTTGGTAGGTTTACAGGCATCAATTCACTTTTTCGTGTATTTATTTTATAGCCAGAAATCTTTCCAATTTATTTCAAAGTTTTAAGACAGCAGGAAGAGATGATGAAATGTCAGACAGGTAAAGCATTAACCTGACATTAACCTTAACATTAAACTGACAAGCCAGATGGACAGCTCCATATATCTGCCACAGAAATATTTCACTAGTCCATCTGGGTAGTTGCCCTTTTAATTTGTTTTCAGGGGCAGAACGTTTAAAAAAAAAAACACAAGCTTGTGATTGGATAATCGTTCTGCTTGTCACATTCATCACAGACCAATCCATATCAAGCAGGGTTGCCTCATGTAATGAAGCAATGTTTTCATTGGATTTGTCATTATTTTCTTTTATATAAACATTTTATTATTTTGTCTATATTGGCTGCTGATGCTGCTCAGTGATTTTTGAAGACTGTATGTTGCAAAATGTGCCTGTTTGTTACTTGAAATGGCTGAATAAAGAATTGAATAAAAAAAATAGCATACTTTTTTGTTAGCTGTTGTTAGCTGTTAGCGGCTAACTTAGCAGCTAACAGCTAACAACAGTAAGTGACCGTTAGCTGCTAACAGCTAACGGCCTTATACTATCATCTTGCACTAAATTGAACCACATAGATGATTCATTTAACACTTACATGTGACATGAACCTCGTCAAAGACAATCCCTACAAGTAAACTGCTGAGGAGGGCAGATTTCGCCAAGTTTTACTAAGTATCTATCAGGACAATAGGATAATCAGAATCTCCGATCTCAACTTCCGGTTTTTAACTTCCGGTTGTCGTCACGTCCGCATTCTACAGCTCCCGCCTCTCTTCCCTGATTGGGCCGTTAAAATTTTAGCCGAGACTGCCGAGTGAATCCATTGGTCAACAGAGCGCTTCAAGATGGGATCTGCAGGATTTCAGGAACTGAATCAGGCCCATCTGCTATGCAAGGTTAAAGCAACATATCATCCTCGTATCATGAAATTTTATTTTCCAGTCCTGCTCTTGTAATACCTTTAATATCTTTGCTGCTACGTAAAGCTATTGCTAGTGGTTCAATTGAAATCACATAGAGAAGGAGGTAGAGCAGACATCCCTGCCTTGTCCCTCGGGCTGGTGAAAAGTAAGATGAAATATTATTATTAGTCCATACTGCTGCCACTGGAGAACTGTATAAGATATTAATTTAAAGTTTTAGGAGCGACACTATACATGCCCAGTGTGCTACCATTATACGGATGTCCTCTGATGGCAAAGGGAGCTGACCTGACCTCAGCAGGTCCATCAAACAAACATCTTCATCACCTCTGAGGGACTTAAACATGGAGGTCAAAGGTCATTTTACCAATCCTCACCTGTCCTCAGCAGGTCTGTCCTTCTTAAAGTTAATAATCAACTCTTTAGAGTGGTCACTCTTCATGGACACACCACTGGGCTCAGGAGGCTCTGGTCTCTTCATCCTGATAAAACAAACATCATCATCATCATCATCATCATCATCACCTCTGAGGGACTTAAACATGGAGGTCAAAGGTCATTTTACCAATCCTCACCTGTCCTCAGCAGGTCTGTCCTTCTTAAAGTTAATAATCAACTCTTTAGAGTGGTCACTCTTCATGGACACACCACTGGGCTCAGGAGGCTCTGGTCTCTTCATCCTGATAAAACAAACATCATCATCATCATCATCATCATCATCACCTCTGAGGGACTCAAACATGGAGGTCAAAGGTCATTTTTACCAATCCTCACCTGTCCTCAGCAGGTCTGTCCTTAAAGTTAATAATCAACTCTTTAGAGTGGTCACTCTTCATGGACACACCACTGGGCTCAGGAGGCTCTGGTCTCTTCATCCTGATAAAACAAACATCATCATCATCATCATCATCATCATCATCATCACCTCTGAGGGACTCAAACATGGAGGTCAAAGGTCATTTTACCAATCCTCACCTGTCCTCAGCAGGTTTGTCCTTAAAGTTAATAATCAACTCTTTAGAGTCGTCACTCTTCATGGACACACCACTGGGCTCAGGAGGCTCTGATCTTTTCATCCTGATAAAACAAACATCATCATCATCATCATCATCATCATCATCATCATCATCATCATCATCACATTCTTGAGCTGTTTTTTAAGATGATGCAGACAAATGGAGGGCATCTCAAGCACTCCTCTTCTTGTGTTCAATGGCAGCAGTATGACCTTTACTTTTAATGACAGCATGATTTCCCACAATTTGTTTAAGTAGAGTTTTTCAAACTCAGTAAAGTTCTTTGAGCGCATTCTTCTGGCTTCACTCATGTTTGGTGTCAAAATTCTCTTCAACAAAGCTGCCCTCAATTCCATTCCAGGTTTTAATAATCACCGTGAGGCCAATGGGCTGTGCTCCCACTTAGGCTAATGACAATAGACGCAGGTGTTGTCACTTAAGCTGACTCAAGGACTTCATAGTCTGGGACTAACTAAAACAAATGTAAGCTACGCTCATGCAAGCTACTTAAATGACCCAGCTTTACTAGTCTGACTTAGGCCTACTCCTGGCTTAATATAAACCTTGTCTGTGAAACTGGGCCTTAATATCCTTGCTGCTACGTGAAGCTATTGCTAGTGGTTCAAATGAAATCACAAAGAGAAGGAGGTAGAGCGTACATCCCTGCCTTGTCCCTCGGGCTAGTGAAAAGTAAGATGAAATATTATCATTAGTCCATACTGCTGCCACTGGAGAACTGTATAAGATATTAATTTAAAGTTTTAGGAGCGGCACTATACATGCCCATTGTGCTACCATTATACAGATGTCCACCACTGGATTTTGGATCTAAATATCTCCCAAACCACTGTTAGGATCAGGAAAGCCTTCTGGGTGAGTATATTGTTCTACTTCATTCTATAAACAATGTGAAAGCTGTAGAAACCGAACTTATCCTTAAAGGCCTAAAATTGAAAGAAAAAAAACACACCACCCCACAAGGGCTTTACCTGACCTGGAGTCCCACTATAGATTACATGGAGGTTTGTTTTTTTGGTTGTACTTAATGATGACCTGAATATAACACCAGCCTTGATTCTTTTGATAATGTTGCCTACACTTGATATAGAGATCCTGTCAAGAGTGTTTGTTTTCAGAGCCTTGGGGTGGGGGATGAGGAAGTCTTATTAAAAGCCTGATTATGTAAGTCTGTTAATTTACTTGTTTGGAAAATCTAAAATAAAGTTTGGAAAAAAAGACAGTCTGAGGGGAAAGGGAGCTGACCTGACCTCAGCAGGTCCATCAAACAAACATCACAGCATTACTGTGATAAAGACTGATGATGAAGATGAGGATGATGATGGTGTAGTGATGGTGTCAGTGTGATGGCTGCAGATCTTCATCTCACCTCAGACCCCGGTCTTCTTCACTCAGAGAGGTTTTAGATGGAGGGACCCCCTCCTCTGGTTCTTCAGTCTGGTCCATAGCAGAGCGCCCCCTGCTGTCTGTCAGAGAGCAGAGCGTGAACAACAAACTCTTCTGCAGGAGGCTCACTTTGAGCATCAAAACATCATCACTGACCTTGTGTCTGAATTTAAATCCTGAAGGTCAGAGGTCAAACGGTTTACAGCAGCTGGATGCAGTTCAATCAGAGGAAAACAGCTTCAAGAGCAGAAACAACAGAACCAAGAGCAACAACAGAAGAGCTGAAGGCCTGCAGAGGGGGGAGGAAGACGAGGGAGACTGAGGTCAGACCAGACACTAAGGCATATTTATTATATATAAATTAAAACAATGATTATTAACATGTTTAAATAACTATATTGAGTAACATAAAATGTAATATAGAGCAGATAGACTGCAGAGAAGCTTATTGTATGTACATACCGAGGTATGAGGTGGATGATTATGAATACAGAAGTGTACATTTAAATAAGTATTTTCATGTATAAACTGTAAACTGTAATATATATCTATATTTTCTGAGGTGTTTACATATCATCATTAGTGAGTTTTGTTTGTTCTCTTGGAGGTTTATATGAAGAATGGGGCTGAGATTCATTTTTCTATGATGATAGACTGTACTTTGTAAAATAAGGCTGTTACCCATGGATCTAAAATCATCAGAGAATATATTAGGTTTTTCTTGTTTGCTTTTTCTCCTTGTATTTCTGGTTTTGACCTCTTGTTTTTGTCTCCTGTGTTCCTGCTTTGAGTTTTGTAAACCTTTTCATTTTATTCACATTTCATGTCAACCCCAAGCCCCTCATGTCTTTAACCTTCGTGTTTTTCCCTTGTCTCTGAGGGCTCGTTCCTCGCCTTTTCCTCCTCATGTCACAGTCACAGGGCAAGTTTTGATCCTTCGTTGTTTGTCTGCTTCTGGTTGCTTTTCTAGAGACTTTAATTTTTACTTTGTTTGCCAACTTTTGATTTATTACTTTTCATAAATTTTGTTTGTACTTTGAATTTTTTGACTTTTGATTCCTGTTTTGGTTCGTTAAATAATCCTTTTTGTGATAATCTACATTTGGATCACCTGCTTTTGTTCTCCTGGTTACTCTGTTCTTGAATCCTGACAAAAATATGTGCACCAACTCTCCCAAATCTTCCTGACAAACCAGTTCCAATCCTGAGTTAAAATTATAAGTCATTACCAGCTGTCATTATTCATGACAACAATATAAATCCATGGGTAACAGCCTTATTTTACAAACTACAGTAAATCCTCATAGAAAAATGATTCTCAGCTCCATTCTTCATATAAACCTCCAAGAAAAAAAACTCACTAATACTAAGAACACACATCAGAAAATATAAATGTGTCTATAATATAAAGTTTACACATGAAAATACTTATTTAAATGTACACTTCTGTATTCATAATCATCAACCTCATAACTAAGTATATACATACAATAAGCACGCCACAGTATAATTTTTTTTTCCAAGTAAAATCTCTTTAAAGTCTATATATCTACATATATTTGGTCTGTAGGAAGAAACCAAAGCACCCAGAGAAAACTCACACAGGCACAGGGAGAACATTCACACTCAGCACTCTCAGCTCGACACAGGGTTCAAACCATCAACCTCCATGCTGTGAGTCAGGCTCACTCCCCTCTGTGCGTCTCTTAAAGTAGAAAAGCTTTGCTCAGATAAAGTGAAAATAATCCCCCATCGTGGATCAACATGGAGTCTCAGTCAAAGCAGTCCCCATGAATTTATTCATGACTCTGCTGATAATGTTCTTCAGACACAAACTGGAGGAGCACGATGACGACATGAAGCAGAGCTTCATCACACTGGAGGGGGACAAACAGGCGTCTGTGTTTACGGCCTTTTTGGGCAGCAGTGACTTTGGTCCAGGCAGAGCAGACGAGGGGTGGATCTGAATAGTCCTTCCTAAGTCCTTTCCTATCCACTTTACCTTAACCCCGATAAAAAACATCACAGGGTCAAGGGAAGGAGGGAAAAAGAAGAGAGGAAAGGAGAACTGCGGCCAAAGAGGAATTCACCTGCACTTTCACTTTGATGTCATATTTATGTGACGATGATTACTTGTGACGTAGGTAAACCACGATGAACTACAATGTTCTGAAAATGAACTACAAGAAGCGCATTTGTCCTCTGCCTCATCTCACAGGGTCGTTTCGTGTCTTCACCGGTTAACATTAACAATCCATGATCAGAGGACTTACCTGTGATGGTGTTTAGTCTTTGGTCATGCAGTGTGTGTTTCCTGCTCACAGCTGTGAGGTTAGAGCATCTATAAATGTTGATATCTTTGACAGACACTGACAATCTGAAGCCTGATAATACAGCATACTGTCAGAAGCACTATTCCCTGTTTCATTCACATATATCATCATGAACATTGTTTGAATTTATTATATTTGGAGTATTGTAAAAGCCCTCATTTGTCCTTTTGTTTTTAATAAACGTTATTAGGCCTGATTGTTCTGTCCCTTCTCCTTCGTAAGTTTCCGTAAACCTTCGGCAGGAGCCGTATTTATACACGTCATGTGCTGCAAGGCATGATGGGGCGTTTCTTCTAATTTCCTTTTGAAAAGGATGATCCAGTGTTTCCTAAGCTAAAGGAATTTGTATGTATTAAAGGAAGCAACGACCCTCCTATCCTTAACTTTTGGAGAATTCGAACAGCACTTATCATGGCCGACACTTAAATGCTTCTGGGTCATTTCTTCAGGAAGGAAGGTTCCTTATCAAAAAAGGACTATTCAGATGCACCCCTGGACTTTAAAGTGAGGGATCAGAGGAGTCTGACCTCTACAGGGGACATAGGTAATATCAATGAAGAACCTCAGACGATGTATGACATTCAGAACAAACTCTTTTTAAAGCCTCCAGCTCAGGAGCTCCATGATGTCAGAGCATTGCAGCTGACCTTTGACCTGTGGGCCATCACAAACTCAGACATGATAAACGTAGACGCCTCATGACAGCCTGGAGCATAATTGAGCGTCACTGCCATATTGGATGGGTCTTTTCACTTTGGTCTAGCACCAGAAACAACTAGATTGACGCATTCATGGTCATATTTTGTGCGACCTAAGGTTACAATAAACGGCGTAATTTTGAAAGCAGATGACTTTTTTTTTGTTTTATTCCAACACAGCTAAGTAAAAATGTATTTAAAGTTTAATACGCATGTCAACAGGATTTATATAAGATGTCTAGTTTGTGTGTGTGAGTGCACGTACATGTACCTGTGCCTGAAATAGTTACATTACTCACAGCACACAAAAACAAAAATCTGAAAAAAATATTTTGTCATTTGTGTACAGAGGGGCCATGATTGTGTGTGTGACAGAGTTAAATTAAATGAAAAATATACAATTTATTCATTTGTACATTTATTAATAAGCCTAATCTTCTGTCGTTGTCTAACAGCATAGTACATAATACACACCACCCATTACGAGCACATACTACTATATAATGACAGTGATGGTGATTTAAAAAATGAAGTAAAATAAAATGTAAAAAGAAATTCATTATTTCAGCAGATGTTGCCATCGTTATTGTTAATTTTACTACAATTAAAATGACAAAATAATAGTTATTGTTATTACTACAAAATGTGTAAAGTTGGCATTGTGAATCATCTATAAATACGTATATATATTTTTTATACATTTATAAATTTATCTCTCCATATATAAATTTATCTATGTGACTATTGTTATTATTGTCATTTTATGACCATGTAAGCCTTGTTACTACCATTTCCTGTATATCTCTGTAAAGGTAATGCAACTGTGAATATCACCAGTCATATTCTTAGCACACAAACACGCTCACGTGATCACACGTTGTCTGTCCATCTCTTTGTACTGTCTCATTGCATGATAAAAAAGAGCATAATAAAATGCATTTCAACATGAAGAAGGTATTTTTTAGTGTGTGACAGCGTCCTGTATCATGAGAGCATCTCTGTCGTTAGCAACAAACTAATCCCTGTGAAAATTGGGTAAAATTTGCTGAGTTATGCAGATTATAGTCGGGCATACTACACCTTCCTCAGTTTAAAAAAACGCACTGGGGCCGCATGTGAGTCCCACCCAAGATGGCGGCCCGTTGATGTGTCAGCTCTACTAGGCAGCTCCAGTCAATGAGGCGTCTACATATATAATGTCTATGATGTTAAATGAAGGTAACTGAGACTAAGCTCCTCCTACTGAGGGTCAAATGGCAGCATATGTGAACAGGAGTCAGAGGAGGGAAATGAAAACACTTTAATGGATCTAAACGAGTCTGATTTTGATGATTTTCTTCATGATCTTCATCTCATGATATATTCATCCTCAGCTGATGTTTAAAAAATAATGAATCAAACTTTTGAACCATAAAGTTAAAGAAGCAGAAATTTGACAGTAAAATTGGTGTTTGGACAGAAAGAGTTATTTTAATTCACTGATTTCAGAGTTTTTCAGCTCAGTCTGTGAGGTGTAATAATCTAAAATGATGACAGCACACGCAGACTCGTACTGTAACATGAAGTTGTTTCATCATTAAAGCTACAAACCCAAACATGTCATGTTGTTTTGGGATGAAGAAGAAATCACTCCCATGATTCCCTGCAAACCTAACAGTCATCTTTCATTGTGTTATTGCTTTGATTGAGAGCCCTCTAGTGGCACATGCCCTGAATTTGTAAGTAAGTCTGTAAGTTTGTAAGTCTGAACTGTTCAAGGCATATATTAATAATTAAACAGTGGTCATGACTTATGGAGCAGTGCTTGTATCTCCAAGGATATGAAGCAAAGTCCATGATGCTTGTAGAGATTAAAGTGCCATAAAACAGAACTTTGGTCACTCTGGATGAATCACGAGGCTCCATTTACTGATAACACCTTAAGAGTCACATTATTTTATCACGAGGACATTAAGAGTTCAGGAAAATACTGCCTTAAAATTAAAATATGAGACCAAACGATCATTCCTGTTTATGTCAAAGAGAGCTCAGATTAATGAGGATGTTTCAGGGTGTATAGCAGTTCACTCTGTAAACACTCTTTAAATATATCTGCTCAAATCACACGGCTGACAGAGAGAGGAGTCTGCCACAGTGATAGAGCCGCTGTACAGAGACTTTATTTTAATCTGGAGCTTCAAAAAACAAAAAACAGAATTAAAGGAGGAGCCTCACATTGACTGAGCAGCATGTCTGTTATATCAGTGTCTGTGTTTCATTTTAAAGAGCATCACTCAGCATTCACTCTCTTCACTGAACTGATCATCCAGACATTAAAACAGAGCAGAAATATTCAGACTGCATCAACACTCACCCTGTCTCAGATTAGTGTTTGTCCCTCTGCTTCAGTTAGTCCTCTTCAAATGGAGTCTGAGCTCTGACTGATATCACCTTTATTGTTTTATTGTGTTTTCACTCAAACCTGATTCACCTCCTCAGAGTCTCTCCTCCCCGTTTCCTTTACTACAGATGAAGTTAATGATCCACCTTCATCAGGTCTGTAGAAATGACAAACCAGAAAAAAATATATCAAACAGCTTTGATAAATAATATAACATCTAAAATAATGCATGTAAGACCTTAAAAAAATATACAAAACCATGAATCAAACTGACTCTTCAAATTTGGAGAACAGTTATAGCAGAATACAAATTAGAAGATAATATTCTGTAGTAATCCTTAAGTGGTGTGCAAATGATTGGCAAGTTGCTCCAAATGAATTAGACACAAGATTTAAATATTGGACACAAAGGATTAACAGCCTAATGTAAGATAATGAAGGAAGGCCCAGTATTTAGTGTTGGAAATATTCCTTAGAAGAACAGGATTTTTATCATTACTCACAGATGAGAATTTGTGTCAGTAACAAGACAAAATGTGAAGCAGAATAAAGCAAACAGCTGTTAGACTTGTTTAAAAGGACATATGATTCAAATAAGGATGGAGGGATTATCTCAGGTCTATTAAAACTTACTGGAAGGGAATACATAATACATACAAGACATTTTTGGGAGTCATCTGCCTCTGGAAGTTTCAGTTTAATTTTTTAGACTAATGCCTGACAGATGTCCAAAGAGGGACACATTTTTGTTTATATTTTGTTGGTGGCAAAAAGGTCATTATGAAAAAATGGCTTGACAGGAGAGAAAATTTTAAGCATGTGGGCTGACATTACCATGGACATTTGCAGGATGGACAGAAGGACAGCAGATGTGAAACACAAGACAGACCTATTTATTTCATGTTGGCAGAAACGGATGAACTATAAAATACCACACAGGCCAGACTTTGACCTTATATAACACACTGTGTGTGTGTACCAATAACCACATCTAGCTTAAGCAGAGTGTACTCACCTCATGAATTCTCTGCTGCGACAGGAGCATTCTAACAAACCTGAAAGTATAAAAGAGAGAAGGGGGAAGACGAAGTAAAAGCAGAGCACTCACAGCGTGTCTGACCACAACCTCAGCACAGCAAATACTAAGCCCTAAGACTAGATTTTAGGTTTCTGCCCAGAAATGACACACACATAACAAAATGGGTATATTTCTGCTCCTATAAGGTCTATTTGAATACTTTTGGTGTCTCAGTCAACGAGGCACTTGTGAAAATTGTTGAGGTGTGTTTATATGAGTATATGAGATATAGGTGAAGAGTAAATGAAGATTACACACAGCAAATATGTGGAAAAACTCTAGCTAAAACAAAGAAAAGCATTTTCAGGATGAATATGGATATAAAAATGATGCAGCTGAAGCTCTAACTCTAGATCAGACCATAGTACAATCTATGAACATTAACTCTGCAAATGTTGACTGTTCGGATCTTTCTATTACAGCCCTCCGAACAGGCTCATCAGGAAGCACACTGGGTTAACTCGTGTTAGTCATGTATTTATTTTTGTTCAATGACCACAGGTCATAAACCTGAAACACAATAAAATGGAAACCAAATTACAATATAAACAATATATCCTTTCGATAAATTGTCCAAAATAATGGAAAAACAGAAGCCTGTATGGTCATTCACAATCATATCAAAGCCAGCTCAGATTTATACACGGACTACATTACCTAGCATGCTCAGCGGTTAGCAGAGCATGCGCAAAGCGGCTGTTCGCCGTTTACCTCAGTTGTGTGAAAGGCGATACAAACAAAACAAAGCACAATATAATGGGCCACCAACCAAACATCCATCACAGACCGCAACACACCAGCCAGCCAGCGTCAAACCCATACGGCTCCACGCTGTAGCAAAATGCGTCATGGCTGGTTACCACAACACGCAACAGAATCTCTGACTTCAATGCCGGCAGTCATGTCAGACACACGCACACACACAATATAAACTTATGCCCAATTTAAACGGTAAGCAGGCTTCTGTTTAAATAAATGTGACTACATACCAACGGGCCGTGTGCTCCTGACGATGGTCAGTACAGAAGTGATAGCCCACCACCTCCAGTAAACTTTCTGACGCAGCTGCATCATGATTACCGCTACGTCGACTCACAGACAAACAGAAAATCTGAGCATTTAATTAAACTCGGAAAACAATAAATTCTAAATTTAACTGATAAAACAAATATTTTAAATCCATTAAGTTCCAGTTATTATTATTTACTTATTTAATTAACTGAAAGTCAGAACACCTCCCACTTGGCCGACCGATCGAAGATCCAGGGAGGGCACAATAAACATAAGTCACTTGAGTCTCTCAGTGGGAATTTCAAACTTAAAGTTGGCTTTGTAGGTATCAACCATGTAAACTAAGATCCCTTGAGCAAAATTGTCTTTCATTGTCCTTTCGATGTTCATTGTTCTCTCTTCTTTTTTTTTTTTTTTTTCTTTTCGTGCTCATCACAAGCACTCTAACTAAGGAGGTAGGTACCACCACCGTCCCTCCTACTGAGTGTAGGTTTGCCCTTGAAGCACTCAGTTGCCTCCCAGGGTTACCCACTAACTAAATTAAGGATCACAGAAAGTCACAGTTTCTGGGTACCCATGGCAAGGACTTATCTTACCTCCTGTTGGTCTTCAGCAGGAATCAAAATCACCAACCTCCGCACATTTCTGCGAATGACGATGGTCGAAGGCATGCCAGAATCCTTTCCTCTGGCTCTGGAACCCATTGACGCAGGAAGGCCCATGCAGGTTTTTATATCCACGTCCCTGACAATGCCCTCACATCTGGGTGCGCTATGCGACTCGTCCAAGCCGGAACTGTCCTCTCAGTGCGTTCGGGTCAGCAATCCATACTATATCTCCAACTTTTACATTTCTTTCTGTTCTGTGCCACTTCTGTCGAATGAACAATGCTGGTCCTGCCAGTTCACTCCACTTAGCCCAGAACTTGTCCACTCCAGCCTGGACAGCTCTTAGTCTGCGCCAAGGACGGGTTTCCATGTCAATTCCGTGCATGTCTCCTCTCTGTCCGGTTCGTCCCAGGAAAAGGGAGTTGGGGGTCAGGTACTCCACTGTGTCCTCTTGCTCCTGTGCTCTTGCATCGATCAGTCGCTCGTTTGTTAAATTAGCTGCAGAATAGAGAAGGGTTTGGAACTCCCCCCAGGTGTAGCTGCCAGTTATACCACCAAGACTGTTAAGAGCTCTTTTAATTAGTTTCACAGCTGCCTCTGCCGCTCCATTCCTGTGAGGCGAGTCTGCAGGGTGAAAGTCCCATTGCCACTCTGTGCCATTTTTGGCAGCCTTGTCCTCCACTGATGCCTTCTGCAAGCATGCCAGATACCTGTGAAGCTCTCCCAGAGCAGGCCGGGCACCCAAGAAGTTTGTGCCTCTGTCCGACCATAACTTTTTGGGATGCCCCTCAGAGCAGTGAATCGGGAGTAGGCTTGAAGAAAGCTCTCAGAGGACTGGTCATCGACGAGATCAGCATGGACAGCTCTGGAAGCCATACAGCAATACACGATTCCCCAAACCTTTTTCTTGGTTCGTTTCTTGACAGCATCCCTCACTTCAAAGGGGCCAAAGAGATCTAATGTAGTAAATTCAAATGGGTTCGCTCTGCTGGTACGCTCATGAGGAAGGGTGCTCATCACTTGCTGGCAAAGCTGTGCTCTTTGTTTCCTGTAAGTGATGCACTCGTTGATCACCTTTTTGACCGTTCTTCTACCTTGCACTACCCAGGCCTTTCTTCTGGTGTGCAGCAGTGTGGCAGCAACACCTTCATGATTAGTCTCATGAGCTTCCCTAGCTAGTAAAGTCCCAAGCCAAGACTTGAGTGGGACCAATGGTACAGCTGTTCCATCTACGTTCCAAGATTGGACTCTACCACCACAAAGTAAGAGTCCATTTTTGTCATCTTTAATCACCACAAGGCGGTTCAAGGTGGTGTTTTGGAAGTTCACGCCAGTTTGGGCTGCAATTGCTAAATCTTGGAAAGCTGCCTTTCTCTCTTCTGCAGACAGCTTGGGACCTCTCACCTCCCACTTTGCTGAATTTGAGGCTTGGCAGTTTGCATTAAGCCAGGATTCTGCGGCTCTTCGGACCCAGGCGACTGTTCCACAAAGTTTAGACAAGCTACTGAATCGTTCGGGTTTGACAAGGCTCACTAGGCACCCAAGCTGCTTCTCTTTGGCATCTTTTCTGCTGGAGATGACTCCTTAATCTTTTCTGCTGGAGATGACTCCTTAATGTTCATTGGAGGTTGCAGTGCAAAGTCTCCCAAATCAGTACTGATATCAGTATTTCTTGCTTGAGACCTGGTGACTACAGCTGAGAATGCCTTTCTCTGTAACCTTTTAACATCATCAGTTACACTGGTCACGATCTCGCTGGCTAGTTTTACAGGCCACTCAGCTTCAGGCCACTTTAAGAAATCTGGGCCTTGTTGCCACTCTGACCTGTCATTGAGCTCCTCAGGAGTTGCTCCCCTTGTGATGATGTCAGATATGTTGAGGTTCCCTTCAACCCACCTCCAGTCTTCCACTGAGCCAGCCTTCTGGATCTCTCCGATGCGATTAGCAAAGAAGGTTTGGAAACCATAGCTGTCCTTATGGATTGCTCCCAGGATTGTTTGGCTATCCACGAAATGGACCCAACGTGTAACCTGGATGCGACAGTGCTTCTCAAAGTATTTTTTCAGGCAGGTTGCAAAGACAGCACCACATAACTCTGCCTTGATCACATCGCCTTTCTGGTTGAGAGGGGTGAGCTTAGCTTTAGACTCAACCAACCTCACTACAACCCCATCCTTTGTTTCCCAACGGAGATAGAGCACAGCTCCGTAGGAAGCCTCACTTCCATCTGAAAACGTGATGCCCAGTGGGTGGCCAATAGCTCCACTTGGTGTGATGCTTCTTTCAAACCTGATATGGTTAAGTCTCACATACTCTTCGAAGAGTCTTATGGAGGCCTCCCGGAGTTTTGGTGAGAGTGGGTCATCCCAAGTGTCCTTAAGTGGATTGCTCATGCTCGCTTCTTGGTAAGAATCTCTCACAAGCATCACCCCTTTCTGCTTTGCTGGTGTGGCAAGACCAATTGGATCGTAAAATCCAGCTATCTGGCTTAGCAGGATTCGACGGGTTAGTGGGTTTGGAGTTTTACTCCTGACTTCTTCTTCGAGCAAGTCGAGCCCTGTCCTCATTTTTCCCCTTCTTTTTGAGAAATTTATAGATGTCATCACATGAAGTTTATCAGTCTCTGGTTCATAGCCGACCCCGAGTGCTTTGCTTTCCTCGTCCCTTATCTGGTTGGGCAACACCAGAGTTTTTGGCACACGAACAATTGTTTTACTAACACTGGCATCAGCTGTGGCTGCACACCTCCCACTTTGACCTGATAAGACCCACGGTTTGAGGGAGAAACCTCCAGCCTTCAGGATCTTTTCCACCCCTTTGGTGATCTTTTCCAGCATCTTAAGGTCATTGTGGGATGTCAAGATGTCATCCACATAACTATCTTCTACTAGAACCCGGCGTTCTTCGACCATGGCTGCAAACTGGGGTAGGTTAGCCGTTTCTCTCATGGCCACCTGAGCAATACATCCAGCAGGCTTATCGCCGATGTTGACCCTGACAACAGCAAAGACTCCGATTTCATCATTTGGGTTGTCCCTCCAGAGAAATCGATGGAGATGTACCTCTCTGTCCTCTAGCCAGACAGAGTTGTACATTTTCTTTACATCACCAAGGGCGGCATACAACCCACTCCTGAATCTCAGTAGAACACCTCTGATCTGATTTAGGACATCTGGACCCTTGTGAAGTAAGTCATTTAAACTTAGTCCCTTAAATTCTTGGCTACTGTTCCAAACAATCCTCACAGGGGTAGTGGTCGAGTGAGGATTTGGAGCAACTAAGTGACTGATATACCACTTCGGTCCCTTCCAGCTGTCGATTTCTTCTCTGGTGAGTTTAACAGCAGCTCCCCTTGATACCATATCATGGATTTGCTCTCTGTATGCAGCCTTCCACTCTGGTTCCTTCTCGAGGCGTTTCTCAGTGTTATGGAAGGTTGATTCCACAGCATGTCGGTTGTCTGGTAGCGTTACAGGGTCTCCTTTCCATGGGTAAGCAGCGTCCCAGTGAGGTGATGCACTGTGCTTGTCAGCTTGCACATAGGTGAGGCATTTTTTAATTTTCTCCAAGTCTTTTTCTTCTCCAAGGGTCATTTCTTTTCCTCCAGGGGAACACCTGCCGCATTTGCAGCCACCACATTGAGGATCACAGGCAGCACCAACACTGTCCCACTTAAACCATTCAAAGACTTCTTTGTTGGTAGTTGAGGTGTTTCTGAGGATTGATTTTCCTTCCACTGATGCTTTGCTAGGTTCTGCTGAGTCCACAAGGATTTCCTTGTACACCTTTGAAGCTGTTCTCATTGACCTTGCAAAGTGAGTTTCAGAACGGTGCACTGCTAGGTCTACCACTTCAAAAAGGTCAGGATGGGTACCACCGACAGTCCTTCCCAAGGGGCCGTCCCAGAGGACGAGGTCTCCTACCACTTTGGTTGGTTGTGGAACTAGTCTACCTTCCCTATGGCTAATCAACAAGTCAATCTTTTTTGGGCGGACCAAATCCTTAATTGCAACGTTTGGGAAGAATTTCTGGAGCTGCCATGGTGTCACTGCCTGATTCACTTTTGCAATGTTTTCCAAGCCGTAACAAAGGAGTTTATGCTCTGTTACTGTCCTTTTGGGAGTTTTTACTCTTAATCTCAGGGTATATCTCTTGGTAGCAACTGTCTTCTCCATCCCCCCAACACCTTGGACAATCAACCTAATGTTCTCGCCATTTAACTTGAGACGCTCTGCGGCTTCATTAGAGATATAATTAGTATCTGAAGCGAGGTCGATAAGTGTACCAACTAGGTGACCTGAGTTTGTTGTCACATCTAGTAGCATCATTATGACAGGACACTCTTTTGGAACACAACCGGTGCTGGTGCATCTTGTTGAGATCTTGTTTGAAAAGGCTTCTTTGAACTCTGCTTTCAGCTCTGGGGAAAGTTTGGCAAGGAGCTCCTCTTGTCTGTCAGTTAGTCCAAGGCCCCTTCTTCCTATTTTTTGTTCACTTTGTTCGCCCATTTTCTTTTCGTTCTTCTTGGTCTGTGGCTTTGGACAGAGCAAGTAATTGTGGTCTGAAAATCCCTTTTCCTGACAGTCATCCTTTGAGCAGAGATACTTTTGGGTGCAACTGCCATTTTCATCATGGAGGCACAAACACTTAAAGCAGGTTCCTGCTCTCCTGAGCTGAGCCTTTTTGGCTGTCAGATTAAGCTTCCTGAAGACCTTGCAGGCAAACAATCTACCCCCATGTTCATTGTCTCCACACACGATGCATGGGTTTTGCTGAGAGCCCCTTGGAGCGTTTCCTGATGCAGCTTTGGTGAATGCCTTTTTTTCCTTTCTCTTGTCAATTGACTTCTCAGCATTGTCTGCTAGGCTAGGCTGTAGCTGGTCTAGCTCCTCAAGAATGTCCTCTTGTTTTTTCAGGTAGCGCAGTAGACAGTCAAAGTGGTTGTGTGGCGAAAAACCACTTCCAGGGTCATTTCTGTGCATTAGCCATTTTTCTTTCAGGGAGTCAGGAAGCTTGCTTTCAATTGACTGCACCACCACTCGATTCTTTACAGCATCTTCCTCTCCTAGAACTTGGAGGTCACGAAGGGCTCTCTCCACAGCTTGAATCAGTTCGATTGTCTTTCTAGGGTTGTTCCCCTTGACAGGAGGGAGTCCTTGCACTTCTTTTGCAATCAGCAGCACTATTTTAGGCCTGTTTCCATACTTGTTATCCAGGAGCCTGAACACGTCGCTAGCTGATCCACAGCTGGACAATACAAGGTCCCTTTTGACTTTTTCATCCAAGCTGCCTAAAAGATGGAATTTCCTCACATTTTCCAGTCCATGAGGGTTTCCTAGCTGTTGCAGATCTTCCCATTCAGCTTTCCAGCGGTAGTAATCTCTCATTTTACCAGAAAACATGGACAGACGTGCTCGTTCTAGACTAATCTGGGGCCTGAAGTTGTAAGCCATGGGGTACGAGCTGGAACTACCTTGCAGCATGTGCACAGCACCATGTGGTATGCTCGCTGCACTTGAAGGTACACCACCAATATTAGGGGGCACACTAGGCAAGCTAGGCTGAACACTGCCTGGAAGGGGAATGAAATCAACATGGTTAATCAGGTCAGTGTCAGGTTGGGAACCCGCAGCTGCAGCTCGCTCACTATTGTCATTTAGTTCTCTGTCCTGGTTTTGCTGTAGTGCGACATCTGGCTCCACCTGCTTCACAATTCTGTCCTTTTGAACTTCCTCTTCATCATCAGACTGATCCCATCCTAGAGCACTGCCTTGCCATGTCCACTCATCCCACAGCTTCTCACGCCGTTTCTTCAACTTTCTAGTGCGGTCTCTTGACTCTGTTGCTTTGGACCTGGGGATCAAGCCTTTCCACTCATCTACTCCTTTTTCAACCTCATAAACCTCCCGCTCCAGATTTCTGTTCATCAATTCAAGCTGCCTCCGTGTCATGTGCTGGTGGTCAATTGCCTCAGCCTGGTCAATGGCTAATTCAGCCTCTTTAGCAAGAGTGGTAATTTCTTCCTCAGCGAACCTGGTCCAGAAGCTTGTCAGCACGAGAAGCTCAGCTTCATCAAACTTACGGTCACATTCTGTTGTTTTCTCGTCAATGCTCTCCGCCTTCTTTTTTGCTTCATCATCTTCAACTTCCCTCAGGGCCATGGCATAATCAAAGCCTGTATCTCTGACCCTGGAGTGATCCACTTTAAAGTTTCTCCACTCATTTTTCATTTCACTTTCACTTAGTACGTTTACTCTGGAGGTTAGGTGGTTAGCTCTTTTAGTGAACACAGTCTGGGCTGCTGTACGTCTCTGCTTTAATTTCTCCAGCTCCTCCTCTGTTGCTGCCATCTTGCTTTCTCTTCTAGTTTTATTGAATGTACAAGCTTTTTGCCAACTGGGCTCAAGTAGTCCTTTTACTCATAGGCTCTGTCCTCTTTTGACTTTTGCTTCTTTATTCTTCAGTTAGAAATTTAGCAGATGTGCAGACAGCTTTAGAGGTGGGCTGCAGCTTCTATTATAGGTTATTTGGCTTACCTTTCTTTGTAGGGAAAGCCGTGGTTTATGACTGTTCGGATCTTTCTTTTACAGCCCTCCGAACAGGCTCATCAGGAAGCACACTGGGTTAACTCGTGTTAGTCATGTATTTATTTTTGTTCAATGACCACAGGTCATAAACCTGAAACACAATAAAATGGAAACCAAATTACAATATAAACACTATATCCTTTTGATAAATTGTCCAAAATAATGGAAAAACAGAAGCCTGTATGGTCATTCACAATCATATCAAAGCCAGCTCAGATTTATTACACGGACTACATTACCCAGCATGCTCAGCGGTTAGCAGAGCATGCGCCGCAACTGTTCGCCGTCTATACCTCAGTTGTGTGAAAGGCGATACAAACAAAACAAAGCACAATATAATGGGCCACCAACCAAACATTTATCACAGACCGCAACACACCAGCCAGCCAGCGTCAAACCCATACGGCTCCCAGCTGTAGCAAAATGCTACAGCGTTGTGGAACTAAGCGCCCACAACACGCAACAGAATCTCTGACTTCAATGCCGGCAGTCATGTCAAACACACGCACACACACAATATAAACTTATGCCCAATTTAAACGGTAAGCAGGCTTCTGTTTAAATAAATGTGGCTACATACCAACGGGCCGTGTGCTCCTGACGATGGTCAGTACAGAAGTGATAGCCCACCACCTCCAGTAAACTTTCTGACGCAGCTGCATCATGATTACCGCTACGTCGACTCACAGACAAACAGAAAATCTGAGCATTTAATTAAACTCGGAAAACAATAAATTCTAAATTTAACTGATAAAACAAATATTTTAAATCCATTAAGTTCCAGTTATTATTATTTACTTATTTAATTAACTGAAAGTCAGAACATTGACTCTTAGAAAGTGAAAATAAACTAAATTAGAGAGGTTTTGGTAAAGAGAGGTCAGGCAATTTTCTCATGAACAACTCGATAATTTTTCATTTTAATATCACTACTGGTGATCAACACATCCAAATACAACAGTTTGAAAATTCAATCAGACTTTTAACGACGTCTATAAAGATGGAAGGAGCAGACGACAAATCTCTGTACCAGTAAGTCGACATTTTGGCCAAAAGAGCAGCTGGCTCTAAATATATGGACATTTTTACAGAAATAATTCAACACAGAATATACAGGACATTCCTATACGACACCTATCAAAAGAAGAAGAAGAAGACAGTAATCAGAGTCACTGCTGTCTGTGCTGTCTTGGCAAATATGAATCTCATTTTAAAAGTCAAGCACACACACACACAGAGCTCCCAGCATCCTCCTCCAACATTTTCAAAACCTCTTCTGTTGTAAAATGTTTCTTGGAGAATGTTTGGTTATATTGATCACAGAAAAAAACAACAACAAACAACCAAGAACAAAGCTGACTACATGTGCTCCTTTCATATTGTGTGTTCGAACATGAACAATAATTAGCTCCATGGTACATGAAAATCCATAAAGATAGGAGAATGTCATGAAAAGCCCCCCCACACATGAGGAGACTCTTCAGTCACCTGTCTATACTGAGGGTCTCCTCCTCATTTACTTGTCTATACAGAGGGTCTCCTCCTCAGTCACTTGTCTATACTGAGGGTCTCCTCCTCATTTACTTGTCTATACAGAGGGTCTCCTCCTCATTTACTTGTCTATACTGAGGGTCTCCTCCTCAGTTACCTGTCTATACTGAGGGTCTCCTCCTCAGTCACCTGTCTATACTGAGGGTCTCCTCCTGTCTATACTGAGGGTCTCCTCCTCAGTCACCTGTCCATACTGAGGGTCTCCTCCTCAGTCACCTGTCTATACTGAGGGTCTCCTCCTGTCTATACTGAGGGTCTCCTCCTCAGTCACCTGTCTATACTGAGGGTCTCCTCCTCAGTCACCTGTCCATACTGAGGGTCTCCTCCTCAGTCACCTGTCTATACTGAGGGTCTCCTCCTCAGTCACCTGTCTATACTGAGGGTCTCCTCCTGTCTATACTGAGGGTCTCCTCCTCAGTCACCTGTCTATACTGAGGGTCTCCTCCTCAGTCACCTGTCTATACTGAGGGTCTCCTCCTCAGTCACCTGTCTATACTGAGGGTCTCCTCCTCAGTTACCTGTCTATACTGAGGGTCTCCTCCTCAGTCACCTGTCTATACTGAGGGTCTCCTCCTCAGTCACCTGTCTATACTGAGGGTCTCCTCCTCAGTCACCTGTCTATACTGAGGGTCTCCTCCTCAGTCACCTGTCTATACTGAGGGTCTCCTCCTGTCTATACTGAGGGTCTCCTCCTCAGTTACCTGTCTATACTGAGGGTCTCCTCCTCAGTCACCTGTCTATACTGAGGGTCTCCTCCTGTCTATACTGAGGGTCTCCTCCTCAGTCACCTGTCTATACTGAGGGTCTCCTCCTCAGCCACCTGTCTATACTGAGGGTCTCCTCCTCAGTTACCTGTCTATACTGAGGGTCTCCTCCTCAGGTATTTTATGTATTTAGAAGTATTTTATGTGGAGGAAAAGTAATGTGGAAATTAGACACATGTTCACCTCATTTCTGTATAAAGTTATTTTTAATTTACCTTCTGTATTTCTTTGTATATAGGTTATGGAAGCTTTTCAGGCAGTAAATGGTTGACTATTTGTGGGCTATATATTTGTGTGTGTGTGTGTCTGACATGTGTGTGCACCATTCTGTTATCTGTTATTTTCATTTGGAATCAATAATAACACTTTTATGAAGCACTAGTACCCTGTAGTTTGTTTCGAATCGCAGTCGGATAGTTGTTAAAAGCTGAGTGTTGCCCCACCAAGAATATTTTTCACCAGCCGCCACTGGACGTCATCATCACTGAAAGACGTCGCTTCATGTGTCGCTGCAGAGGAGAGGACATCTCATTTCTCTGAAAATGAATCTCCTCGTTTCCTCTCCCCTCTCCTAATTTCCTCGCGTCTTTGGCATGTATGTCTGGACACAATTGAACAACACAAGTGGAGGAGGAGGTTAAAACTTTGGAGCTTTGCAGCCTCTGCAGAGCGCGCTGCGTGTGACCAATCGGATGGTGACGTGGGAGGAACAAATCACAGCCCTGGGTTAAGTAATAGGCGTTCATCACAAACTTTGTTTTTGTATGATGTCGATCTGAATCGGATCTGCAGCTAAATGTAAGATCTTCTTCCTTGGGCCAAAGCACACCTCTGGTCCATTTCATGTAAATCCATCCTCTAGTTTTTGTGTAATCTTGCTGACAGACAAACAGACAGACTCTGGAGAAAACACGAACTCCTTGGCGGAGGTAATTAGACAGATAGGTAGATCTGCTCAGGCTCTCTTACCTGCTGAGAAGTCCTCTTTCTTCTCCTAAAGATTCAAGAAATCAGGAAAAGTGTCTCTGCTGCGACTTCAGCTCAGACTAAATCAACTGCTCCACAGAATCAGGAAGCAGCAGAGAAAACCTGTTGGACAGGTAAACTTCTCACCACGAAGACACAAACACACCCAGAGATGAGTCGTTCGAGGACGTGTCGAGTCTTTTGAACGGCTCTTTTAAGTGAAGATGAGAGCCGATTCTCAGGTGTGAGTGAGCCGTTCATTTACAAACTATTAAATGTAAATGAGCCTCAAAGCCTTCACGAGTCATTTGTGTTCCCTACGAGCTGCTGGAAGCACACTGCGTTCACCTGAACGATTCATGACGTCACCGAGCTGGAGTCGTCCACATCACGCTCCATCACATGAACACAGCTATGCACGTGCACACATAACTTCAGAGGAGATATCAGCGCGCGCCGCCGACTGACTTGAAGACATTTCCTGCTGTATTATCAGAGAGGGCGAGGAGAGAAATGAGAGAGAGACTCACAGATCTACTTTGTCTGGGAAAAAGTTGTTGAACACACTTCTACTAAACATGTGGAAACGAAACGGACTTCCTTTTTCAGTTTGACAAACGTTACAATTCTCACGGGCTGATCACACACCGATGCTGCCTTCTCAGCTGCTGCACGAGACACGAGCTCTGTTGCCAGGTCTGCTCATTATCAGCGTCTTTGGGCCTGTTTTTTTTTTCTCTAAAGTCGAGGACAAATCTCCTGAGCCCGGTTTTTGGGCTCGTTTCTTAGTTGTTTTTTGGGGTTTTCTGTGGCTGAATCTCAATCTCCTCCCTAAACCCTGAACCCTGAGCCCTCACTGACTGAAGTCCCTGCACCTGGAAAGTGACTGAGTGCACGAGGCTGCAAGGGCTTGAAGTGCTCGAGACAGGAATGGGACAGCCCTTTGTTTTTACTGACAGCAATCATGCAAAAGATTACATGAACTGCCACCTTTTTATTTACTTTTAACATTTTTTTTTAATTTATGTGAAACATACACCAATATGCAAAGATTTTCAACACCGAATATATTCAAACTTTAAATTATATACAAATTTACATGTATACATACATACGCATACATACAAAAGTACAAGAAGCATCTAAAAAATGATAAACTTAATGGTTCCATAATGTTCAGTTTTGTTTGTTCTTTTGTCTTCCATTTCTTTAAGTGAGCTCATATAATATTCTATTTCCTTTTTGAATTATTTAATTTTGGGTATTTTTTGTGTCCATTTACACTCACATAAATTTAACATTTCCCATATAGTATAAGTAAATAAAGAAAATACATCTTCTGACAGTTTCTATTTTCACTCATAAAAATATAAAACGTCCTTTTCTGTAAGTTGAACTGTGGACCTGGTTTGTGCTTTAAAGAGTTGATCAACACCTGACCAAAATGCACGGCTATAAAAACATTAAAAAAACAAATGGCAAAAAGTTTCAATTGCATAGTAACAAAACACTGCATCTCTCATGACTCCAAACCTGCAACATCTTAAAAAGTTGGATTTGTTTTTACATTTTAATTTAAGAATAAACTTCATTTTATTTTTACAAAATATAATAAACACTCTCGATGGGAAACAAAGGTGCTTTGTTACCTCAACAGCTCAAATACAAACAAGTATAACAAATTAACAATAAATTAGATTTTTCAAAAACAGTGGTAGAGTTTCCTCATGTGTTTATTAGTAGATTGTTTGCTTATTAACTGAACATCACATACAATATGATCTCTGATGAATACTGTATGATCTTCTCCCCATTGCACTAATGTCAGGAGACCATAAGTGCATTATTTCTTTTCCTAATTTTATTTAAATACTTTTATTTTATTTATATTTATGTATTTTAATTAATAGTTTTATTTAGGTCTACTATCTTTTCTTCTAATATATCTTTGTCCCTGGTTGAGTTTTTCTCAAAGGCATTAATAAAGTTCTATCTAATCTAAAGTCATCTATTCAAACACAATTGTGAACTTTATAGGAGTGACAGATTTCATATTTTAGCAATGCACTCTGGGTAATTCCCTCACGCTGAGTCTGCATTGATGCCCACTCACGGAAAGGGTTCATGAAGGGCTCATAAAGTCAGCAGAGACCCCTCACACACTTTGTGATGTGTCAGTGGGACAGTCCTGAGCCCTCACGGACTCTGCGGGAGCCTCAAAGTCAGTGCGTGTGTGAGTGTGGACATTGGGATTGGGCCCATCTGTGTGAATCCCCCTGATTATCTCCCACCTCCCCACAATAAAGCAGAACAGGTGCTGGAGGTGGATGTTTACTTCCTCATTTCAACACTCACGTGCACGGCGCATGCCCGCTTATTATGAGCTCTGCTGGGCTTCTTTCTGCTTGACACTGTGGAATTGACATGTAATGTAGATGAAAATTAAAACAGGTTTTATGTAGAATTCTCTTCAAGAAAAAAGTAATCCATTACTTTAGTAAATAAAAAGCTGGAGGCTGCTTGTTTAAAGCTTGTTTGGATCAACCTGGTTGTTTATTTCAGAAGAGAAATGTGTAAACACTGGACAGGAGCTCTCATTCCACAGAGATGATTTTAAAATAAAGAGCACAAAGAAATACCTGTTATGTCTTCTGCAGTAGAACTTTATGTAGACCTACACATCTATGAACAGATACGGGGTTCTGCTCAAAGCCAAACAACATAAAAGTAACACAAAAAGTTACTTTACATTCAGGGTAACTAAGTGAAGTAACGGACTACTCTTTTTAGAAGTGACAATCAATCAATCAAACTTTATTTGTACAGCACTTTTCATCCAGGACTGTAATACAAAGAGCTTTACATGAGGGAAAGATACAATAAAATAATAAGTGGAATAAAAAAACAGAAAATTGCATAAAATGAAAACATAAGACCCCCCCCCCCCCCCCAAATTACATTCAATATACACGCTCACTTACTCAGACACACAAAGACATAAAAAGGAAATTCTGACAGAAAACAGAATTAGAGGACTGAGGAAACACTATCTTGAATTAAAAATGAGGAAACACAGGAGCTAAAACTAAAATAATACTTAAAAATACTCAAAAATACCAGAGGGTAAGATAAATAACTGTGTAAATACATACATAAATAAGATAATATAACAGTATAGAATCAAAGTTGGATAAATAATATGGTAAAAAGAGAAAGTGTAACATCAGGTGCATAATAAAATCAGCTAAAATAGGATCATAAAAGGAAAAGCATTTAACAAAGAATAAAATTCCAAATAAAAAAAAGATCTGAACAGAAATGTAGTAATAAAACAAAATAAGAGGGTTAAAATAAGTTAAAATATAAATAAATAAAAATACTTTTTAAAGTAACTTTCCCAACACTGGTGAGCTCTCACTGCTGCCTGAGTCGACTTCCTGCACTGGAGGCAGTATTTACAGTTCTAACAGGAAGGAGGACATCATGATAAAAAAAGACACAAAATGATCCAGAGTCAGAAACTTGGATGCATTTGGATTCACTTCTCTGGAGACCAAAGGTAAGGTAAGGCTCAGTTCAATATTTGTGACAAAAACACATCATTCAAGTCCAGGTCAACAAATAATCTCCACCAAAATGAAAACTCAGGACCCCTGGACAGGATTAGTGTCAGAAATGAGTTTCCCTGGTGGACATCTAAAAATAAAGAAATGAAACAACGGGCCAGTCTTTTGAAATTCCATCTTTAGTTCTGATGGACCAGGTCTGACTGACCTGACAAACAGCTCTCGTGATCCCGTCCCTCTGGCCCCAAAGACCAGAGTCTGAAGACAGGACATGGTCCAGCACGACTGTCCCCATCAAACTGTTTTGGCTTTTTCAACAGAAAACGTCACTGTGCTGCTCTTCTGAGAGCTTCAACACAAAGAAACTGTTTTTATTTCACCATCCAGACTTCATTTAACACAAAGAGAACTACACTGAGAAGAACTGGTCTGATTTTAGATCTTAATCCAATATGTCAATATATTTAAAAACTCAATGCTTCTCCAGCCCTACACAACATTACACACTCATTATAAGTAACAGCTGGACTGTTCTTTTATTTCTATTTGTTCAACTAAAAATCATTTTTTAATAAATTTCCTTTATGAAACACTTTAAATTTGAGTAAATAAGGATCAGAGCAAACCTCATTCCAACTGAGGGCTGGTTGTAGGCAGTTTACTTCACTTAAGGAATTATCAACTTGTCTAATTAAAGTAGATTCAATTTAATGAAGGAAATTATTTTCAGTTCTGGTGAATCAAATTTAGATAAACTTTTAATTAGGGCTGAACAATATATTATTAGAATAAATCACAATTTTCAAATTGCAGAAGGTTCAATATTTTAAGCCCAAAATGTGTTGAACATTTTGATATTGTGATTTAGTTTTTTTGCGATTTCATGCCTGTTTTTTTTTTTTTTTTTAACCTCTGTTCATACACTTTTTCCCAATTTTGGACCATTTTTACCTTTTTTTAACCCAGTTTTTACAATTTTATGCCTATTTTGCCTCCATTCATCTTTTTTTGGCCACTGTCAGAACCATTTTTGAAATTTTTACATGGATTTTGAAATTAATTTCAAATTTAATTCCCAAATTTGCTGCCATAATCAATTTTCCTAAGCCACTTTTGGATTTTTTTTTTGCCAATTTTCCCCCTTTTTTTGTAATTTCATACCTATTTTGCACCTATTTATTAACCTTTTTCCGCTTTCTTACCATTTTTTCCCAGTTTTTACAATTTCATACCTATTTTGCTTCTGTTCTTCACTTCTCCACTTTTTCTCAAATCTTTTATCCTTAGATTAATTTAATGTCATATTGGTTTTACTATAAAAAGATCTACTGCTTATGTTTGTTTAAGAATACATAAGATGAGGAACATTAAAACAATTACAGAGGGAAACAAAAACACAATTAGATTATTTTCTCAAATTGTTCAGCCCTACTTTTTATTCAGATAAATTAAATTTAGTTAAACTTTTACTCAAGTTACATCACATTCAGTTCAACTGTGAGTGAAAACAAATTAAATTCAGTTCATGTAAAATATGATTCAAATCTTTAACTCAGATTAAGTTACAATAATAATTAAATAAAGAAACTAATGTGTTGGTTCATAAATCAAATCTAATTAAAGGTAAAACAGTTGATTTAACTTCAGTTTGTCTCCTGAAGCTCAGAGGAAGGTGTGAAATCATGAAACAGAAATAAGTTTGAAATAAATGTGTTTTAGATCAAATATATTTCAAACACAAAGAAAACAATTTAAACACAATCATTCACAAACTAAAACACAAGGCCCTTTAAAAATCTATGAATTAGTCCTTTAAGGGAAACTAAAAAGTGGTTTTTCTCTGAGGGGACAAATGGAGCTAAAGGGGAAAAACTGGGTTCAGGTCCTCAGGGTGCAGGAGAGTGAGTGATCCGTGTAGTCTGGATGGGAGGGGGATGGAGAACCGAATGGGGTCTGCGCTTTCAGCTGGCATCCTCCGTCTTCTTTGGCCCAATCACCAGGGTCACAAACAAACCTGAGCGCTGCCTTTTACAGGCAAAGGTGTCCCAGCACGTCTGTCCCGCTGTGACTGAGGGGGACCCCCATCTTTGAGACCGCTGAGTTCTGATTGGTTCACTGATCAGCAGACTGAGGCCGATTTAATTTAGGAAAATGAAAAGACAAATACAAATAATGATTCATCATCCTCAAAAAGAAATGTTCATTTATTTTATTTATCAATTTGTATTTAATTTAATCAGGTTTACTTTTATTTTGTCTATTTGTTTATTTTGTTTGATCATTTTTATTTCAGTATATTTTATTTTATTATTTTGCATTTCAGCTTAATTTATTTCATTTCGATCGTTGAATTTTCATTTTTTTCTTGGTTTATTTCTAGTTTATTTCAGAGGTACAGTCCTTTGTTCTTATTGATTCTCTTTTATTTATATTTTATTTTTTATATTTATTGCTGGTTATCATTTTACTTTATTTTCACTTGGTTTACCTATGCTTATTTCACATATCTATATTTTAATTTGTTTATTTATTTTTACTCCACATGTTACTTTTATTTAGTTTACTTTTATTTTTTCATACTTTTTTTCAGACACACAGACGATGCATAGAGTTACAACAGGACAAATGAACTTCAGTGTTGACCTCTCCATCCCTTCTTCATACTGTCTGTGTCTTCTATGTCCAGCTGATTCTGAGTGTTGACTGTAGTTTACAAAATAGTTGAAACATGGAGGATAAATGCTCAAATTGATAAATACAATGATGATTTTAAAATTGTTTTAGGGAAAGTGGACAACAGCAATGCTAGAGTATTTTCATTGTTGTTTTTACCACAAAGAATGACCATTGTTTTATCCATTATTTATCCATAATGTATTTCAATTGGCATTTAAAGGGTTAAAATAAAATAATTAACTAAATATTTGGTATTTTTGATTAGAAATGAAACTGATGGAATGATTTGAGCAAAAAAGTAAAAAAAGATATTTATCTTATATGTTTTTATAGCAGCTTTGGGAGAGGACATTAATGTCCTCTGATAACCTCAAAGGGTAGTAAATTAAAGCGACTCACAAGCGTTAAGATGTCTGGGTAGGAAATTCCTACAAACTGGGGCGTCCCCTGTGATGTATCTCATTTACAACTTGAAGAATCTAGGTTCAACAATCAACTGGAACACAACATTAATGGTCCTCTGTTAATTAGCAATCTTACATATCAAACTACAAATCCCACAATGCACTGCAGCACCTGTGCACCACCCCCTCCTCTGCTTGGATATCACTTCAGCTCGTCTAAAATTAAATATGCAGCTCAAATTCACAACACTGTCAGTTTTAGACTCTTCAGTAAATGCTGATCCTGTTCTACACGCATCTAAATGAACCTGGACTTAAAGTTTGGACTCGGCCTGCAGAGAGTGATGACCTACAGAAGCTCCAGGAGATGGTGCTGTTTAGTTCAATGGAGGAACATTAAGTTTAAAGCTCAAATCCATTCATAGAAATGTAAGAATCAGATCAAATCAGAGATCAAATGTCATCAAACTGGTTTATAGAGATTCAAAAGTACACTCCAGTCTGTAAATATGATCTCAGTATTTCAATAATATCCCTGCTTTACAAGGAAACAGTCAAATCCAGTCCTTCATTCTTTGGTAAAGTCGAGTGTTGGAGGGTTTGTGCAGGGATGTGTGTTTGGGAAAGCTCTTCTTCACTTTTTAAAAACTCCACACCTGTGTTACTCTGACAGCACTTCTGAATTCAGCTTTAGGTATAGTCTTTGGCATCAAAATATTTGAGTTTGAGTCATAATGTAGTCATCTAAACTGTTTTAATTTTAGTCTAGTTTTAGTTGATGACATTTCACAACATTTTAGTGGATGAAATCTACTTGGATAAAATGAAAGCTTTTATTGAAAGATTGTTTTCTACTTTGCAATCTAACTGAAATGGTCAATGAAAGGTTGACAAGTTCTGTAAAATTTCCTTTCTTGATTTTTCCAGAACAATTCTTCTGTTTTTCTGTTCCAAATGTTTGATTCCATCTCCCATAAGATTAAAAACATTGTGTTTCCAGTTTAGTGGGATCAGTCTCTGGGCTACACATGAGATCATCCTGTGCTCTGATCTCATTTTCATTTTGTTTGTCAGATATTTTTAATCTACATTTGTTTACATTGTTTTATTCTTATGTGAGATGTTCTTATGTCCTTTATCATTTTAACTGAGTATAAATAAGAAAAGTGCAAGTTAAAAAATAGTTTTAGTGATAATTTAGTGTCTAAATAGTTTTAATTTTAGTCTAGTTTAGTCGATGAAATCTGCTGTAAATTTAGTCGACTAAAATCTGAAGTGTAAAGGGTAAGACATTTTTGATGTCCTGTTTTCCTCTGTGATAAAATCAAACATCTACTAAGCCTTTATTGAATGTTAGTAAAGTCTGAATGTCTAAATGAACAGAAACAAATGTTCCTTTGTGTGAAATGCAGTCTCCTTTATTTAGGCTACCTGGCAGAGCATCTCAGTTACAATACCAGAAGTGACAACAAACAGTGAACCTGCTCTACATGAATATATCAATTCATAAAGAGAGCAGCTCTGATTGGATGGCTCCACAACTTATCCCACCACCACCAAGCTAAGGCAGCTGTGATTGGATGTCCCTCTGAACTCATCCAACCTTTAACACAACCAAAGTAGCTGTGATTGGATAGATTCATCACTTGTCTCGACTTCCTACATGACCATATTAGGTCTGATTGGATTAAGTCTGTCAGACATTTTAAGTTTATTCAGTTTATTTTGAGCTGTGCCAAACAGTTGAGCTGGTAGTTAAAGGGTTAAAATGACACAGCCTGATCAGTGAGCCAATCAGAGGAGGAGTCCATGTGACCTGTGGTGGCGTAAAAGCCCTCTGAGTCGTCCAAAGAATCAGAAGAAGAATCAGAAATACTTTATTAACTCCCAAGGGGAAATTTGCTTGTTTCAGTTTCTCTTCTACACAGTATAGCAGTCAGAAATATCAGATGAAGACATTAGAATAGATAGGAGTAGCACTGATTTAACTAATATGAAGTCAAAATAAAAATAAAATAAATACAACTAAAATGAAAACAAATGAAAAGAGCATGAAAATGAAGTGAGCAGGTTGCAACATGCAGAGCCTTGAAGCAATATCAACTTCCTTCTAAAGAAAACATCAATAAAAATGTGGTGGAAATAAGACTCTGAATGAGGTGGAGGAATACACAGTATTAACAATGAACAATATTTACACTAAAAATGTGAACACAGCCATGACAGGGAGAGCAGAGAGGACAAAGCAGAGAAGAGAAAGCATTTAACAACCAGAAAAAAAAAAGTCTTTTTTGACCCGTCAGTGTGACATGGTGTGTCTTGAACTCAATCCTGGGACAGGGACCATTTCAGTTCACTAAAGACTGCCCCATGGGACTTTTTTAATGTATTTGTCAATTTTTAATGTGTTCTTGGTATGTTTTAACTGTTCCTTAAGGCTGTGAGAGGCTTTACAACCTGTGGGCTTCATTTCTGTTCTCTTTTTGCACTACAATGTAATTTACACTGTACTTTAAATGATGCACTGCTACACTGCACTAAAGCTCATCCTACGACTGGAACATTTAAACTACCTCACTGTACTTAAAAAACAGGATGGAAATATTATTTATTCTTTCTAAGAGTCTTGAGCTTGGTGAAATGTAGTTTTGTTCTTCTGTTTGCTGTTGATATATAGTTTTTATGACTTCTTAAATTTAGATTTAAATGATGTTAAAATTAGGGATAAACCACAGTATTGAGATGATATTGGAATGAATGAATGAATGAATGAATGAATGAATGTTTTATTTCAGTTTAAAAAACAAAAATAAAATCATGTTTTTACTAAAATAAAAGAAAACAGACAGCAACCAAAAAAGGAACAGGCTGAAGCCCCAAGGCTTATTTTTGCCTCTCCTGTACCATCATAGGATTAACTGAATAATTCACAATAAAACATCAGTACGAGTACATTATTCCAAAACACCTGATAGCTTAACCTGAAAAATAGAATTCAATCAAATTTGATCATTTTAGATTTTAAAGTCTTCTTAAAAACTAACATAGAATTACACATCTTTATTTCATCGTTTAGTTCATTCCAATATTAGTATCAACCAATTTTAAAATATTTGCAGATATTTACAATCAACATTGTCATATGTGGGCCAAAATATGTCCCACATTGCTATACCATCACTTCAATGGTACATTTAGCATCAAGAGTTTCATTTTCCAAGAGTTAAATGTTGGTTTTCTTGTCATTTCAGCTTCTTGAACAAATAAAAAGTCAAGTCAAAGTTTATTTGTAGAGCACGTTTAAAAACAACCTCAGTTGACCAAAGTGCTGCACAGGGGTACAAAATAATCGTTCAGACACTTCATACATAAAATTGTCACATTGAAGCAACAAGTCAGTTTTTGTGAAGTAAAGACTTTGTGCTCCTGTCAAAAATATAATTAGGAGTATTGGTGATAATGAGTTCAGAAATATCTGCAAAACAAAATATCGTCAAAAATCACATATGGTGCATCCCTAATAAAAATGTTTCTACAACTTCAGTTTTTGTTTTAACCAGAAAAATTCAATTACCATAAAGCTGATATTTAAACAGATTCATCAGGCTGGTTTTATGCAATGTATTAAAAAGTAATCTAACATGTGTCTGACTGTTGGTATTTTAATAAACTTAACCACATTTTATAATCTTATATTAAGTACTCGTGCTTTTTCTACATGGAAAATTCATTCATGTTCAAATGAAGGATGCACAATATTATCAGTATTATACCATTATCAGATGAGATTTACAGTGCCGTGAAGAAGTATTTGCCCCTTCCTGATTTCTGTTTTTTTTTTTGCGTATTTTTCACTCGTAAAGGTTTCAGATCATCAAATCAATTTTAATATAACACAGAGACAACCCAAGGAAATACAAAATGCAGTTTCTAAATGATGATTCAATTTATTATGGCACAGAATAAATCCAAACCTGTCTGGTCCTATGGAAAAAACTAATTGCCCCCTGAACCTAATAGCATATTGTGCCATCTTTGGCAACAATAACTAAAATCAAGCGTTTGTGATAATTGGTGATGAGTCTTTCACACCACTGTGGAGGATTTTTAACCCACTCTTCTATGCAGAATTGTTTCAACTCTGCCATATTGGAGGGTTTTCTAGCATGAACTGCCCGTTTAAGGTCACCCCACAGCATCTCAATAGGATTTAAATCCAGACTTTGACTTGGCCACTCCAAAAACTTAATTTTTTTTTTTTTTTTTGAGCCATTCAGAGGTGGATTTGCTGGCGTGTTTTGGATCGTTGTCCTGCTGCATGACCCAAGAGCACTTGAGTTTGAGGGCACAATCCGATGGCCGGACGTTCTCCTTCAGAATCTTCTGGTAAACAGCAAAATTCATTTTTCTGTCAATCACAGCAAGTTGTCCTGGTCCTGAGGCAGCAAAGCAGCCCCAGACCATCACACTGCCACCACCATGCTTTACTGTTGGCATCATGTTCTTTTTATCAGATGCTGTACCATTTTTATGCCAAATGTAACGGGCTAGACACCTTCCAAAAAGTTAAATTTTTGACTCATCAGTCCACAGAATATTTCTCCAAAAGTCTTGAGGATCATCAAGATGCTTTTTGGCAAATGTGAGACGAGCCTTTATGTTCTTTTGTGACAGTGGTGGTTTTTGCCTGGGAACTCTCCCATGGATGCCATTTTTGGCAAATGTCTGTCTTATAGGGGAGTCATGAACACTGACCTTAACTGAGGCCAGCGAGGCCTGCAGGTCTTTGGATGTTTTTCTGGGTTCTTTTGTGACCTCCTGGATGAGTTGTCGTCACACTCTTGGAGTAATCTTAGTTGGTCGACCACTCCTGGGAAGGTTTGCCACTGTTCACAGTTTTCTCCATTTGTGGATAATGGCTCTGACAGTGGTTCGCTGGAGCCCCACAGTCTTGGAAACGGCTTTGTAACCTTTTCCAGACTGACAGATTTCAATCACTTTTTTCTCATTTCTTCTTGAATTTCTTTGGATCGTGGCATGATGCATTTGTTCTTCAGATTTTGTAGCCTACTTCACTTTGTCTGACAGATTCTATTTAAGTGATTTCTTGATTCAACAAAGGTGGTGGCAATCAGGTTTGGGTGTGGCCTGTGAAATAGAACTCAGCTGTCCCAAAACTGTGGTTCGACACAGTTACTTTGTGATTTAACCCCCCCATGGTAAATAAAATCATCATTTGGAAACTGCATTTTGTGTTTCCTTGGGTTGTCTCTGTGTGATATTTAAATTGGTTTGATGATCTGAAACCTTTGCGAGTGAAAAATACGCAAAAAACACAGAAATCAGGAAGGGGGCAAATACTTTTTCATGGCACTGTATATATTTCAGATATTTACAGCTAATACATCGGGCATATGTTGGTTGACCACATTGTTTATGTAACAGCAGTATTATTTTTGAAGAGGTAAATGTTTTTTCTTGTTTCACTTCTGTTTCTTGCAAAAATAAAACTGTCACTTCAAAGCATTAAGTCAGTTTTGTGAAGTAAAGACTTTATGCTCCTGTCAAAAATATCATTATGAGTATCACAGATAATTATTTCAGAAATATCTGCAAATCAAATGTCAATAAAAATCAAATATGCCCAATAAAATGTTTCTACTCCTTAAAGGGGATGAAAGAAGTTTGAGATCTTAACTGAAACACTTATTTAACAGTAAAGACAGTTCTTCTAGTTTTCTTGAAGATTCTAAATCGTGGCAACTGGACTGTGTTCAGTTTTGGGAAGACGTTTCTCTTCTCATCCAAGAAGCTTCTTCAGTTCAAAGAGCTGGACAAGGCAGCAGATATTTATCTTGGTAGAGAACGAAGACAACAATACAGACCTGATCAAAATCTAAAGATCAGTTGAAATATGCATTTTGCACATTTGGACCTTAATGAGGTTTTAAACAGAGGTACAAAATGCAAAAGCAAGAAAGGGGAGTGTGACAAAAAGCACTTTGAAAAAGTAATTTATTGAAAACAAGTACACTTGAACCTCATTAAAGCTATGGTCTACGATTTGGAAGCTTTGTATATATTAATAACACCGTTTATAAGGCTGTTATGGTCCTATGGTCCTATCTACACAGTATAAAGACCAAAAAGAACGAAAAAAATCCATTCAGTATATCCGCTGAAAAGCTGCATACTAGCTGACCAATCAAACCTAAGAACCTGCGACTATTAATTGGTCCGTGAGTTGGTCTGTGAATCCATCCAATCCCCCGTCTCCCTCGTCACGCAGCGTCATGCCCATGGTCCTGCCTCCTCCCCTCTACCTCCGGTGAGCAGCTAGCAGCGTTAGCTACTGAACTATCATGGAGCTGGAAAAGCCTAGCGCCGAGACCGAAGCCGCCTCCTCTCAAGGCCCAACGGAGTTTCTGCCCGCGGGTTGAGGCCTGTTAGCGGGCTAACGGCTAACGGCTAACGAACAGCCTCAGCCGGCCGTCAGACCTTCAGCATCGACCGTTTCGCCCCTGGTTGATCAGGTAATGGCTTTGTTTACTACAGTGGGAGATGTCTGCTGAATAACTCTGGTTAGTTTGTGCCTGCACGGGCTAATAACTTGTAGGGGAGCGGGTTAGCCTGTTAGCCGCTAATCGTTTGCACTGTAAGCTGAGCTGGGGAGGACAGGCCGAGAAAGATAAATCCTCCCCCACACTCGGCTCCACTCTGGCGGCGCCAAACCCGCATTGCCGCCGGTCCAGTTGAAATGCCTACTGCTGTGTGTTATAAGGGAGATGTCTGTCATGTTTGATACTTTCAGTTGAGCTGAGCTGTTTTTGATTGAGTTTGCTGCTGATATATTGTGCTCGTCGCTCGTAGCTCTGTCTGAGGGGGCTTTATGAGCCGACACGAGCTGGGGGCGGGATCTTGGAACACGGAGGGGAGAGGTGAGGGAAGGGGGAGCAGGCTGCGGTTTCAAATCGTAGACCCGAGCTTTAAGGTCCAAATGTGCAAAATGCATATTCTAGCAATTTATCAACTGGTTTTAAGATTTTGATCAGGTCTGTAGAAGAGGAAGAATTTGTATAATCTATTGTTGGTGTCTTCCTATTTTTACATGCCCTGTGTTTTGTTGGTGTGCTGCTCTCTCTCTTCGCAGGTTCCTCTCCTCTGTGTGCTGCTGATTAAGTTGAGTGGTAGTCTTTAAGAAGCAGGACAGAGCTGTGGACTCTGATCTTATCAACTCAGATCCTGTGTGGAGCAGTGGAGTCTATAGTGACCTGGTGCCTGTGTTTTTTTCTACTTTTAAGGTTAACTGTTACATTGGCTTTTTTTTATAAGTTATTTTGTTTTTTATAACAAACATTCATCACTTTCTTTTCCAGAATTTGCCTCTACACTGTTCTTAAACGTGGGTTTTAAATTATTTTTAGTCATCCCTTTTAACATCTTTTGGTTCGTAACACTATTGATATTCCATATTAGAGATACTGCAACTGTAAATAAATTAGTATATGTACTTGTAAAAATATATTTTTTACATCAGTTTAAAATGTATAATAATCAGTGTTAGAAATACATATATCAGCTAATTAAATAAATCTATCAGCATACTTAATATATTATGAGTATGATAAATGTATGTATCGGTGTAATAAATATATCGATGAGTCTTCAGCTGGTTGTTGGTGTTCAGATGTTCATCATCAGATAAATAAAGACATGAAACATTTATTTTCTTGATTTGATTTGAATTCTTTCAGCCTGTTTTTGTTCAGAACAATCAGCTGTTCATAGGTGACATCAGCTGACTGATGATCAGCTGTTTCCTGTCAGCACAAACAGACGTCTCTTCAGGGGACGCTGCAGAGGACAAGACGGTTTTGAGAGCCAGCAACCGGTGCTTAGTCTGTGGAAAACCAAAGAACTGGTGCTAAACTGGCTCTAGCTCCAAAACAGCCCTGGAACCAGCTTGGTGGAAAAGGGGTAACAGAGACACTGAGGAACCATAAGACCATACTCCAAACCCAGGATAGAGGGGCTCGGTGAATGTGGTCTCTGTGGTGTGGAGGTGGATCAGTCCATCAGAGGAGACTTCATAGAAGGACAGAGATCCAGCAGGACAGTCCACATACACCCCTACTCTACCAGAGGAGAACAAGGAGACGGAGGAGGAGAATGTTTCTCTGTTATTGTGAAGGACAGAATAACCACGATCAGAACAGTACAGACTCCAGGAATGATCATTACGTCCAAACATACATTCAGCTCCACCTCCTTTCCTCCAGATTCTTCTGTAACTCACTGATACAAAAACACCTTCTCTCCACTGGACCTCCCAGTAACAGCGACCGCTCAGAGCAGACCTGCACAGCAGCTGAGAATAAACATCAAATCTGTCTGGATGATCAGGATATGAGTGAAGCTCGTACACAAATGTCACCGTCCTGTTGTCTTCAGACAGTCTGAGTTCTTTGTTCACTGTGTTTGTGTCCACCTCCAGCTCACAGGCGTCTGATGGAGAGAAGGAGAAACATCAGAGCAGCAGGTCATCATCTGATCATCTACAATCATCTGAGCTGAGGGTTCAGAGTCAGCTCTGATGGGCTGACTTTTGACCTCCTGCTGAGTCAGCCATGTTTGACCTCTGACCCCAAACTCTGCTCCATCTTTCTATCTGAACCAGTTTGGTTTCTGTGTTTGTGGTTCCATGGTCCACCTTCAGTTTTTCCTGGACCAGGTCTAGTTATGGACCAGTGAACCACCACGGTCTTCAGTCTGGACCAGAGAAGAGGACCTGGTCTAGTTATGGACCAGTGAACCACCACGGTCTTCAGTCTGGACCAGAGAAGGGGACCTGGGGTGCATATGCACAAAAATGTGGCGTACGCTCTTTTTCACGGCAAAGTACAGATGTATCAAGAGTGAAATGACCGTGGAAATGTGCGGTGCCTCACGCCAACTCCATGGCTGGCATACGCACGTTTCTAAAGCTGTTGCTCTTTTGGCGACACTTAAAGGGGATGCCGGGAAAGTGTTAAATGGGCTAAATAAATGTGAAAACAATTATTTCTCAAGAGACACAGCAACAATTGACAATTATGAACAATTAACACACCCACGTGTCTGCAGTTACATGAGTAAAAGCGGTGGAAAAAGTACCGTTAAACACAACGGCTGCTTTAGCAGTGTGATAATACGCAAATGGAAGAGAGCGTGTGTTCGGAGATAGAGAGGATTTACTGACAAATGATGATGATCATCAGCCATTTTTCGCTCCCAAGGGCAGTCCTCCTGAAACCGTGCGCAGAGCCTCAGCCGGCATTTAATATTGAGGTACAATTTGCAGTGAAAGACGGCTTCCCCAATGTTATCAGAGCTGTCCACTGCACACACATTGCTATAAAAGAGCCATCACATGATGAATTTGTGTATGTCAACAGGAATCATTTTATTAGATCAATGTAAAGATCATATGTGAGGTGCAAAAGCCGTTAACCAACATTGTGGCGAGGTGGCCGTTTTTAACACACACACAAAAAAAAAAACACACTGGCACTGTGCATGATGGGGGCTTCTTGGTCAATAAATTTTTTACAGTAGTCGTCTTAAAATAATCCCCATTATGCGCATTGAGCATGTGCGCCCCCAATTCCATCCCGTCTTAACAGCATCATTACTAATCAGTGGTTGAAGTTTGTGACCTCCTGTTTTTTGCAGATTAAACTAAATTTTAAGATCTTTCTAATAAGCCCCTGATTGTCTGTGTGTTGTGTAGTCATCTTAATAACTGTAAATCAAGTTTACTGTGATATCCTGTTTGATATGGGGGCATGTTTACATTAAAATTCAGATTTCAAACCAAATAATACCATACAGCGTTTACGCATGAACCTCTATCCGAGGGGTCGGCAAGTTTGGCCTCTGGTCATATTTTTTTTGAGTCACTTCATATCGGACCAGAAAAGAGGTTATTATATAAAGATGAGTATTGTTAATTAATGCATAAAAGGGGAGAGACAAGAGAAAATGGGAGATCACTGGGACAACTGACTGGAACCCCGTATTACGCAGATCAAGAGAAAAAAACAAATCACATCCCTTTACGCTGTCGGTATTATAATATCTGCTGTTTTATTTATTAATAGTGAACCAACAACTTTGATAGGATTTATTAGGCAGAAATAACAGTTTCAGGACAGGGAATGTCAAATGTTTTTATTCATTAATTGGGATATTCATACTGAAAGAAACTTAAACGACTCTTCTGAAAAACCTGACAAATAATCCACAGCCAAAGTTCATACAGACGTGTTTTTGAGTTTTTATTATTAACAGATCGCTCGGGATCTGCAGCTGCCATTTGTGCGCAATTAAGCACTACATTATGTTTCTGAGTCAGCGTGAGCCAGTGAACAGTCTGCTCCTGACTGATCTGCTCTCAGATAAACTAACAAACATCAGAACAGATGTCCAAACAAAGGTTTTGTCTCTGTCTTACATCTCTTCTGCAGCGATCTTCCATTAGGACAGAACCGCCTTTTGGTTCAAAAGAAATAAAAAGGGGACTCTATATGCCGACCCCTGCCCTGTCCTATGTGGCTGTGTATGAACACATGTTGGGAGTTACACAAATACACAGATATTTACCTTGGGGAGTCACCCACATATGCTCAACGACCCCTGAGATATATATTTTATTTTAGGACAGCATGCCAAAGAGGACATTTTTGTGCGCCTCCACTTCATTGAGTAGTGCCTCAAATGCACTTTCCATGAAATTCTTTTAAAGGACCATCTTACTAATATTTTTTTAATTTTCTGATCATCCAGAGAGGGAAATCTCAAGTGCAGGACCCATTTAAATGTGATTAGTGTATGTATTTGGAGGCGTGGACAGGGAGGAGTCGGGTACTCAAACATGTGCACTCAGTTCCACGCTGATTGAGATGTACAAAGGAAATGTTCTCGGATTCATGCGTACGCACAGATTCATACATCTGGATATTTTTGTGCGTACAACATTTTCTGGATTTGATCGTACGTCATGTTTCAGTGTGAAATCCATGCAAGTCTTTGTACATGAGGCCCTTGGTCTAGTTGATCAGATTCTGATAAATGCAGATCCTGAGATCTGGGTCATAAATACCCCTTTTCCACCAAGCTGGTTCCAGGGCTGGTTCGGAGCTAGAGCCAGACTTAGCACCAGTTCTTTGGTTTTCCACAGACTGAGCACCAGTTGCTGGCTCTCAAAACCGGTGCTTAGCAAGCACCAACTCTTTGCTGGGCCAGCAGAAAGAACCAGGTTACGTCGGGGGTTACACGCTTACGTCAAGAGAGCCATTTTTAAAAAGGCGAGGTTGGAGTAAGCAAAAAACAGATTGAAAAGAATATATATCTATAAAGAAGGGATCGTCACTTCCTGGGGATCGTCACTTCCTGGTGAGCGTATTCGTCACTTCCTGTTTTCACAGTGCAGCGTTGTTTGTAGTGTGTTGTCTCTGTTCAGCTAACGCCAATCTTAACTGACTAATATCTGTCATTTGAGCTTATAATTCTTTTTACTGATTACGATCTACGTTCGATCGAACGTACTAAGGTCTACCGCAACCACTCTAGCTTCTCTCAAGCGGTCATTTAATTCTACTTTCTTCTGCTTAGCATAGCTTAGCTTACCTTCTTAGCATGGCTTCTCCCTCCGCTCCTGCTCTGCCCTGTCCTATGTGCCAGATGTTTAGCTACTCCTCGTCCTCCTTTACTGATAGCGGTATTTGTCAGAAGTGTAGCTTATTCCTAGATTTGGAGGCGAGGGTGTCTGATCTGGAGAAGCGGTTCTGCGCCGAACCAAAGCCCACTTACGTAGCGGTAGCGAGCAGGCAGGACGTAGCTAGCGGTGCAGGCCGCGCTAGCGTTAGCTTAGCCTCCCCTCCGGCTAGTAATGGCTGGGTCACTGTCCGCGGCAAGCATAGCCGTAAGTCGAAGACCCACTCGGAACCCCACCATCCGGTTCACGTTTCCAACAGGTTTTCTCCCCTCAGTGATGGTGGTAACCCGCCCACAGGGGGACAAACACTGATAATTGGTGACTCCATAGTCAGAAACGTGAAGATAGCGAAGTCAGCGGGCATAGTGAGGTGTATCCCAGGGGCCAGAGCGGGCGACATTGAGGCAAATTTAAAGTTGCTGGCAAAGAGTAAACGTAAGTTTGCTAGAATAGTCCTCCATGTCGGCACGAATGACTCCCGACGTCGCCAGTCGGAAGTGACCAAATTAAACATTGAATCAGTGTGCTCTTTTGCAAAGAAAATGTCGGACTCTGTAATTTTCTCTGGCCCCTTGCCCAATCTGACCAGTGATGACATGTATAGCCGCATGTCATCATTCAACCGCTGGCTATCGAGGTGGTGTCCAGCAAACGATGTGGGCTTCATTGACAATTGGTCAACCTTCTGGAGAAAACCTGGCCTGATAGGCAGAGATGGCATCCATCCTACTCTGGCTGGTGCATCTCTCCAATCAAAAAACATGGCAGAGTCACACTTATGACCTCTCAGAGATGAGACCATGTTGCAGAGCTGCAGTCCTCCACGCTCCTCTGCGCTTGCTCTAAGACAGTTTCCCTGCCATTACTGTTATGACAGTTGTGTTCATCCCTTAGATAACTGCTATGGCTTTTGTAATAGTGATAAACATTATTCCATAGCGACTGTGTCAGTACCCCGACCCAAAGCTCACCTAGATATTAACACAAAAACAAATAAAAAAGGTGTCAACCACAGAAATCTGATTAAAATAAAACCTTCAAATGTAGTGGCTTTAAAACATCAGAGAATTAGATGTGGTCTCTTAAATATTAGATCTCTCAGGTCCAAATCTTTACTGGTGAACGACCTTATAACAGAAAATCAGATTGATTTATTCTGTCTAACTGAGACATGGCTACGAGAAGAGGAATATGTCAGTTTAAATGAGTCCACTCCCCCCAGTCATTCAAATATTCATATACCACGTGACACAGGCCGTGGTGGTGGTGTAGCAGCTATTTATCATTCCTGTCTCCAAATCAATCACAGACCAAAGGCTAAATATACTTCTTTTGAAAGCCTTACTCTAAATTTATCTCATACTGATTCAAAAACTGGCCAGACAGTTCTGTTTGTGATAATTTACCGTCCTCCAGGCCCATACTCTGAATTCTTATCAGAATTCTCTGAGTACATATCAAACTTAGTCCTTAGCTCTGATAAAATAATCATTGTAGGTGATTTTAATATCCATGTGGACAAAGAGAGTGATAGTCTTAGCTCAGCTTTTATGTCATTAATAGACTCAGTTGGCTTTACTCAGTCTGTTAGTGAAGCTACCCATCATTTTAATCACACTCTTGATTTGGTTTTAGCATATGGCCTCAATATTAATGAACTGAAAGTTTTTCCTGAAAATCCATTTTTATCCGACCACTTCTTAGTAACTTTTAGCATCCTCCTGGAAGATTCTGTGTTTTGCAGCAAAACTGTGAGCAGTAGAAATCTGTCCAGTGGTGCAGTGGCTAAATTCACAGAGGCCATTCCTACCGCCCTAAGCTCAATAAATTGGCCAACTGATAACTGTGATATTAGCTTTAGCTCCACTCAGCTGGACCAGCTTGTTGATGACTCAGCCAGTCTACTAAGATCCACTTTGGACTCAATTGCCCCACTGAGACAAAAACGTATTAAACGTCAGAGGACAGCTCCTTGGTTTAACTCAGAAACTTCGTACACTTAAACAAACAACCCGTAAATTAGAGAGAATGTGGCGCTCTGATAAAAGGGAAGAGTCACGTATACTTTGGCGAGAGAGTCATATTAACTACATGAGAGCCTTAAAACATGCTCGAGCTGCCTACTACTCTTCACTAATTGAAGAAAATAGAAACAACCCTAGATATCTCTTCAGCACTGTAGCCAGGCTGACACAGAGTCAGAGCTCTATTGAGCCTGTGATTCCTCTAGCCCTGGGCTGTGAGGACTTTATGAACTTTTTCAATGATAAAATTCTGAAAATTAGAGATAAAATTAGCAACTCTTTATCTCCAGCCAAACCTGCCCTACCTTTAAATGTAGTAGAAGTCAAACCAGAGTTAGACAGTTTCTCTACGATCAGCCTTCAGGAGCTAAATTCTCTCGTCTCTTCCTCTAAATCATCAACCTGCCTTTTAGACCCGATCCCAACTAAGTTGTTTAAGGAGGTCTTTCCTCTAGTTTGTCCATTGTTGCTGGAGACAGTAAATATATCTCTATCAACAGGCTACGTACCACAGTCTTTTAAAACAGCAGTAATCAAACCCATCCTTAAAAAACCTAACCTTGATTCAGGAACATTAGCTAACTATAGGCCTATTTCTAACCTTCCATTTGCCTCAAAGATCCTGGAGAAAGTGGTAGCTGATCAGCTAGGTGACTTCCTTCAAGACAATAGCCTGCTTGAGGACTTTCAGTCAGGATTTAGAGCTCATCACAGCACAGAGACTGCTCTAGTTAAAGTAACCAATGATCTACTTTCAGCTTCAGATGAAGGACTGCTCTCTGTTCTTGTTTTGTTAGATCTAAGTGCTGCTTTCGACACCATTGATCATGATGTTCTTATACAGAGATTGGAGATGTTACTTGGGATTACAGGGACTGCCTTAAACTGGTTTAAGTCCTACTTATCTAATAGATATCAGTTTGTACACGTGAACAACAAATCCTCTGTGTACACTAAAGCAAGTTACAGGGTTCCTCAAGGTTCAGTGCTAGGTCCAATTCTCCTCTCTCTATATATGCTTCCCCTTGGTAATATCATGAGGAAATACTCTGTTAATTTTCACTGTTACGCTGATGACACACAGCTCTATGTATCATTAAAGCCAGGTGAGACAAACCACTTAGATAAACTAGATGCCTGTTTAAAGGACATCAGAACCTGGATGGCCAGAAATTTTCTTCTTCTTAACTCAGACAAGACAGAGATTATTGTGCTGGGCCCTCGACACCTTAGAGAATCCTTTTCTAGTGATTTAACTGCCATAGATGGCATTAGCCTGGCACCAAGCACAACTGTTAGAAATCTAGGAGTGCTATTTGATCAGGATTTATCCTTTAACTCTCACATAAAGCAAATTTCAAAAACAGCCTTTTTTCATCTACGCAACATCGCTAAAATCAGGCCTATCCTGTCCCAGAGCGATGCTGAAAAGCTAGTCCATGCTTTTATTACCTCTAGACTGGACTATTGTAATTCTCTGCTTTCAGGCTGTCCCAGCAAGTCACTTAAGACGTTTCAGCTGGTCCAAAATGCTGCAGCACGTGTACTGACTAGAACTAGGAGAAGAGACCACATTACTCCTGTATTAGCTTCTCTGCATTGGCTCCCCATTAAATATAGAATAGAATTCAAGATTCTTCTCCTCACCTATAAAGCTCTCAGTGGACAGGCACCAGTCTATCTTAAAGAGCTTGTAGTGCCGTACAACCCCTCTAGAACATTACGCTCCCAAGATGCTGGCCTACTTGTGGTGCCAGCAATCTCCAAAAGTAGTATGGGAGGTAGAGCCTTCAGTTATCAGGCTCCTCTTCTCTGGAACAATTTACCGACCACAGTTCGGGAGTCTGACACTCTCTCTACCTTTAAGGTTAGACTTAAAACATTCCTCTTTGATAAAGCTTTCAGTTAGGGACCAGCTTATAGGTTATAAATAAATAAATAAATAAATTAGTTCATAAACTAGACTCATAGTTTAGATGTAATAGGCCTAGACTGCCGGGGGGGAGGGGTCTGGCACAATGGGCTCTCTCTCTCTCTCTCTCTCTCTCTCTCTCTCCACATCTGCTTTTGCCCCTTTTTGTTTGCTCCTGTACTCGTCTCTGGCTCTTGTCTTGTAGGTGGTCTGGGATCCTTGGTGGAGACTGCCTGCTGCTGTGGAGTCATGAAGCCTCAAAACTACAGCTATAAACATGACACACATAGTTGGCCATTTTATTAGGAACACTCCATTCTCATTATAGCTGTTCATGTAGTTATTAGCATGATCTCCATATCCATGATCGATACATCTACAGTGTCTATTTCTTATTACCACATAGTCATGAAGTCACTCTTGAAAATGGGATGTCACATCTCAAGAGGCCTTTAACACATTTATACTTAACGGAGACAAATATGGTTGGGATGCACTTGTGGTCTGGGCACCCATGAGTTCGTCACTACCATAAGTTCTTATTTTCAGTTTGAATATCTAAGATTATACTTCTAGAAAATGATCACCACAACCATTCAGACATGAGGACCCTCCTGAAAATGAGATGTAGCATCTCAAGAGGCTACCCTCTAAGGAATCAGACGACAGGCCGATGATACATGGACCTGTCCCTAACTTTAGTTCTTACTTCGTCCACTTGTCTCCTCTTACTTCCCTTCCTTTGCCCTCACACCCAACACAGCATCGTGTGGATTTGCTGTTCATCATGAGACTGGGATCCACATTCAAGATTTCCTGCTGCTTAACAGAGGGTTTTTTCTTGCCGCCATGATGGAGGGATCCATGATTGGCTATATGGATTCATGTTGGGTGTTGGATGTATATATTTGTATATATATGTATATGTGTATTTTATATGTATATATGTATCTATGCATATATGTGTATCCATAAAATGAAGAGCTTTATGCTCTATTGTAAAGTGTCTTGAGATAACACTTGTTATGAATTGGCGCTATACAAATAAAGATTGATTGATTGATAAAGAAAGAATATAGGGACCAGAAGACCGAGCTGGGCCGTAGTGGCAATGGTCGGCCACGTTTTAACAGCCCATTACAAAATGCTCGATGCTGTTCTCGGGGACCGACCGGCATGCAGCGCTACCGGGGCATTGAATTCGGCCACAGCCACGCTGGAGTCTATGCAGGAGGACACAACCATGGAGCAAACCTCCACAGAGCCTGGTAAGTTTATTGTTTTGTTTATTGTTGTTCGCCAGTTGTTATGGGAAACTGGCGTGACGTATACAGACGTATATATTGACGTGCTGACGTAGCTCTCTGGCCGGCACCCGTTTGTGGAAAAGCAAACGGTTCTTAACCTGTTCGCTCTTGAACCAATTGTGAACCAGCTCTAGCACCAGCACGAGCACCAGCCCTGGAACCAGCTTGGTGGAAAAGGGGTAAAAGTGGACTTGTTAGAGCACCAGGCCATTTGTTATCTTTTTTTATTGTAAAGTATTTTTTGGGCATTTTATGCCTTTATTGACAGGTGAGAGACAGTAGTCAGCCTTGTGAAAGGGGGTGAGAGAGTAGGGGAAGACACTCTGCAAACTGGTCACAGGCAGGATTCGAACCTGGGCCGGCAGAAGCAAGTACACGGGGTGCCTGGTTGCTAACCACTATGCTGAACCAGCACCCCAGCAGGCCATTTATTGAAATAAAAACAGATGTTCAAAGAAAATAGTTGACATGTTTTCTTCCTTCAGTTCTGTCCAAAAATCTGAAATCCTGATGATTCTTGGATGTTGAACTCTCCATGGCGCTCACACACAGCACCCAGTGCTCTCTAACTTTCACACAGACACAAAGAAAAGAATCTTTTCCTCTAATAAAGGATTTCCTGAAATAAAAGAGCCTGTGGCTCAAGTTTTTCTCTCTCAGTCTGAGGCATGTTGATGAACAACTCCTTTGATTTGATGGTATTTTTAATCTTGTTTTTTTGTGCAGGCTCAGATTTTGTGTCAAATGTGAGGACACAAAGGGTCTGGTGTCCAAATATTGACCCAGAAGAGGAACAAGCCCTCACTTATTAACAACATGTTCAATCCAAACTGTTTGAATCTCTGAATTAACCCTCGTCCTTTCACAAATAGAAAATACTGATCAGTGATTCTGTTTTGAACCCTTTCAGTCCCACTCACACTCAGCACACAACGCTCACTAAATTTGACAGAAAATAGAAAAACAGGAATCATTTCAACAACAAAGAGCCCGTGGGTAATGTTCTCTGTCTGTCTGTCAGCGTCTGGGACATGTCATTGATTCACTACTTTATTGATTTGAAGCTTTTTGTGTGCACAGGCTCTGATTTGAACTCAAATGTCAAACATGGAGCCAGAGCCCAAAAAGTGGAGCTGCCAGAATAACAGGCCAAAAAGTCTGACACAGTAGAGAGCAGTTTTCATCCAAATGACTTCAGTCTGTCAGTGACTTCTGTCCTGCTGATTATTCTCCATGTTCAAATCAATGATCACACACTGAACCCTTTGAGCTCCTCTCAATGTGAAAATCCTGGAGCCAAAGGGACAAATAGATATTACCCATAATCCCTGGGTTGGCCTGAGGCTCTCATGTACAGCTCACGTTCAGCTCATGGTGTGATGGAGCATTTCTCTGATCACACCAACACACCATCTCTGCTGATTTTTCTTCCTCATCTTCACTTTGATCATGTGACCTGTTCCTCAGACTAATGACCTCTGACCTTCATGTCTCCATGCTTTATCCTCCTGATGCTGTTTTATCTCTGGAGCTCTGACACAATCCTTCAGATGAAAAGTTGATGAGAGTAAAAAGTTGAATAATCATCATTAAATCAAAGATTAAAAACACTCACACTTCTTCAGACCAGGTCTCAGTCTGTGCGCTCCACCATGGTCCAACCTGGAGACAGAAACCAAAGCTGGGATCAGTTCTTCATTCATCAGGGTCCTGAGATAGCCTCCCTCTCCAGCCCACACCAATCAGGAGGTTTCTACAGAAAACCTTCCCCTCTGTCTCCATCCAGGGTCTGTCTGGGCTCAGAGCTCTGAGTGGATCCTCTTAACCAGGTCACACCGTGGTTTCAGTGGGACAGGCCCGTGGATGGCTCTTTATTTTCACACTTCTGCATCACAAACAGGATCTATGTGTTTACTTCTCCTCTTAGTATATGAGTGTGCGACCATCACATCATCCTGACTGTGTCTCTGTAGACTTCACAGCTCAACACTCACATTAAATATGATGTCTAAATGGATTTAATAAACACCTCTGACATCCCTGTGGACTAATGAGCTGTTGAAATAAGGCTGAAGAGCTGTCAGCTCATCTGTTCATTCAGATTTAATAAAGGAGAGTTTTCTTCGGCTCTTTATTTGAACCATCAGAGAGGCTTCTTTCAGTCATCATCAACTTTATAAAACACTTCAGTCTGTGCAGGACTCTGGAGATCTGAGCAGAGAAACTACAAACTGATCAAGTCTGACAGGAACAGTGCTGGGACTAATGGCGTCACAAATAACGACGTTACTAATGCCACTACTTTTTCCCAGTAACGAGTAATCTAAGTAATTATTATTCAAAATTTTTGAAAGCCATTATCAACAGTGAAATTTGGCCCGTTACTTTGCACTGATGTAAAGCAGCTGATATCTGACCTGCCTCATCCAGCCAGACACAGACAGGAGCTGAGCTGCTGACAGACACAGAGAGTACTCGATGCCGGATATGCCAGGTTTACTTATTATAAGCAACTTTAGGCTTCCTCTTTTTCTAACTTGCATGATAAAACTGTCTGGCATTTATCCGCTTCCGGAAGCCACGTTGCCACGTTGTTGAGCTGTGTTGTTTTTTTTGGCTGTTTTTAACTGTTTTTAAGCAAATTTCTGTTCTGACTACTGGGTACGCTTATTTCTCAGTTGTCTCTGTGTATCTAGGAGGATCCCCAAATGTTCAGCTCTCTGGATCTTAAAGTTTCTAGGTAAAACAAACAGTGAACTTTCACAAGGGGCCATGGCCCTCACCGCCTGGCTGTCAGAGCTAAGCCGATCTCAGTAAGAAGATCTGTGAACTGGAGCAAAGGATCTCTACTCTTTACAAAATCCAGGACACCGAGAAGAAAAGAGCTCTGCTCCGGAGTCCACCATGACTCCCTCGCTGCAGCCCGCAGCGGCTACTGCAACACGTCCACCGCTGGTGTCCAAGGAGGCTTCCGTGCCTCTACCTCCGTCCACAATGATAATCGGCGACTCCATCATTAGGAATATAAGGTCTAAGCTGGCTGTTACCTTCTGTTTTCCAGGAGCCAAAGTCTCGGACATAGTTCGGGTCATCCCTGGTCTACTTGCAGATCACTCGTCTGTAAAGAAGGTTGTCATTCATGTCGGCATGAATAACACCGGACGGCAACAGTCCGAACTCACAAAAAGGGATTTTACCAACTCTTCGAGCTGCTACAAGCTAGTGAGAGGATTGTCTATTTATCCGGCCCGATACCTGTGCTGGGTCGGCGAGTGGGGCGTTTCAGCAGACTCCTGAGCCTGCACGAGTGGCTTCACACTCAGTGTAGAGCGCTAAACTTTACTTTTATCCCAAACTTTGATCTATTTTGGTTGCGCTCTGCTTTCTTCAGGGGAGATGGGCTGCACCCAAGCAATTGAGATTCACAGATTTTGTCATCAAACATTTTCTATCACACTCTGTCCACACAAGCATGACCGTTGACAGACCCTGCCCCATCTGTGAATACTCAATTCTCATTGGCCAAAAGTTTTTCCCCTACACTGTCCCCCACAGGTACCTTTAATCATACCTTTAATCACACCCCCCTCTGCTGGTTACACAAGTCATTACATCCTTGAAAACTTGACCCTCCCGAATCTGGTCCTTATGTTGTGAAAACCACACATTTCTCTCAGTGCTCACAACGTGCTCCCAACAAAATTCGTTTGTCATTTTCTCTCACCCCTTTGCCCATTCCCGTGAGAATTAGTGACAGGCTTGATGAGCCATTTAATATGCCAGCAATTCTATCTCATAGTAGAAACACAAATAACTTAATCCAAATAAAGCCTACCCTCTTTTTAGTGCCTCACACCTCAGCACCTCTCATGATTGCACTGGTGAATGCCCGCTCCATTATCAATAATCAAATCTAAAAAGCTAGACTTCATGTTCATAACAGAAACATGGCAAAGGACCAATGAGCATGCCCCTCTAACTGAGTTGCGCCCTCCTGATTACTCCTTCTTGAGCTCGCCCAGAACTTCAGGCAGGGGTGGAGGCCCTGCTGCTGTGTTTAAAAATATGTTTCCCTGCCGTATGGTGAACACTGGTTCCTTCTCTTCATTTGAACTGCAGATGATTAAAATTGGCCAATCTGACCCCTTTTATGCCATCTTAGTCTATCTCCCACCTGGCCCAAACAGCTGCTTTTCAACTGATTTTAGTGATTTTTTATCATCCATCCTAAAACTCAAAATTCATACTTCTTGGTGATTTTAACATTCACATTGATGATGTCTCTGATAAGTTTGCCTCTGACTTTCTTGGCTTAACTGAGTCATTTAATCTGACCCAGCATGTAACAGGTGCTACACATGTCAAAGGACATACTCTTGATCTTCTCTTTACATTTGGTTTAAAGGCTAATTCTGTTGTTCCTGAGGAACTGTTTATTTCTGACCATAAATGTATTTTATTTGATTTATCTTTTAACTTAGAGTTTCAGCCCTGTCTACGAGAAATCAAATCTCGCATCCTCAACCATCTCACTGCAGAAAAGTTTTCTGCTTCCTTTTGCTCCTGCAATTTTTCTTTGCATGGTGATGTGGGCGCACAAGTACAGTTTTTTAATGAGCACTGTCTTTCTGTTTTGGATGGAGTTGCTCCTTTAAAATCCAGACTGGCCCCTTTGAAAAAAATCACCCCCCTGGTTGAACGATGATATTCGCTTCTTTAAGCGGAAATGCCGTAAAGTGGAGCGGTTGTGGAAATCCACACATCTTCATGTCCACCACCTGCATCTAAAAGACCTTTAAGCTGAATTTAGTTGTATGGTTAAGGATGCCAGAGAGAAACACTTTGCAAATGTTGTCACTCAGAACAGACATAATCCTCGGTTCCTGTTTAAAACTATTAATAATGTTGTCTCTTCTCCATCACCCAGTATCCCATTATCCTCTGATGATGAATGTGAAAAATGTCTTTCTTTCTTTGTTGGTAAGATCAATGACATAAAAGCACAGATCACTCCATCTTTTTCTTCTGCTGTTCCCTGCCCTCCTTGCTTAACAGTCATGGACAAGTTCTCCCCAATCTCCCCACAAGAACTAAAGAACCTGGTTAGAACTATGAAAACATCCTCTAGTCCACAGGTGTCAAACTGATCCAGTAAAGGGCCACTGTGGCTGCAGGTTTTCATTCCAACCAAGCAAGAACACACCTGATCCAACAAATCAACCATGTAAAGACAATCCAGTTGATTGAATAATTTGCGTCAGGTGTGTTTTTGCTTGGTTGGAAAGAAAACCTGCAGCCACAGTGGCCCTTTACTGGATCAGTTTGACACCCCTGTCCCTTTGACATATTGCCCACCCATCTACTCAAATCTGAAATTGAGTGCATTAGCCCTTACATCCTTTCAATTATCAACAAGTCATTAGAATCTGGACTCGATTTCAAACATGCCGCCATACAACCACTTCTCAAAAAAACAAAGCTGGACCCCTCTCTGCCCCAAAATTATAGGCCCATTTCAAAATTACCTTTTATCTCAAAAACTTTAGAAAAAGTGGTTGCCAATCAACTTTCAACTGCCCTGGACACTCATAACATCCTGGATAAGAATCAGTCTGGTTTTCGTCAGTCCCATTCCACAGAAACAGCTCTTCTCAGAGTTTTCAATGACCTTCTTCTTAGCAGTGACAAAGGAAAATGTTCTGTGTTGGTTTTATTGGATCTCAGTGCAGCATTTGACACTGTGGATCATGATGCTTTAATTAATAGACTAAGGCAGTGGGTGGGCATTTCTGGCTCTCCCCTTGATTGGTTCTCTTCCTACCTGTCACAGAGAACTTTCTCTGTTACTGTCAACCCCCACACCTCACCAAATTCCCCTCTAGCTTGTGGAGTCCCTCAAGGCTCAGTACTTGGCCCAATACTATTTTCTCTGTACCTGCTCCCACCAAGCCACCTAATCAACAGTTTTAAAAATGTATCTTACCATTGTTATGCAGATGATATCCAGCTACATACATCCTTTTCACCCAATGATCATTCTCAAGTGTCAACCCTGCTCAGTTGTTTAAGTGCCATTAGAGACTGGATGTCAGATAATTCACTACAACTAAACTCTGAAAAAACAGAAGTCCTTGTCTTGGCTCCAGAGAGCTTAGTGCCAGACATATTTCAGAAACTGGGAACCCTGTCCACTTTTACAAAACCAACTCTTCGCAATCTTGGTGTGTCTTTCAGCCACTCACTCTCTCTAGATCATCATGTCAACAACCCGGTCCGTTCTTGTTTTTTTTCATCTCAGAAATATTGCACAACTCAGACACATTGTTTCTAGAGCTCAAATGGAGATGGTTATTCACGCATTTATTTCTTCACGTTTAGACTACCTAAACTCACTTTTCACCTGTCTCAGTAAAACATCCATAAACCGTCTACAATTAGCACAAAATGCTGCAGCTAGACTACTTACCAGGTCTCCAAAAAGGTCACACATCACACCGATTCTGTTTTCACTCCACTGGCTTCCCATACATTTCAGAATACATTTTAAGATACTTTTGCTCACTTTCAAAGCCCTCCATGGCCAGGTTCCAGCATACATCTCAGAAATTTTAAAACACTACATTCCTGGTCGGCCTCTTCGGTCCACTGAGCAAAACCTGTTGGTTGTTCCACACTCCAGATTAAAAACTAAAGGTGACTGTGCTTTTAGTGTCAAGGCTCCAACTCTGTGGAACTCACTCCCCTTGGGTTTAAAATCGGTTAAAACAGTTGATTCTTTTAAAAAACAACTAAAAACATATTTGTTTGGTCTGGCCTTTACTTAATATGTCTTGTGTGCTGTGTTTTCTTTTATTGTACCTTTAAAATTGCTTGTATTGCTTTTATTTGTTTTGTGAAGCACTTTGTGACTTTGCTGTTCTTGAAAGGTGCTATATAAATAAACTTACTATTATTATTGTGTGCATATTGGGAGTTATAAGTTGCAGTTTTTTGGGCTTGTTCAAATAGTGCAGTTTCTCATTTGGACTTGTTGAGCCTTCAAACCCAGGAGGAATCTGTGTATGATCTACCATCAATATAAACCCAATTCAGAAGTTATTAAAATCCTTTAACCCACACTAAAACAAATTAAAATTTTACTGTAAAGATGTTTCCGAATGAAAATAAATCCTTAGATTTATTTTCATAAATATTATTTTCATAAATAAATCCTTAGATTTATTTTTATTCCTTACAGCCTGAATTAAATTTATTTCTAATGTAGCTCAGACTGTTTTCACCATGATAAAACTGTAGAGGATTAAGATAAAACAGATAAAACCCTGACATGTCCTTTTGGTTATAAAAATCAAGGTTAGACACACTGTTTAGCAATAACTGAGTTATAAATAACAGCACCCCCTCCTTTCACTTCTTTATAAAGAAAAGGATGTTCCACATCCAAACAAAAGGATGTTTAATAAAGTAAACTAAGATACAAAAAAGAAGAGATATGACTTTGAAGTTGAAAAGTAATGTGCATAAAAATTAAAGGATGCTTCATGTAGTGTAATAGCCAAAGCCCAATGCTTAGCTACCTTGGCGGCAAACAAAAAGGCTTGGTAACTGACGTGCTGCGCCCTCCACACCTGTACTGTGTATGAATAATGTCCGACTTCATGAATTGTAGTTCTTCAGTTTTATTGTCCCACCCAGTGGAGTCCACAAACATTCAATAAAGTCCATAATTCAATCAGTTTCACACAGTTTAAATCCGTCTTAGGTGTACAGCGTTACGGAGTAGTGACCTGGCGGCGATACGGTCAGAAATTGTAAGTGCTCCTGCTGCCTAGCAACACACGCTCCCACCAAAAGTTCCTACCTATATACAATTACATATATACACAATTTATGGCCCACAGTGCCATAGCACCCTCGAGTTGACATACTGGGGGTCACACCCATCAAAAGACACGGACCAATAAAATGGCCATTACACACCAGCCCCTAATTGTGATGACAAACAGGCATAACAATTCCAATATTTGCAAACAAGCGGCCATTTTCAGAATGACAAATACCATATACCACCTTTTTATTTTTTTTTCAGTTCCACTCAATATCTTAATGATCTGCTAAACAGCAGCCCTCTGTATTAAGCAAAGTTTTGCGACAGGCCGCTAAATGACATTTGACTTTGTCTGCAGCCGCACTGAGTGAACAAATCCTTTCTTATCATTAAAAACCTCCAAGACCTTCCCAAGCAACCAAGAGCCTCGAGGAGCAGAGGAGTCCATGATGATGACGGCATCTCCAACTTTTAGATTTTCCTTTTTTGGTTCCATTTTTGCCTTTCTTGCAGCAAAGGTTGATACTCATGAACCCATCGCTTCCAGAATAGGTCTGATATTTATTGAGCTTGTCTCCATCGACACTTGACATATAGATTATGAGGCTCAAACAATCCAGGTGGTAGTGCAGGCTTTCCCTTCATGAGAAGAATATGATTGGGAGTGAGGGGTTCCAAGTCGTTAGGATCATCCGACAGCTTAGTGATTGGTCAATCGTTCAAAATTGCTTCTGCTTCACATATGACTGTATGAAGACCATCATCGAAAACCTGTTGCTGAAGCAGTGAATTGAGAATCCTCCTCACCATACAAATCATCCTCTCCGAAACACCACGTGACACCATGTTGCTACAACACTCTTTGGATCTGTGAGTGATTCAGAGCTTCCAGGGCCTCCTTTAGCTCTCTTTTTATTTTTATTTTTTTTAATTTTAATTTTTATTCATTATCAGACTGAATGCGAACCATTGACCTCTCCTGGCCATAAAACGGCGTCAGCGTTTATACAAGCATCAGTATCCAAAGAACATGCAATCTCAAAATACACTGCTCGGCTTGCAAGACAAGTGAATAGCACTCCATAGCATTTGGCTTTACCTCGGCCTTTCCTTACTTCAATCGGTCCAAAGTAGTCCAGTAGTTTCTCTTTAAAAATGCTTATTTCAATTGCAAAATCTGGCAACACAGCTAGCTGCAGCAGCGGTGAGTCTGGAGCGTCTGTGGAGTTAAAACTGGAGTTTTCAGGATGGAAGTAAAAGAAGTAAAAGTCAAGAACACACATGTGAAGTGTCCATTATGTCCTAAAGCAAAGTGTTTGTCTGTTGTCAGTAAATCTAAAATCTAGAGACCAAAAACAGCGAGAACTCCGCTGATGATGTCAGAGCTGCTGCAGCAGGTAACAACAAGGAAGGACACAGAGACGGAGACACACAGTTCAAGAGGAAAAGAGTTTTCAGAAAAGTAATACACCAATTACTCACCCTGGCAAGTAATTACATCAATGAAGGAGTAATTCCATTAGTAATTCAGCTACTTTTTTAGGAGAGCAACTAGTAACTATAACTTATTACTTTTTTAAGTAATTTGCTCAACACTGGACAGGAAACTGACATTAAACAGTCAGTGGACTATTACTGAGTGACATCAGGGATCATTTACTGTCTTTACCAAATATGACAACAACTACAAGGCTGATCTACCAGACACAAACAGAGCACAGGAGACAACACACTGACCAATCAATACATGCTCTGAAGAAGGACTTCATGAGCTAAAACTGGGACTCAATAAACAAAGACAGAAGCATCAACAGAGTAGATGACAGGGTTTAGAACTATTTTCACAATTAAAGGACAAAAATGTCCTCTAAAAAAATAAATAACATAATAACAATAAAACATATAGATCAGCCTTGAAAAAGGGCAATCCAGGTCAAACATAAGGCTGGATTTACAGATCAAATCAATAATCAATCTCTGTTACCTCGTACCCCTGGATGATGTTATATCATTGACCCCTCAGATAAATCTCCTCTCAGTCTCCATTAATACAAATTAAAATAAAGAATAAATCTGAACTTGCAGCCACAGTCTGACTTCCTGTCCAAACTCAGACCAGTCTCCAGTCTCTCTCTGCAGCCCTGACGTCTCTGACTCTCAGTCATCTCACTTTTCAGGCTGCTGAACATCAACATGTGATTCTTTCTTCTTCTATGGTGTCAATGTACCTCAGGATGTTCAGGCTGCAGCGTGGATCCTCCCGTCGAGCAGACAGCAGCTTCTCTCCTCGTTCTCCTGGATGATTGTAGCTCAGGTCCAGCTCTGTCAGACAGGACGAGCTTAGAGCAGAGTCCAGAGACACACAGCCCAACTCTGAGACCATACAGCTGGACAGGCTGCAGACAGGCAGACAGGCAGACAGACAGACAGACAGGTGAATCCACAGTTTAACATCACAGGATCAAGTCCATAATGAAGGCCTGTCTGTGGTACTTTCTGACTCTAAAGTGCTCTGGGAGGAGGAGCCTTGAAACATGAGGACCTTTAAAGTCCTCTACAGCCCAGGTCCAGGAGAGAGACCTCCTCTCTGAGAGCAGGCTGAAAACCTCCTCTTTTTCCGACAAAGCTTAGAACAAGTCTGGCTCCTCGGGAACTGGGCTGAAGACCACAGATTGAAGGACTCTGTCCTCATTTGATTTCTATAAAATGATGAATGGTTTGGATGCGCTGCTGATTGATGGGTCCATCATTTCAAAGACTCAGACATGTTCTGCTCAAACAGCTTTGACCCTCCTGAAAGGCCTCAGAGCTGATGGTCTTTCCCTGCAGAGTTTTTAGAGGAACCTGATCCACCCTTAGGTTAGGCATCACTCCTCTGACCTTTAACCTTCAGGGAGACTGTGAGGATCATGAGAGTCTCCGTCCTGAATGTCTTCTGTTTCATGACTACAGCCCCAGCCACAGCAGCCGGCAGGGGATTACCGGGAGGTCTGTACCGGCAGCCGTCAGGACAGGCGTGGATTGCCCGGACACCGATCGGCCCAACAGCTGGACAGGCAGGTTGGCGTTTAGCAGCTCGGCTAGCGGTCGCCAGGACAGGCGGGTGAGTTCCGTGAAGTCGGTCGGCCCTCACGGCCCAACGGCTTAATAGGAGGGAGTACTCGCTGCCGTCTTAACCTACAGCTGCCGATTGTGGCTACTACACCATCTAATTCGGCCATAGGTGCTAAACCCGGCTGCTGCTAGACAGCTTAGCTTCGCATACGTGCTAATGACCATTAGCAAAGGGTGCTGGCGGAACATAAACAACGCGTTTCAGCAACAAGCTTCAGAACAATGTCGCTCAAGTCACTGCAAAAGGACATGGAGGAGATAAAGGAGTCGACTAATATGATGTCAGGAGAAATGTCAGCGCTGACTAAACAACAGTCCATTATTACTGATCTTCTTGCCGAAATAAAGGAACTTACGAAAAAGAACTTGGATCAGGACAAGAAAATATACTGGTTGGAGAATCGAGTGGAGGATTTGGAGCAATATTCACGAATGAATGACATAATCATCACCGGTCTAAAAATCAAACCCAGAAGCTATACTCAAGCGGTCAGGGGTTTGGGGACAGAGAGTGAGACTGTGCATGATGGTACTACAGAGGAGCAGGTTACTGCTTTTCTGCAGAGTAAGGATATTGCGGTTTGTAAGGAAAATATTGAAGCTTGTCATTTGTTGTCAAACAGGAAAAATCAGGACAACTCAATCATACCTTCCATAATAATAAGATTTAACAACAGAAAAAACAAAGTTGATCTGCTTAAGCAAGGAAGAAAGCTGAGGGGAACTAATGTATTTCTGAATGAACATCTTACCAAGAAAAATGCAGACATTGCAAAAAAAGCAAGACAGATGAAGAAACAGGGAAAGATCCATTCCACATGGACAGTTAATTGTAAGGTTTTTATCAAACCAAAGGGTGCTCCAGAAAATGCCAAAGGGCAATGGATCAGGAACATTAATCAACTGGAGAGTTTGGACAAAGACCTGTAATCTAAGAAATACCCAATCTGATGAAACAGCTACTTTAATTCATGGAATTTTCTATAAAGATAATATCAATAAGTTATAGACATGAAGTTTGGGGAGAAAAAAATGCATAAAATTTGGGGTATGTATGTGTGTATGTGTATGTATGTGTTGTGTGTGTATGTATGTATGTATATATACATATATATACATGTGTATGTATGTGCACATATGTATGTATGCATATACTGTATTTGTGTATGTGGATAGGCATATATTTACATTAACAGTATAATCAGTTATGTTAGAGTTTGAACAGGACATTGATCCTGAGCAGAACTTTCTTAACAGTATTAAGTCACAAAGTAGCTACTTCACAGATCAACAGTTTAATTCAGAAATTACGCATGAGCAAGGCATATCTATTATTCATTTCAACAGTAGAAGTTTATATGCAAATTTCCAGAATGTTAAAGAATATTTAGGCAAATTTAAAAATCCATTTAACATCATAGCCATCTCGGAAACTTGGATTAATCTAGAGCGGGGTGATGACTTGCAGCTTGTTAGGATATAATTTTCATTGTGTAAATAGGAAGGATGGGAAGGGTGGGGGAGTGGCTTTGTTTATTGACGAGTGTCTGGAATATAAGGTCCATGAAAATCTGTGTATAGTCATTGATGAGGTAATGGAATGCATCACCATAGAAGTGAATATACAAAGGGAAAAAAATATAATAGTGAACTGTTTGTACAGGAAACCAGGCAGTAATATTGATATATTTATTGCCACAATGGATAAAATATTAAGTACTATAAAAAATAAGATAAATTACTTATGTGGAGATTTCAACATAGATTTACTTAATACCAATAAGCACAAGAAAACAGATGAATTTATTGAGTTGTTGTACAGCAAAGGTATGCGTCCATTAATCACCAAACCTAGTAGGATAACGGTAGATCGTGCATCTCTTATCGACAACATATTTACAGATAATATGGATAGCAATATTGAAAATGGATTGTTAATAGCAGACATTTCAGACCACCTACCAGTGTTTGCTATTCATAGATGTGGCTTTCAGAAGGAAAGAAAGACTACGCAGATTATTTTTAAAAGGAAAAGACGTGAGGAGGATCTCGAATCATTTAGAAATGATTTAATAAATACAAACTGGAGTAGCATATACAATGGAAATGATGTAAGTATTGCCTATAATACATTTTTAGACATATACAAGAAACTATACGATAAAAATTGCCCGATAATGAAATATAAATTCAGTAATAAATATTTGGATAAACCATGGATGACGAGGGGATTCAGAATGCATGCAAAAAGAAGAATATGTTATATAAGCAATTTATTATACAAAGAACAAAAGAATCTGAAAAAAAATATAAGAGGTATAAAAATAAACTTATTAATATTATCAGGATAAGTAGAAAGACTTACTATGGTAAATTAATTGAAGAAAACACAAATAATATTAAAGGAATATGGAATATATTGAATGGATTAACTAAGTCTGAAAATAAAGTGGGTCACCCAGACCACTTTGTTGTAAATGGCAAAGAGGTCTATGATAAATCTAAAATAGTGGAGGGATTTAATAATTTCTTTGTTGAAGTGGGGCCAAAATTGGCGAGAGAAATTAACAATGCTGGGCAGCCTGTTGCTGATGCAGACATCTGTATTGACAGTGTGAGGGATTCAGTATTTCTGGGAGCAGTGACACAAAAAGAGATCATTGACACTGTTAAGTTATGTAAAAACAAATTCTCAACAGACGAAGATGGTATTGACATGTTTTTAGTTAAAAATACGATAAATTGCATCATAGATCCACTTACTTACATATTTAATTTGTCTTTCCAAACAGGAGCCTTTCCAGAAAAGATGAAAGTTGCAAAGGTCATTCCACTTTTTAAATCTGGTGATAAACACTCATTCACCAACTATAGACCGGTCTCTCTGTTGTCACAGTTCTCAAAAGTTCTGGAAAAACTTTTCAACAATAAACTGGACAAATTTATAGGAAAAAACAACATTTTAATGGAAAGTCAGTATGGGTTCAGGTCAGGTAGATCCACCTCCCTGGCCTTGATGGAATTAATCGAGGACATAACTACTAGTCTTGATTCAAAGAAATTCACTCTTGGAATATTAAAGAAGGCGATTGATTTAAAGAAGGCGTTTGACACCATTGACCACGGCATTTTACTGAAAAAGATGGAGAAGTATGGTTTAAGGGGGGTGGCTCTAGACTGGCTGAAGAGCTACATCAGCAACAGAGTTCAGTTTGTTCAGGTGGGTCATCACAGGTCAAGTTATTTAGACATTACCTGTGGTGTCCCACAAGGGTCAGTACTGGGCCCTAAGTTATTTATTTTATATATCAATGATATATACAAAGTGTCTGACTTATTAAAATTTATTGTGTTTGCTGATGACACCAATATTTTATGTACTGGAGATAACACAGAGCAGCTGCTAGATATGGTCAAGAATGAATTGTGTAAACTGAAATGCTGGTTTGACAGAAACAAATTATCACTAAATATTACTAAAACAAAATTTATGGTATTTGGAAATAGAAAGACAGATGGTATAATTGAGTTGGCAATTGATGACATACTTATTGATAGAGTCTATGAAAGTAAGTTCTTGGGTATTCTGGTTGACCATAAGCTGTGCTGGAAACCATACATAAAATATTTGTGCTCAAAAATATCAAGAAGTATTGGAATAATCAACAAAACAAAATATTTACTGCCACAAAAATCACTACGCACCCTCTACTGCTCTCGATGATCCTGCCATACCTCTCCTACTGTGCTGAAGTCTGGGGTAACACATATAAGACCAATCTACAAAAGATCTGCACATTACAAAAAAGAGTTATACGGATCATAAATCATGCTGGATACAGAGATCACACTAATCCTCTGTTTTTACAATCAAAACTGCTAAAATTTTATGACATAGTTAATCTGATGACAGCTCAAGTGCTATATAAAGCATTGCACAATAATTTACCCGGTAATTTACAAAAAAAATTCAAAACCAGAGAGGGGGGCTATAATCTAAGGGGTGAACATATTTTCATTTTTCCAATCATTCATTCAACTCTTAAAAGTTTGTGCATTTCTGTTTGTGGAGTAAAACTCTGAATAGCTTGATGTCACTTTAAAATGTGCAGTAACATGCAAATATTTAAATTACAATATAAAAAAGTACTACTAAACTCATACAGGTAATTTATAACATGGCCTTGGACCAAAACTCTGATAACTATTAACATATGTAAGTAATTATAGTCAGTAACTTAAAATGTAGTTTCGAACAGATATACTACGGGGAATTTTATAGTAATTATGAGATGGATGCTTATGAATACTGTTGACATTTAAAATGGTTTGATTACATAAACACTGTATAAACAATATATGGATTCCTATTATATGAACATATAATGTATATAATGAGTTCTCTGAAGTGCTTACTTATATTGAGGATGTTTTGTTTATTGTCGTGGTGATTATTATGAAGAAGGGGGTTACTATTACCCATAAATTCACATTGTTTCCATGCATAATGACAGCGGGTTTTGAGTTATAATTTAGTATGGTATCTGATTGTGTAAGGAAGGGGCAGGACTAGATAAGCTTTTTTGCTTCTTTCTGTTCCTTCTCAAACTGTTTGCTGTGCATGTGTTTGCATTCACATGCTTATTTTGTTAATATACTGTAGCAGTACAGTTTGGTTTACATATTAATTGTTGGATTTGGTTGTTGTTTGTTATTTCTTTATTTCCTTTTGTTTTCTGTTTTTTAAGTTTGAGATAAATAAATAAATAAATAAAAATAAAATAAAAAGTCTGTTTAGAGAACATTTAGAGCTCCTTCATGTTAAAGGTGTTGAAGAGCTCAGATGATGGTCACAGCTTTGATTTGAATTTAAACATTTTTTTGTTTACCTGAGAGTCTCCAGTCTGCAGTGTGGACTCTTCAGTCCATCAGACAGCAGCTTCACTCCTGAATCCTGCAGGTCGTTGTTACTCAGGTCCAGGTGTCTCAGACCAGAGGACTGTGAGCTGAGGACTGAGGACAGAGCTCCACAGCTTCTCTCTGACAGTTTACATCCACTCAGGCTGAGAGAAGAATCAAAAAAACATTAAAGGGCAACTTCGGTATTTTTCAACCTGGGTCCTATTGCCCCAAGTGTATGTGTGTATACGATTGATGGGTACAACTCGTTTTAAAATTGGCTCAGTATCAAGGGAGCAGATGCAGCCGGCAGCCGCGAAGCTAGATAGGGGGGCAACTGCATCCCATATAAGTTTGAGCATTAAAAGTGTTTATTTCGCCACAGACCGGTTGCCGCCGCTGCTTCCCCCTCGTCTGCTCGTTGGCCCTCTCTTGCTATCCTCGTTAGCTCTTGAGTTTGTAGCAGCTCCTCGTCCGTATACTCTGGCTCAAATAAATACAGGTGGCCGTCGTAATGAAAAGGCTCGTCTGCACTCTCGAAATCTGGTAAATATTCAGCCATGATACCGATGCAGTAAAACTTTCAACTGTCCTCCGGGATAAGCAGCTCCACTCTGAGCGGCGCGCTGCATGACTCCTCTGTTTTCTTCCGGCAACAAGCTCACAGGAGATGACGTCACACAGGTCAGAGGACGTGAAGGAAAACGGAATGCTTACAATGCTAATTAGAGAGCTAGCACTGGCGATCGCAACTGGTCTGTGGCGAAATAAACACTTTTAATGCTCAAACTTATACGGGGTGCAGTTGCCCCCCTATCTAGCTTCACGGCTGCATCCGCTCCCTTGATAGTGAGCCAATTTTAAAACGAGTTGTACCCGTCAATCATATACACACATACACTTGGGGCAATAGGACCCAGGTTGAAAAATACCGAAGTTATCCTTTAAGAGCAAACAGTTAATCATCATTCTTGTAAAAACACAGAAATCTGAAGTAACTTGTGCAGGTAGGTGCACCTACAGAGCTTTGCTGGAGGCTTTGACCACTGGCAGCAGCCTCAGAAGAGCCTCCTCTGAAGCAGAGTATTTCTTCAGGTCAAACACCTCCAGGTCCTTCTCTGAGGACAGTAAGATGAAGACCAGAGCAGACCACTGAGCAGGAGACAGTCTATCTGTGGAGAGACGTCCTGATGTCAGGGCCTGTTGGATCTCCTCCACCAGAGAACGATCATTCAGTTCATTCAGACAGTGGAACAGATTGATGCTCTTCTCTGCAGACACGTGCTCACTGATCTTTGACTTTATGTACTTAACTGTTCCCTGATTGGTCTGTGATCTACTTCCATGTGTCATCAGACCTTGTAGGAGGTTTTGATTGGTCTGCAGAGAAAGACCCAGGAGGAAGCGCAGGAACAGGTCCAGGTGTCCGTTTGGACTCTGTAAGGCCTGGTCCACAGCTCTCTGGTACAGCTGTGTTCTTGTACTTTTTTTGGAGGTTGATGGTTCTTCTGCCATCAGATTGACTCCAGAGTTGATGAAGGTCAGATGGACATGAAGAGCAGCCAGGAACTCCTGAACGCTCAGATGGATGAAGCAGAACACCTTGTCCTGGTACAGTCCCCTCTCCTCTTTAAAGATCTGTGTGAACACTCCAGAGTACACTGAGGCTGCTCTGATGTCCATGCCACACTCTGTCAGGTCTGGTTCATAGAAGATCAGGTTTCCTCTCTGCAGCTGATCAAAAGCCAGTTTACCCAGAGACTGGATCATCTCCCTGCTCTCTGGACTCCAGTGAGGATCAGACTCTGCTCCTCCATCATACTTGATGATCTTCACTTTGGACTGAACCACCAGGAAGTGGATGTACATCTCAGTCAGGGTCTTGGGCAGCTCTCCTTCCTCTCTGGTCTCCTGCACATGGTCCAGGACTGTGGCAGTCATCCAGCAGAAGACCGGGATGTGGCACATGATGTGAAGGCTTCTGGACTTCTTGATGTGGGAGATGATTCTTTTGGCCTGCTCCTCATCTCTGAACCGTTTCCTGAAGTACTCCTCCTTCTGCTGGTCAGTGAACCCTCTGACCTCTGTCACCATGTCAACACATCCAGGAGGGATCTGATTGGCTGCTGCAGGGCGTGTGGTGATCCAGATGTGAGCAGATGGGAGCAGGTTCCCCCTGATGAGGTTGGTAAGCAGGACATCCACTGAGGTGGACTCTGTGACATCAGTCAGGATTCTGGTTTGGTGGAAGTCCAGAGGAGGCCGACACTCATCCAGACCATCAAAGATGAACAAGACCTGGAACTTCTCAAACCTGCAGATTCCTGCTTCTTTGGTTTCTCTGAAGAAGTGATGAACAAGCTCCACCATGCTGAACTTCTGCTCCTTCAGCAGATTCAGCTCTCTGAAGGTGAATGGAAACATGAACTGTATGTCCTGGTGGGCTTTGCCTTCAGCCCAGTCCAGGGTGAACTTCTGAGTGAGGACTGTTTTACCAATGCCAGCCACGCCCTTCGTCATCACTGTTCTGATTGGTCCATCTTCTTCAGCTGTTCCTCTAAAGATGTCTTCTCCTCTGATGGTCTTCTCTGGTCTGTGTGGTCTCCTGGATGTGGTCTCGATCTGTCGGACCTCATGTTCCTCGTTGACCCCTCCAGCCTCTCCCTCTGTGATGTAGAGCTCTGTGTAGATCTGGTTCAGCAGGGTCAGGGTTCCTGCTTTAGCGATCCCCTCAAACACGGTCTGGAACTTCTGCTTCAGGTTGGACTTGAGCTTTCCTCGGCACACTGGGGCCTGAAATTCTGAAGGAAAAAAAACAACAAATATTAAAGCTGCAAGCAGCATTGGTTGGGTCCTTGCTCTTTTGCAAGTCCCTCATGCCTGTTTGACCTCAATTTTGTGGGTTTCATCTCTTTTCAACTTTTTTATATGCTCAAAATTAGACTGTGTGTTTCTGCAGCTCTGTCAGGTGCCCCAGTCCTTGTAATGGGTGTGGATTACACATTCCATTTGTTACTGCAAGACCATCTGCACTCAACTGTCAATTAGGGAGTGGCATCATCCAAACTCACCTCAGCAGCAGAACTGCTAAAACTCTGAATTTTTTTTCTTTACAGATGCCACAATTTTGACCAAATCGCAACAAATAATAATAAACATTTGGCAACGCGCAGACGCAGCGGCCCCTCTTGCGATCTGAGTGTGAGAATGAGTTTTTGTGTGATTTTTTGAGTGTAAGACATCCTACGAAAATAGTATGACAGAGAAACTCTATTAAATATCAGGAGATCACAGGCAAAAGTAATCGCTAACATCAGCTGGCATCTGGACGTACTGCAGCAACACAAAATCCTATCGGACACCGTGGATACAACTTTCCGGAGGAGGACACAGCGGAGGCAGTTCAAACATAAACAAAAACGGGGCAAGAGAGCTGGCATCAAAGCTAGGCTAAAGGCTAATCCTACCAGACCAGGGGTACCGATAGTCCTATTCTCGTTTGATCTCTCGAAAACAAGCTGGGTGAGCTCCGTCTGCTGAGAGGATCACGCAGGGTATGGAGAGACTGCAGTTGGAACATCACTCTTCAGAGCGGACAGAGATGCAGTGAGCTCCAGTAAGAGCAGAGGCAGGGGGCTATGCATTTATATCAACAAAGACTGGTGCTCAAACGCTACATTGGTGTCCAAACACTGCTCTGCACAGGTGGAATTCCTAATCGTGCACTGTCGGCCATTCTGCTTGCCAAGGGAATTCACCAGTGTAATCGTTGTCACTGTTTACATAGCCCCTAGCTCTAGCTCCAACGCCAATACAACAGAGGTACCCCTGTATGAAGTCATCAGCGTGTTGTTGACAAAACGCTCGGACAGTTTTGTGGTGGTCGCAGGAGACTTCGACCACATCAGCTTGAAGACTGTGTTCCCCACATTTAAGCAATATGTGGATTTTAATACAAGAGGATGAAATATTCTTAGGGTGAATTCCAATTCCTCCCTTAACCCTCAATCTTAACCCTCATACTCAACCCTCAATCTCAGTGACACTCAAAACCGAGTGTTAAGGGCTATTTTGTGACTTACAAATGGGACACCCCTTAAATGCAGTTACGTCTTCAGACTATGGGGGCACCACTCTGCCCAAGCTGCATTCAGTCTGCTAATTTAAAAAAATAAAGAAGAAGAAGAAGCCATTTCTGTCATCAATAGTCCTTTCCCGCCGACTCCAGCAACAATGACAAAATGTTCCATCCATCTCCGCTACCGTAACTTTAGGTTATGAATGAGGCTGTGCACTGAAACCGGGACCGCCAGTCCGGCTGGCAAACATCATCAAATACAATAAATGTTATGCAACAATGAGGTCAATAATCCGTGAAGAGGGCTTAAATAAGATGAACAAAAGCCGGTAACTTTACCACACTTTGTTCCATTTTCAAACTCCAGTCAACTCCTGGCTCTAAACTCGATGCCTGGTTGAAGGTGCGATTAGCATGTCTTCAGTTGGAGAAAGAGGATCAAGGTCGGGAGTTTCAGCCCCGTAAAGAGAAATTAAAAAGTTAGAATCAGAAACTGCTATTAAATTGCGGCAGTTAGAGTTGCAGGCCAGCTTCATATGTACTGTTGCCAGTACTGCGCCCCGTCTGGTTCTGCTGCTGCTTTTGATGAGAGTAAGAACATTTCTTTCATTCCTGTTTTTCGAGAGTCTGAGGTAGAATCCTACTTTAGTGCATTTGAGTGAACTGCTGCTGCTTTGCATTGGCCTGAAGATGTGTGGGCTATACTGTTACAGTATAAGTTAACAGGTAAGGCTCAAGAGGCTTGTGCTTGTTGTCAGTAGAAGATGGTTTGGTTTGTGATAAAATCAAGAGCGCTATTCTGCGAGCTTATGAGTTAGTACCAAAAGCATATAGACAGCGTTTCCGTGATCTTAAGACACCTTCAAACCAGACTTACATTGACTTTGCCAGAAAGAAGAGTATTCTTTTTGACAGATGGCGTACAGTGTGTAAAACAGCTGATTTTAACTCACTATGTGAGATATTATTGATAGAAGAGTTTAAGAACTGTGTGCCTGACCGCCTTGCTATTTATTTAAATGAACAACTGTGCAGCAGGACTCACCCACAAAAATATGTTTGTCACTCGTGAGTCGTCTCCCTTTGGCACTTCTGAAAACAAAGATGTAAACGTGTGTATGTTTACTGCATTGGGTCCTAAGGGTAAAAGGCTCTGTTTCTTCTGCCATAAGCCGGATCATCTGATTGCTGACTGTGCAGCATAGAAGCACAAGCAACAAGGGTCAGGTTTAAAACAGCCAAAGTGGGTGGGGTTGATTAAAACTACTTCCAGTGCCCAGCTTCCTGTTTTTAAAGAGCCAGAGGACTGTTTCAAACCATTTATCTTTTCTGGTCTGGTTTCTCTTACATGTAAAGATCTTACAGGTATCTTGAGATAACAACTGTTATGAATTGGCACTATACAAATAAAGATTGATTGATAAAGCTGAAGATCAGCATCCAGTCAAAGTGCTGCGAGACACAGCATGTTATCCTGTCTAGAGCCTTGCCTTTTGGTGAACAGTCAATCTGTGCGGTGAATGTAGTGGTAAGAGGCATTGAAATGGCTTTTTTGCCTGCACCTCTCCACCACAATTATGTGCAGTCTACTTTAGTCAGTGGGTTTTTAAATGTAGGTTTCCGCTCATCTTTCCCCATTGATGGTGTAGATTTAATCATAGGAAATGATATAGCTGGTGGCAAAGTTTACCCTTTTCCTGAAGTTGTTTATGTTCCAATTCCAGACTCTGAACATGGAAACTTAGTCCAGAATCAAAAGGTAACAGTCTGCCACAGCACCAGTTCCTTTCCCTTTAACTCAATAGGCCCTCATTTCTGCTCAGCAAAATGATCCATCCTTAGCCAAATGTCTCGGCACAGCTTCTCAGAGCTCTAGTGAGTGCATTGGGCCAGTGTTTTTTTTTTTTTGATAAGGTGTGTTGATGTGTTGGTGGGTATCTCAGTCAGTTAGTGCTGAAGACAATTCAGATGAGGATTGGGGTACAGTGTATCAGGTAGTTGTACCTGTTGGTTGTAGTCAACATGTGCTTGCACTAGCACATGCGCATCTATGGTCAGGACATTTAGGGACAACAAAGACTAACCACCGTGTCCTAAATGATTTCTTCTAGCCAGAGATGAAATGTGATGTAGTGCTTTTCTGTAAAACTTGTGGTGTCTGCCAGGTTGTGAGGAAACCTAATCAAGGGGTGCCCCCAGCTCCTTTGCAACCAGTCTCTGCTGTTGGAGAACGTTTCGAGCATGTTGTTGATTGTGTGGGTCTTTTGCCCAGAACAAAGTCTGGTCATCTGTTTTTGCTGGCAGTGATGTGTGTTGCTACCCTGGCTGTGTTGTTAGCTCTCCAACAACTTGAGGTGTATCTTGGTTTTTCACCTGTTACAGTTTACACCAACCTTAACCCTCTTCTGTTCCTGGCATTGATGTACAACCACAACCAACAGTTGATGCGCTGGGCCCTCTTGGTTCAGGAGTACAACTGAGGTCAGAATCAAACAGAACTCCTAAACTTCTGATTGTGGGTTTAATGTTGAGTGAAAGGAGCCTGGATTGTATGTAAGGATGGAGCTTTTTTATTTCTTTTTAATATTTTTGGGCGTTTTGTGCCTTTATTGATAGGAGAGAGACTGTGCATAGGCTTGTGAAAGGGGGTGAGAGAGTAGGGGGAGACACTCTGCAAACTGGTCACAGGCGGGATCCGAACCCAGACCAGCAGAAGCATGTACATGGGGTGCTAACCACTCCACCAAACCAGCGTCCCAGGACGGAGCTTTTTATGTTGCAGAGGGCCATTTTAGATATTGAGTTACTAAGCTGAAGGAAGTCTTCTGTCATCCAACAGCTGATGTCGATCAGACGGACTCTGACTGCAGCTGGGCCTCTTGGGTCCTCGAGTCATTGAGGAAGGTATATCTGAGCATCGTCTGTGTAGAAGAGGAAGGAGACTTGGTGGTGCTGAATTATTTGGCCAAGGGGCAGCATGTACAGTGCTGTAAAAAAGTATTTACCCTTTCATGATTTATTTTTTGCACATTCGTCACATTGACATGTTTCACACAAATCAAACAAATGTTAAATGTGGACAAAGATAACCTGAGTAAATACAACATGTAGTTTATAAATGATGATTTTATTTATTCAGGAAAAAAGTTCTCCAAACCTACATGACTATGTGAAAAAGAAATTTCCTCAGAACCTGATATCTGGTTGTTTCCCCCTTGGCAGCAATAACTGGAGAGTAGTCTGTCACATCGCTGTGTTGGAATTTTGGCCCATTCTTCCGCGCAGACTTGTTTTAACTCAGCCATATTTGAGTGTTTTTGAACATGAACTGCCTGTTCAAGGACACACCATAGCATCTGAATTGGATTTAAGTCCAGAATTTGACTCAGCCAATCCAAAACCTCAGAGGTGGACTTGCTAGTGTGTTTTCCTGTATGTGGTCATTGTCCTGTTGCATAACCCAAGTGCACTTGAGCTTGAGCTCACAAACTGTTTGCTACACCACTGCCATGTTTGACTGTTGCTATGACCTTTTTATTTAATGCTTTGTTGTTTTGATGCCTGATGTAATGGGATGCACACCCTCCAAAAAGTTTAACCTTTATCTCACCAGTTCACAGAATATGTTTCGAAAGTCTTGGAGATCATCAAGATTCTTTTGGCAAATGTAAGCCAAGCCTTTGTGTTCTTCTTACCCCCAATTTCCGCCACACCGCGGAGCTGAGCGATCTTGCTCCGAATCTCAAAACCCACTGGAAGCGGCGTGCCGCGGTGCTCAATCCGGAGGGGGAGGGCTGATCCCCGGAGAGCCACAGCTCTCATGAGAATAGCGATGTCACACGCTCATAAAACATGTTATAGACTGAGAAAAGAAATAACACCTCACTTCACTTCTCTCTGCTGGTCCCAACCACACAGCTTCGTGAATTATTCAACTTCTGTCCGCCTATATCCGTGTAGAAAGACTATGGTGTCATGCATGCAGTGTTATACCTGTATATTTCTGTACCTCTACAGTACAATTCCCTTTTCTTCGTCCATGGTGTCCTGTTGTCTCTGGGACCCTCTGACGGACTGCTGACCTGAAGCTTGTGCTTCCGGTTTCGACGTAATGACAATTAATTGAGGAAAATTACGTGCAAAAGTCCGTGCATTGTGTTTTATTTTGAAACCTCCGGTTACTCCACACAGTGACGTCCTGCCTGATGCTTTCTTAATGACTCTGAATTTATGAGGTTTGGAAGCGGCCGCGCAGAAAATAGACCTGAAGCGTATCTCTCGTGCCTAGGCGCGTGCCGGCTTCAGGATCGCGGCGCGGCGCTTTCGCGTGCAGTGGAAATTGCCTGATAGACTACAATGGGAGCGAAGTGCTCCGCAGGATGCTGCGGGGCGCGGCGCTTTTGCGTCCGGTGGAAATTGGGGTTAGTCAGTAGTGGTTGTCACCTTGGAGATCTCCCATGGATGCCATTGTTGCTCAGTCTTTGTCTGATTGTTGACTCATGAACAAAGACCTTAACTGAGTGTGACAATACCTCCCTGTCCTTCTCCCCTTGCAAGGGTCTCACTCTGCTCTCCCCTAAAGCCTCAGGGAGATGGTGGAGGGCAGAACTGGGAGGGGCAGAGTTACCTGCCCAACCAGGAAAGGCCTGGAGGCAGTTTTGCAGTTCTTTGTTCTGGGTTCTTGTTGACCTCCTGGATGAGTCGTTTTTGTGCTCTTGGTGTAATTTTGGTAGACTGACCACTCCTGGGAAGGTCTGCCACTGTTCCCTGTCTTTTCCATTTGTGGATAATGGCTCTGACGGGGGTTCAATGGAGTCCCAAAGCCTTAGAAATGGCTTTGTAATAGACTGACAGATTTCATTCACATTGTTTCTCATATGTTCTTGAATTTCTCTGGATCAAGGTGTGTTTCTTTTCCAGATCTTGCAGCCTAGTTCACTTTGTCAGACAGGATCTATTTAAGTGATTTATTAATTCAACAGTTCTGACAGTAATGAGGTCTGCGTGTGGTCAATATAACTGACCTCAGCTTTCAAAATGTGATTAATCACAGTTAATTCATGATTTAACAAGGGAGAGAGCAATAACTTTTTACATAAAGTTATGCAGGTTTGGAGAGACGGTACCCCTAATTAATGATATCGTCATTTAAAAATGCATTTTGTATTTACTCATGTTATCTTTGTCCAATACTAAAATTTGTGTGATGATCAGAAACATTTCAGTACAACAAATATGCAAAAAAACTAAATAAGAAATAAGGAAGAGGGCAAATACTTTTTCACAGCACTGTTGATCCTGTTGTGACGGATCCCATCATGGGGATTGGTCCATAGATTTAAAAAAAAGTCTTTCCTGTGTTCGTTAAAACATTACAAATCAAATTTAAATCCTTCTTCAGACTGTCTGTGGAAGGTGCCGACAAGTATAGCGATTTCAGTGCCAGAAGAAGGGAGGGAGGGGAGTAAATGCAGCAGGTGGTCGATGGCTCCAGAGGGATGGCAGAGTGATGGTGTTATAGAATCTGATGGAGCTGGTTCAATGAGTTTCTGATCAGCTCAGAGGACCTGCACTCTTCATGTGTGAGAGGATCTGCTCACAGAGATGTTGATCCACAGACTCATTAAAGACTAATAATGAACGACCTTCAGAGCCCTGACCCTCAGTCAAACTGTCCTGCAGGTAAAGGGGCAGCTCCTGTGATGATGTTCTGCTGTGCTTTCACTGACTGTGACCTTTGACACCCACTGTGTGGAACTTTTGGGGCTGTGGTCTTCAGGACTCCAGCTCTAACCTCAGGCAGAGTGCAGCTCAGAGATGCATTCACTGCCGGTGGTAAAAATGAGATGATGACTGTGACTGGCTGCCAACAGGAAGGTTTTTCATCCAAGGAAAATTCTCACTCGCTGCAAACTAGCCAGTGTTCAGGCCCAGGGACCAGGCCTTGTTGCTCTGGGCTGCAGACCCCTGTCATAGATAACAACCCCCCCTTCATCATAGTTGACCTTCAGAATAAAGCTCTTACTGTTCCACAGATGCTCAGCCAGCTCGTCCTGATTCATCCTCCTCAGGAAGCCCACTGTGATCTGCAGAAATGCCTCTCCTCTGCTCCTCTGCTCCTCATCTTCACCAACCATCTCATCCTCAGTTTGGGTCTCAAAGCATCCTGGGTAATCTGGACCTAAACCTCTCCGGATTCCCTTCAGTCTGTTCTTCACAAAGCTGATGATGTTCTCCTCCAGCAGCTGGAGAATAGAAGACAGTGGAGATTCAATGTGACAGAGCAGAACACTGACATTAACATCTGGATCATGGTGGAGCAGCAGACGTGTAGATCATGGACTTCACTGTTAAAGTGTGATGTTCTCACCAGAAATATGGAGTCCAGCTCTGATCCAGTCAGTTTGGAGAAGATACTGGGGAGTCCAGATGTTTCCATCGGACCTCTGTAGATCAGAAAAGAAATATAGAGATCAGTGACTCAGCATTGCAACATCAGGAATCAAGGACATCTCATCATTCCCTTTTCTCCCCATCTTTTCCCTCCTCACTACCCCTGAGAAGGCCCCCACCATCTTTTGGACATGTGTAGTGTGTCTCAAATCACATACTTCCATACTCAAATACTCAAAATTTTGAGTATACTGCGTCAAAATGAAAAACAGTATGCATAGTATGTGAAAAATGAGTATGCAAAAGTACCCGGATGATGTACTCAAATCGATTGTGAGTATGCAGCTGTGGACACTCAACGCACTCATTTCCTCCTCTGGCAGCAATGGCGGAAGAGAGCTGTGGCCATTCGCTGAGCACGGTGGATGTGGCTGCGCTGTATAAAAGTAAGTTATTGATGTTGTTTTTTACACGTGTTGTTTCCACCAAGCACCATCAGCTGTTGACGTTATTAGTGTATGTGGTGTAACTTGTTTTTGTTTGTTTTGTTCCGCGAATGGTAGGCTACGCTAATACTAGTTGAGCTAACAGCTATCTCGAATGCTAAAGCTCGTTGGGCTAACAGTTACCGGGGCCCTAGCATTACCCGGTGAACCAGGCAAATAAAATAACCAGCGGGTTAGACCCTGCACAGTGACTACATGACCAGAAGCACCACTCAGACATTTAATTTATTGGTGTATTTTAACTGCCGCAGCGCCCCACGTAGCTCCCTCAGTCAGCTGCACCGACCCCCGCTAATCAACTCTTCACCGCTGTTTGTGATGTTGTGAATATAGGATTCATTTTTCGCCTTTGCTGTAGAGGACACTGATTAAAGGTGATGGGAGGGCTTGATCATTCGTAAATATCGCTAAATATGGCTGTTATTATCTACCTATAGCTTGGTAGATAGCCTGTGAATAAAGCCAGTATCAGCTCTTGGGCTCTCTCTTCTGCATATCGTGTCTTTACTGTCATGTTTCTCCTTTGTTCGATGTCTGTAAGGTTATGTTTTGCTCTTTCTAGGGACTGATGAAGACACAAGGGGTCTGATAGCCTGGAAGGTTGCCAATGCCTCCCTTTACAGGGAGGCGGAATGCAGCCGTGACCGGCTATGAGTAAGCTAATGCTGAGGTTATCATGTAACAATATTGTTTTGATGTGTGCCGGTATTTAACTTTAGTGAAAAATCCTGTCAGGGCTTTCATTGCAGAGACGGGGCTGGAGGGGAGGGTCACCCCTGTCTTCATTAAAAAGTTCGCCATACGCTTCCTGCACTACGCAGGCGCTGCAGACCAATTCAGACGGCTTACGAGTGCAGGAGCGTAAGGGACGCAGACTGCGGAAGTGCTATAGCACTGTTTAGGCTCGAAATATGTACTAAATGACTTCGTTTCGGATTAATTATGGACGTTACCTGCTCAGGACACTTGGATTACAGCGGACGAGCAGTATGAAGGAAAACAGGCACGTTTTGTGGACTTTTATGGACCTTTTCTTCGGGCTCCGTCGTCCCTGTTAGATGGAAGTATGTTTTCCCCCGGACCTCCGGCTGCATTTGAGACATCAAAAAAGTGCTCCAGAGTGTTGCTCAGCATGAGGGTGAGTAGAAAATGAGGCCAAATCGTTGTTTGGGTGTAGTGTTCCTTTAAACAAAAATACAAGGTTGGTTCACTGTGATGTGATCAATAAGTTGAGTCTTCATAATGTGGGCTCTCATCATAAATTCTAATTGATTTTCTGCATTTTGCTGTCCTTCCTGCACAGGACCTAAAGACCCCAAAAACTGGGGTCAGCACAGAGGGGGGTGAGACCACTGCCGCATCCTGGAAGTGGTACTCTCTGATGGATGAGGCAATTGGGGGCAGGCCGTCCATAACACCGCCTGTCCTCATTGCCTCACTGTCACAGGATGCGGCAGTTGCCTCACCCCCCTCAGTGCTCAGCCCAGAGGGGGACACCTCCACAACATCCACCCCAAAAAGGCGACGGGTGGATGTTGTGGAGGCTCTAAGGGACCTTAAAGAGAAGGAGGCACAGCTTGAGGCAGAGGCGAGAGAGAGAGAAGCAAGGCAAGAGGAGAGAGAGGAAAGGAGAAGGAAGGAGGACCTGGAAAGAGAGGAGCAAAGAAGACAGGAAGATCTGGAGAGGGAAGAAAGAAGGCACAGGGAGGCGACAGAAAGGGAAGAGAGAATGTGGAGGGAAATGAGAGAGAGGGACGAAAGAAGGGACAGGGAGGCAGCAGCAAGGGAGGAAAGGTTTTTAACATTATTACAAAGAATCATGACAAATTAGATCTTTTTTGTTTGTTTTTATGTATATAGTTCTGAGTTTAAAGTTAAGTGTTTTTAGTTAAAATAAATGTTCACAGACATGACAAGGTAAGTGTAAGTGATTTTATAAAGAAGATTGAAAACTGTGCTTAACATTGACACAGAATGGCAGTGCAAAAAGAACAGAACAAAAGGATATAAAACCCTTGGGTAGTGCGCTAAAAGATCCTCTATCCTATTTGGTCTATTTAAAAATCAAAGCTTGAGCACTGTAAACATATTTTTATTTTTATTTAGATGGCTTCATCAGTCTCAGCCAAGATCAAAACTGTTTAATATTTTAAGTTTTATTGATTTAATCCCTTAAATGCCAACTTCATAGAATATGTCATTAATTTGGTTTTTAAAAAAAATAGAAACACAAAACTTATAACTTTACAATCCAATTAAAAATGGTTTTAATCAAGGCTGAGTTGATGATGAGACTTAAGGCGGATACAAGTCAGAAATATATTTATCAGATTTGTTCTTACAGCAGCTGAAATTTGTGGCTTTGAAATTGCCAAATCAAGATAAAAGGTTATCAAAGCATTGAATATACAATGAACTATTTATGACATTACTTTAGCAAAGTATTGAATATATAGTGAACTATGTATATGATATTACTTTAGCAAAGTATTGAATATACAGTGAAAAATTTATATGACATTACTTTAGCAAAGTATTGAATATACAGTGAACTATTTATATGACATTACTTTAGCAAAGTATTGAATAAACAGTGAACTATTTATATGACATTACTTTAGCAAAGTATTGAATAAACAGTGAACTATTTATATGACATTACTTTATCAAAGTATTGAATATATAGTGAGCTATTTATATGATATCACTAACAAAGTATTGAATATACAGTGAACTATTTATATGACAGTTAAAGGGCAACTTCGGTATTTTTCAATCTGGGTCCTATTGCCCCAAGTGTATGTGTGTATACGATTGACGGGTACAACTCGTTTTAAAATTGGCTCAGTATCAAGGGAGCGGATGCAGCCTGCAGCCGCAAAGCTAAATAGGGGGGGCAACTGCATCCCGTATAAGTTTGAGCATTAAAAGTGTTTATTTCGCCACAGACCGGTTGCGATCGCCGGTGCTAGCTCTCTAATTAGCATTGTAAGCATTGCGTTTTCCTTCACGTCCTCTGACCTGTGTGATGTCATCTCCTGTGAGCTTGTTGCCGGAAGAAAACAGAGGAGCCATGCAGCGCGCCGCTCATAGTGGAGCTGCTTATCCCGGAGGACAGTTGGAAGTTTTACTGCATCGGTATCATGGCTGAATATTTACCAGATTTCGAGAGTGAAGACGAGCCTTTTCATTACGACGGCCACCCGTATTTATTTGAGCCAGAGTATACGGACGAGGAGCTGCTACAAACTCAAGAGCTAACGAGGATAGCAACAGAGGGCCAACGAGCAGACGAGGGTGAAGCAGCGGCTGCACGAACGCGAATTTCTGAGGACTGGTGGTGCTCCTGTGGTTGCTGTGACTCTATGCCCACAGAGGAAGAATGTCTGTGTTGCAACGAGTGGGACCTGTTGCCCAATATTCGTGGTCTCGATGTGTCGTGGGATGATACAGAAAGTACCCGACGCTGTGTAACTACATTAGAGGATTTCCCCCCTCTGATCAACAGGGCAGTGCTGGATACCTTTTTTCATGTACCCAAAATAAATTGGAGGAGGCGACCAAAACCACAGGGACCAAATGGTCAACTATCCATAAAGTAAGTATAACTAATATGTCTTTATGCATACAATACATATAAGTATTGTATGTATTGTGTAAGTGTTTATTTCGCCACAGACCAGTTGCGATCGCCGGTGCTAGCTCTCTATTTAGCATTGTAACACGATAGGCCACACAAGTCTGTACTGGCTGGACGAGAGGAAAAAGTGAAGAGGATATAGGGCAACAGTAAATGTGTGTGTCCGAGACAAATCGAGCGTTCGTGCCGCCGCTGCTTCCCCCTCGTCTGCTCGTTGGCCCTCTCTTGCGAAATAAACACTTTTAATGCTCAAACTTATACTGGATGCAGTTGCCCCCCTATTTAGCTTCGCGGCTGCAGGCTGCATCCGCTCCCTTGATACTGAGCCAATTTTAAAACGAGTTGTACCCGTCAATCGTATACACACTGACGACCCCATCTACTGGCTGTTTTGCTGGCTGTCCCTTTCTGCTTTCAGGTGCAGGTGGGTGTGGCTAGAGGGGTCGGAGAGGATTTGGAACACCTGGTCCCGGTGTTCCTGATTGGGATAAAACGCGCTGGAGTCATTCACCCGTGGGGAGTTTTGTTGGCAGGCTGCTTCCCCCACCACGCTCCGTTTTGATATTTTGTTAGACAACACCCCATCAACATCTCACTCATGCATGCACGCATTACACCACTGACTTACTGACCATCATACAACATACTATTTTTTTTTGTAAATAAATATTCAATTACAAAGTTGCTCCGTGTCTCCTCCCGGTCTTTGTCTCTGGCTTTGAGCCAGCCGTGACAAATTGGGGGCTCCTCCAACTGTGTTTAATTTTAGGCGTTTGTTGTTGCTTTGTGCGCTGTTAATAAGTTGTGTTGTATTTAATTGCTCGCAGGTGCCGTGATTTGGGGGTTCCTCTCGGAGTCCAACTGCGGGAAGCAGTGACGTAAGTTTGGGGATTCCCTGTCTTGACTGGCCAAGCTTGTGCGTCATCAGATGTAATCGGGGTCACCCGAATCACCTGCGTGCATTTGTTTCAGTTCAGCAGAGTTGGAGTCGTGGAGTGTGTTTTTTTTTCGGCCGCGTGAAGGTAAGTTTAAACATGCTGGCGTCACATTATTGCCGGAGCTGAAGTTATATTCCCCTGGTAGGTACAGCAGCGCTACCCCTTTGGGTTTCGCTGGGTTTGTTGTTTTATTTAGTGCTGGAGTGAACGTGGTAGGGGGCATGGCCGTAGATGTGGGGAGGTTGCCAGCATAGCTGGTCGCTTTACCAGACTCGGTCACCGGTGCGTAATACCCGCCGTATGGGGCTCCATGAAGACTAGGGTGGAGGTAGTAAGTTTTGGTCAGGCAGTATAGTGAGGACGCTCCTATTTGCCTCTTTAAGCCAGCGGGTTTAATTCTTACTCTCTGCGGTACGGAAATTGTGTATTATGGCTCAAGTGGAGGAGTTTTTTAAAACTCCGTCTGAGGGGTTTTTGGATGGCTGTACTGAAGAACAGTTGTTAAAGATTGCGGACCATTACAAAGTGGACATAAGTGATAAACGGCTTAAAGACACGGTTAAGGCTATTTTAAAAGCTAATGTATGAAATGGAGGTGTTGTCCGTTTCTAAGGAGGATAGTGTCCAGGGCAAGGCGGGATTGTCTGTTTCGGTGTCGCAAAGTTTAACAGCAGGTTTGTCATTTGAACAGCAGAAAGAATTATTATTGTTACAAATAGAGCATGATAAATTTAAGCATCGGACTGATGTTGAAAAAGAGTTGGCTCTTGAAAAATTAAAATGTGAGACAGAGAAAGCCAGGATTGATTTGGAGCGTGATAAATTAAATTTGATAAAAGAAGGTAAGCTCGGCATGACTGCTCAGGGTCTCAGTGGAGATCGCTCCGCTGCAGACCGCTCGCCCTCTTTTGATCTTCTCGGTAATCTGCGGCTTGTTCCGAGGTTTAATGAGAGTGACCCGGAGACGTTCTTTTCTTTGTTTGAGAGAGTTGCAGATGTCAGGGGCTGGCCCGAGGCAGATCGTACGGTCATGCTGCAATGTGTGTTAACTGGGAAAGCGCAAGAGGCATACTCGGCTTTGTCTGTGGCTGACAGTTTAAATTACGCGTCAGTAAAAAGTGCTGTTCTTAAAGCGCATGAGATGGTTCCTGAGGCGTATCACCAGCGTTTTAGAAACAGTAAAAAGGTGATAAACAGTCATATCTGGAATTTTCACGTGATCTGTTAAATTCTTTTACTCGCTGGCGCACTGCATCCGAGGTTTAAACGTTTCAGGATTTGTGTGATTTCATTGTGCTTGAGCAGTTTAAATGTGCGGTTCCCGGTCGCATTGCGGTTTATTTGACAGAGCAACAGGTAAAAACAGTTGGTGAGGCGGCTGTGTTGGCCGATCAGTATGTACTGACTCATCGTAGTGATTGGGGAAATGTGCGTGGCGGTGGTGGTCAGAGGGATAATCCCAATACGCACGGATTTTCACCCGCAGCCTCGCTGAAGTCCGCTGTAGATGTTGGTTTACATGCAGTAAATTCTGTTGATTCTGATAAAATTTGTCATTTTTGTCACAAGAAGGGTCATGTCAAATCAGATTGTTTTGCTTTGAAGAAGAAAAACAAACAAAGTAATGTTAAATCTGTGGCAGTGGCGGCTCCAGTGGGTAATGTCTCTGCAGATTGTCCTGTGGTTCCGGCAGTTGATCCTGTGTTTTGTGATGAGACTTACCTGCCTTTTGTTTCTGATGGTTTTGTCTCTCTTTCAGCTGATGGCGAGAGGGTGCCTGTAAAAATTCTCAGAGACACAGGGGCTTTGGCTTCATTTGTGCTGTCCTCAGTTCTTCCTTTTGCTAAAGAGTCTGATACTGGAAACTCTGAGCTGGGTCTTGGTATGGAACTGTCTGTCTTGTCCGCACCTGTGCACAAACTTCACCTTTTTTCTGATCTTGTCCAGGGTGAGGTGTGTATGGCAGTGCGCCCGGCGCTGCCAGTGGAAGGAGTCCATGTTATCCTGGGTAATGGGCTAGCTGGCGGGCGCGTGTGGCCAGCGGTTCCTCCTCCGGTTCCTGTTGTAGGTTCGGCTCCAGACGCTGAGACTGATGAGATTGGGCGTGTCTTCCCGGAGGTGTTTGCAGCTTGTGCTGTAACTCGTTCACGGTCTCGTATGGATGAGGGTCCGGAAGAGGTGGATTCTAATGTGCGGCCTTTTGTTGATTTCTCTGATTTTCCGTTGTCTGTTTCACGTGCAGAGTTAGTGGCAGAACAGCAGGCGGATTCCTCCCTCAAAGATCTGATGGAGGCGGCGATCCCTGTGACAGAGCTGAATGACAAGGCGCAGGGCTATTGTCTTGAAAATGGTCTTTTGGTGAGAAAGTGGGTGCCATGTGGTGAATTTGGTGTGGGAAACCCTGTTTTTCAGGTTGTAGTACTGCTAAATTTCGTAGATTAGTGTTGCAGCTTTCTCACGATAAGTCGGGTCATATGGGGGTCAGAAAAACATATGACCGAATTTTAAGGCATTTTTTTTTGCCTAAGTCAAAGAAAGACGTCTCAGGGTACATTAAGACTTGCCACACCTGTCAGATCACAGGCAAACCAAATCAGACTATTAAGCCCGCCCCTCTGCATCCAATACCTGCCATTAGTGAGCCATTTGAACACATTATTATAGACTGTGTTGGTCCTCTGCCTCCCTCTAGGTCAGGTGCAAAGTATCTGTTGACAGTGATGTGCCAATCCACCAGATATCCAGCAGCATATCCTTTAAGGTCCATAACAACACGATCAGTAGTGAAGGCCCTTTCTCAGTTTATTTCAGTTTTTGGCATTCCAAAGGTGTTACAGAGTGATCAAGGAACAAATTTTTCTTCCCATATGTTTGCTCAAGTTCTAAAACAACTCAATGTAAAACACTCTAAATCCACAGCTTACCATGCACAGAGTCAAGGGGCACTGGAGCGTTTTCACCAGACGCTTAAGTCTCTGTTGCGGTCCTACTGTGTGGAGCTGGGCAGGGATTGGGAGGAAGGCTTGCCCTGGTTGATGCTGGCAGCCCGAGAGGTTGTTCAGGAGAGTACCGGGTTTAGCCCAAATGATTTAGTTTTTGCGCATTCTGTTAGGGGTCCTTTGGCTGTCCTTAAGGATAACTTTAAGAGTGTGGATCCTCCAAAAAACCTTATTGATTATGTCGATCAGTATGTACTGACTCATCGTAGTGATTGGGGAAATGTGCGTGGCGGTGGTGGTCAGAGGGATAATCCCAATACGCACGGATTTTCACCCGCAGCCTCGCTGAAGTCCGCTGTAGATGTTGGTTTACATGCAGTAAATTCTGTTGATTCTGATAAAATTTGTCATTTTTGTCACAAGAAGGGTCATGTAAAATCAGATTGTTTTGCTTTGAAGAAGAAAAACAAACAAAGTAATGTTAAATCTGTGGCAGTGGCGGCTCCACTGGGTAATGTCTCTGTAGATTGTCCTGTGGTTCCAGCAGTTGATCCTGTGTTTTGTGATGAGACTTACCTGCCTTTTGTTTCTGATGGTTTTGTCTCTCTTTAGGCACAATGGCTTTAGGCACAGACTGTATGTGGCAGGTGAGTTGGCTAAGCAGAAGTTGGCCACAGCTCAGGTGAAAATGAAAAAAATGTATGACAGGCATTCCAAGCAGCGTCAGTTTAGATCAGGTGACCAGGTGCTGGCACTTTTACCAATCGTTGGGTCTCCCTTTCAGGCGAGGTTCACAGGTCCACATACAGTTTTAAAACAGACTTCTCCTGAAAATTATTTAATATCTACTCCAGATCGGAGAAGAAAGTCACAGCTTTGTCATGTGAACCTGCTGAAGTCTTATTATACTCGTTTCGTCAATAGTGTTGCTCCTGTTGTCAGTGTTTCAGAGTGTGTCCTGCCTGTTGCTGTTGCTAACACTGTTGTGGTTTCTCCTCAGAATGGGGTGGCAAAGAGGGATTCTGATGACGTTGATGCATCAGTTGTGAGTGGTCATCTTAAGAACACTGAAGCTCTTCAGAATCTGGAGAGTTTACTTGGTCATTTGCAGGAGCCACAGCATCGTGAGTTGGTAGAGCTTGTGCGTAGCTTCCCAAGTTTGTTTGGTGACACTCCTACGCAAACACATCTGATTGAGCATGACATGGAGGTGGGAGACACAAAGCCCATTAAACAGCTTTATTATCGTGTATCATCAGATAAGCGTATGTATCTTGATGCGGAAGTAAAGTACATGCTCGATAATAATATTGCTGAGCCTTCATCTTCTAGCTGGGCTTCCCCTTGCCTGCTTGTCCCCAAGTCTGATAACATCCCCAGATTTTGTTCTGATTTTCGAAAGGTCAATGCTGTCACCAAGCCGGATGCTTTCCGGCTTGGTGACACTTGGGGCAATAGGACCCAGGTTGAAAAATACCGAAGTTGCCCTTTAAACATTTACATTAGTTAAGCAAAGTATTCAATGATCAGTAAACTATTTAAATGACATTATTTAAACTTTTTATACGACATTAGTTAAACTATATGACATTAGCTGATTAAAGTATTGAATATACAGTGAACTATTTACATATTTGTTTTTGTCTATATACAATTAACTTTTATAAGACATTGGTTTGGTGTATTTACAGATTTACATATTTACATAAAATTTACAGGGCACAATACAATTAAACTCCTGCTTCACACTGTACGGCCATCCTGTGCCTGTCCTCTGCTCCACAGATGGTTCCTGGAGGTGCTGGCTCTTGGAAGTCCCCCTGCTGCTCGTCCGCGCCCTCGGCCTCTGGCTCCAGCAGGTCCCCGTTGCTGAGGCAGATGTTGTGTAGCACAACGCAGCAGGCAATGACCTCAGGCACATAAGCAACATCCACCTCCAGGGCCTTGAGGAATATGGACCTCCACCCGGTCTTCAGGATGCCAAAGGACCTCTCCACCACGCATCTGGCTCTCGACAGGTGGCCATTGAACCGTGCCTGGAGCTGGTTCTGGAGAGGCTGACGGTATGGCGTGATGAGGGCCATGGGTTGCCTGAGGCAGGGGTAGCCACCATCCCCGAGGATGCAGAAGCCTGGTGGAGGATATTTCTGCTGAAGGTAAATGGGGCTGTGCTTCAGCACCCTGGCATCATGTGCAGACCCTGGGAAGCCCACAAAAACATCTATAAATTTGGCTGTGTGATCACACACAGCCTGGAACTGAACAGAATAGAAAAGTTTTCTGTTCAGGTAACAGGCTGCATGCTGGGCTGGTGGTTTAACCCTCACATGGCAGCCATCAGTGCTGCCAACAACCTTATTAAAGGCTGCTGACCTGGCCAACCTGGCGAATCCTGCACCCAGGTGAGGAAGGTCATTCGCTGATGGCAGGCGGACCACCAGTGGGAGGAGCGCCAGCACCTTCCGGCTGGTACGGTGCACCATGTGGTGAACTGTCGGCCGTGGGATGGCCAAAGCTCGGCCAACAACTCTGTAAGAGGCACCACTGGCCAGCCAGAAGAGGAAGACCAGGGCCTCTATGGTGGGCCCCCAGCCATGGTCCCTTTGGGTGCCGAGGGCAGCCATCAGACCCCCGAAGGACTCTCTGGTGAGGCGGAAGTCTGGCCGCAGGTCACTCTCTCCATCAAAGAAGATGGCCAGGAGTGGCACCGTGGCGTTAACCTGGCAGTACATCCTGGGATTTGGAGGCTGGGAAAAGGAAGAATAAATGTGTCTAAATAAAATAAAAGTTCATTTATATTGAAGGTGGTGTGTTTGTTAAATTATTTGTTGGACATGTAAAATGCTGACACAACACTGATGCTTCAGTATTGACCCTTGAACTACCAGCTCAACTGTTTGGCAGAAATCATCAAAAAAGTTAGTGATAGTTAATGATTTAAAAACAGAACAACTCAATTATTGTTGGATATTTTTAACATTTCAGGGAACAGAAAGCTGCAAAGCAAAGACATTTTCTTGTGGGTTGTAAGGTTTTAAAATTCAACCGATTATGTGATAAAATAATACACAAATGTGTGGGATAAATACAAAAAAGCAAAAATGTGAACACAAAATTATATAAAAAATTACACTAGATGAAAATGAATTTGACAAACAACAAAAAAAATATGAATAAGATTAGATATATACACATACAAATATAACCTAAAATGGTAAAGTATTTACAATAGTAATGACAGTAAAAGTAACTTTTTGATTCAGTTATATTGGTTTGCAGTTTATTTCTGCATCCTAAACATTGACAGAATTTTTTTTTTAACATTAAATATTTCTGAACACATTGACCTCTGCCAAATAGTTGGAGGTTAATGATGTCAAAGATGTAAACAATATACCTGTTTAACTACTTAAGTACTAGTTAGTTAAAACTTACAATGCTTGTTTATTTTACTGTTTGTATTTTAACTTGTTTACAGTCAACTTTATATTGTTTAACAGGCAAATATGATATTCCGAGTGGCAATAGTTAAAAAAAAATACTTGTCACCAAAATGTTTTGCTATCTAAAAATACAAAAAAACAATACATACCGGGGCATCTTCAGCCAGTAGGAGGAGGAGGATATGTTGTTGGCGCCGATTGCGGCGTAGCAAAGCGCGACTGAAATTCATTGTAATTACAATGAAAGATGTTAAGAATTCGATATTTTGATCGTGATATGAGCTGTTTAATATACTACTCAAAAGGCTTTGAAAATTTGCGGGCAAATAGTGGCGGTATTTGGCGAAAGTGCGCTGGAAGCCGGTCACAATTAGACGTAGAAGAAGAAGAGGTGGACATCATGTCGTCATTTCCGGTAAGTACGGCACTCGGCAGTATGCGATTTGAGACAGCACTTCACCCTCAAAATTCGCGCACTAAGCCAGTGAGTATGCAGTATGCTTAGTACACTCAATTTGAAAATTTTAAGTACACAGTATGGAAGTATGCGATTTGAGACACACTAGTGGAGTCATAAATTACCCCCTTCTTTTTGTCATTTGGCTTGACCCCTACATTAACCACTATATGAACTCTCCAGGAACAGACCCCTTCTTGATTTAAGGGACTCTATTTTGCACCTTGGAGAATCAAGTAACGCCTGATTGACTGAGACTCTGTAGGGCGCCATGAAGTCTCATCAGCCCAAAGACTGAGCGGTCCTCCCTAAGGAGAAAAATGACTTTCCTAATCCTCTTATCTCTGTGAGGTGTGAATTGCCCATTTGACGCACATGCCAATGGGGTGTATCCAGAGCGGCTTGCAAGTTTCCTGAATGGCTCATTCCAGCGCAGCGAGGCACAACCATTCCTCCGTCCCTCCCCCCATGAGCAAGTGCCAGAGAGGGAGGACACAAGGGGTGAGTGGGTTTAACACAGCCGAGTGTAACCTTCACCAATCAAATGAATGCCTCTCCCTGCCTTTAAATACACTGCGAGCGAGGCGCAGTGACAATTTCACCCCATAATGGATGAAGACAGCAGCAGCTCCAGGTAACCAAACTTCTTCCAGGAGGAATAATAATGCAAACAGAGTTCTTTGGGTTGATGATACAAAAACAGCCTAGGAGGAAGTCACTCATATTGCCAGTCAAGTTTGTCCAAATATTTTGAGAACTGCTGCCGTTTCAATAATGTAATGAGAAGGAGCAAGAGAAAGCTGTCACATCATAGAAGGCACATGGTGGCCACCCGGGGCAGTCCCTCCACCGGCCTCACAGCTAGCTCAGCAGAGGACAATGATAAGCATTGAGGGCTTGGGTAGGATTAAAGTTGGGATTACAATTAAGGCAAAAATATTTTTCTTCTAAAACAGAGGAGGAAGGCTCTCCTCTGGCTCCTTTCTTCTCCAACCAGCAATCCAAGCGCTGATATAAAAATAATCACTTTCTCTTCCAAGGAGGAAGAGGAAGAAGACGCCCTGAAATACAATTTCTTTTTCTTTTTATGATTTTGTGCATTTTTAATGTGACTGAGTAAATTGTGGCCAAAAACATGTATAAATGGAACAGTAGGGCCAATAGAATTGTTTGATATCATTCTCTTATCATTTTTTCATGTGTTGTCTAAAACCTTATACTTATGGTGAATTGAGTGATATGATTAATTCTTTCATTATAGGTAAACTTAGTTATTAAGTTTGCCACATCAGTTGATGAAAGTTGTCAGTGACGCCATCTTCTTCAAACCTGATGCTCTAAAAGCTTGTGCCATCTCTTCATCTCTCTTACGCCTACACTTTTATAGGTTATTAGCTCTTACTCTATCCTAGTAGTTCCCAAACTGAGGTACTCCTACCCCCAGGGGTACACAAAGTAACATATGGCGTCAGGTTTCAAACTGTTGTTTTTTCAAACTGGCAAATGTTTGAATTGAAAACTTAGATAAGCTTCAAGTTCCCTGTCTGTTAGTGTTCCTCAGACGCCAGCATCCCTGAGAACTCTGTCTTAGGACTTGAGATTGAAAAAACTTAATTTGATTATTTTGCCCTATTTTAGGGAGTTAATTGGGTAATCAATTAAAGTAAAGTTTGCCTTATTAAAGAAGGCTGGTATCCCAATGAGAATAACATAGATAATTATAAATAATTATCACAATGAATAGTTTTACAATTAACCTTAACCTTGCCAAATTTTAAATTGCTACATTAGTAATTATCAGCAGGATAAATCAGCATCAACAAGCATCAGGATGACTCAGTATGACTGGAGCTGTTTTGAAGTGTTGGGATGGTTTTTTGAGGGTGGGATAAAGGAGCTCTGATGTTCTGCTGCTCTCCTTCTGGCTGCTCAACCAAAGTCCTGTTTTTTCTGGCCTTCAGGACCTGAACCACGCTGAGGAGGGTCTCTGCTGAGGACATCATCTCACCTCTCAAAGGTCAGCAGGTCAGAGCCACATGTTCATAGACATGTTTACATGTCTGTGAACATGTGGGCTCTGACCTGATCGGAGGGGCAGTGGCCCCATTTACACGGTTCAAAAAATCCTATCTACAATCAGACTGAAAGGTCAATCAGATTAGAAATGTCTCATGTAAATAACTTAGCCAATCTGACTCACCCAGATCTAACTGTAGTGGAGCGGGTTGGGTTTATAGAGAGGATTGTTTGGTCTGCGCAGGCGCTCTGTAGTACATAAGAGGCACGTACTGACATAGGCAGAGTGTGCCCAAACAAACATGGCGACAAACAGAAGAACTGGACGGTGGAGGAAACAAACTTTTCAATAGAAACCCCCAACGTGGATCCATCTTTCTAGAGGTAAACAGGAAGCAGGAAGTGCACCTCTTCTTCTCTTACGCATTTGCAGGTAGTGGCAGAGTGACCTTCTGCGCATGTCAAAAAAACCAATACAATACAATCAGTTTCAGCTGGGGCCATGAAAACCGGGATTGAATGTAGATCTCTTTACTCAAAGTTCACGTATACAGATCGAATCAGATTCACTTAATCCGTTCGATTTCAATTAGACTGAGGAAAACTACCCATTTAAACGGCGCCAGTGTGAGGCCTCAGTCTTACTAAAACAAAGGGATGGATGATGGTTCATGTCAGTGTGAAGGAGCACAGACACGTGGAGGAGAAGAACCATCAGGCTGTTCCACCTTCAGCTCACTGAGGGCTCAGAGAGTGGTCTACCAAACAGCTAAGCCAGGAGATAAAGGGTTAAGACAGTCTGAGGTCAAAGGGAGCTGACCTGACCTCAGCAGGTCCATCAAACAAACATCTTCATCACCTCTGAGGGACTCAAACATGGAGGTCAAAGGTCATTTTTAAGAATCCTCACCTGTCCTCAGCAGGTCTGTCCTTAGGAAAGCCAATATAAAAATTTTTAGACCGGTCACTCTTCATGGACACACCACTGGGCTCAGGAGCCTCTGATCTCTTCATCCTGACAAAACAAACATCATCATCATCATCTCTGCGTGAGTGTGAAACGTGGGGGTCAAAGTTCATTTTTCTGAATTCTTACCTTTTCTTAGCAGATTGGTTCATCTTAAAGTTTATTGGAAGATCACTAGACCAGTCACTCTTCATGGACACACCGCTGGGCTCAGGAGCTTCTGACCTCTTCCTCCTGATGAAACAACATCATCTTCATCTTAATCATCATCATTATCTGATGCTGTCAGCTGTTGCTACAGGATAAAGGTGCAGACATACAGAGAGAGGGATGAAGATGTATTGAACTGAACTGAATGCTTTTTTCAAACATGTCTAAATCTAAACACCCAGAAGTTGTCCAAGCTCGGGCGCAGGTGGCAGAGGCACGCAGAAGCTTTGAGAGAGAGGGGACCGCAGAGAGTCAGGAGATGCTGTACAATGCCAAACAACAGCTGTTCAGCACCTACGTCAAGATCAAAGGGGAGGAGATGTTGGAGAAGGTGAAGAGGGTGGCGAGAGAGGGACAGTTGGCAGGCTGCAGCCCAGAAGAGAGAGTGACCTCCTGGTTTACCCACTTCCGGGATCTCCTGGGCACCCATCCAATTGACAGAGAGGAGGAAGAGATACTTGCAGTGCTCACAATTCTCAAAATTGACGATGACCCCTTTATAGCTACAGAGTTTGCCACACTGAAGTCCACCCTGAAGCAAGGAAAAAGTCCCGGGCGGTATTCCCCCAGAAGTACCTAAGAACTGCAATCTTGACGACATCATGCTGGAGATCTGCAACCAGGCTCTGATAGACAACAACAAGCCCGACATATGGTCCCTTTCTCACATCATCCCAGTTCCCAAATCTGGAGATCTCTCTAAGCCAGACAACTATCGTGGCATTAGCTTGACCTGTGTCATAGCGAAGATGTACAACCGCATGATTCTCAACCGGTACCATTGACCCATACCCGAGGGATAACAAAAATGGCTTCAGAAAGGGAAGGCCCACCGTAGGCCAGATTCTGGCCTTAAGGAGAATCATCAAGGAGGTGAAGAAGAACAACTTGACAGCAGTGCTATGTTTCATTGACTTCAAAAAGGCATTTGATTCAATAGACAGAGGCATTATGCTGAGTAGATTCGAGAGTCCCCCTCGAATCTACTCCGGGCCATAGAGGCCATGTACAAGGGCACAAGAGCCAAGGTGGTAGCCCCAGATGGCATCAGCGAGGAGTTCAAAATCCTTGCAGGGGTACAGCAGGGAGATACTCTTGCCCCCTTCCTCTTTATCATAACTCTGGACTACGCGCTCAGGACAGCCATCGATGGGCGGGAGCAGGAGCTTGGCCTCACAATTACACCAAGGAGGTCTAGCAGAAGCCCTGCTGTAGCCCTGGCAGACCTAGACTATGCAGACGACATCTGCCTGATATCTGACCGCGTGAAGCAGGCACAGGAACTCCTGAACAGAGTGGAGGTGGAATGTGCTAAGGTTGGCCTCAGACTAAACGTAAGTAAGACTGAGGTAATGACCTATAACATCCACACGGACCATCTGCCTATTACAACATCAGACAGCAACGCTCTGCGAGAGGTCAATGATTTCAAGTAGTTTGGTTCCTGGGTAAACTCCACAGAACAGGACCTTAAGATCAGAAAGGCACAAGCATGGAGGGCCCTGAACGGTATGTCAAGAGTGTGGTGCTCAAATCTCCCTCGACTCATAAAGCTGGGTCTATTCCATGCCACTGTTGAGTCTGTCCTCCTATATGGCTGTGAAAGCTGGACCCTGACACCCACCCTGCAGAAGTTCCTGGATGGGTGCCACACCAGAATGCTTCGAGCTGTTCTGGATGTGGACCAGAACATCCACATTTCCAACAAGGACCTGTAAGGGCAACTGCCAAGGCTCAGCAAGAAGGTAGCAGCTAGGAGGATGAGGCTGGCCGGCCATTGCCACAGACATCGGGAGCTCCCGGCCAGCAGGCTGGTCTTGTGGGAACCAACGCGCGGGCATCGATCACGAGGACGTCCCGCGCTAACGTATGTGGATGTCCTTAAGGGGGATGCGGGAGCTGAAAGCTCCTCAGAGCTGGCTGCGTGTATGGAGAACCGGAAGGATTGGAGACTCCGATGGAAGCTCGTCTGAGGACGACTGAGAGAGACAGAAACATGTAAAAAAAAAAAAACATGGGTAGTCACTATGAACAATACAAACATATACCCAGAGGTGGAAAGAGTACTGAAAATCTGTCCTCAAGTACAAGTACTGTTACATTGCATAAATTGTACTCAAGTACAAGTAAAAGTACTAGTGTTAAAAAAATACTTAAGTAAAAGTACAAAGTACTCTTCTCATAAACTACTCAGAGTATTTATTACTTTTGAAACAATTGATGTTTTATTGCATTGGTGACTACTTGGGCTCCGGGCGCCGTATGCTGTCTGAAAAGCCCCAAATCTTAAGTAATGTGAAGTACCAGAGTTCAACAGAAATATATATTATATACAAAGAAAACAGATATAAGGATATGTACACTAATATTTTGTTAGACAACCGTTTGAGACAATTATTAAAAATCAAGATTTTTCTGTTACTCTCCATCAGACTTCTGCTCCTGTTCAAAGGTATTCTGGTGCTCTGATTGGTCCAGGACATATTTTTTTTAATTTTTCTTTCAACCACAATTGCAAAGCAATGTCTTATTTCAATACATAAAAATATAGCCATTTTTTATTATAACTATTTCAGTTTCTAGTTGTTTGAGTGACAATTGCAAATTTTCTTTGGGTAAGAATATATTTGGGGATGATTGTATATATATATTAAACATGGCTCAAATCCATCTTGATGTATGCAATTGCTGTAAAGTGGTTAGAATTTGGTAATTGAGAAGCTGTATCATTTTTTAAAAAGCAACTATTTTTTGCACATGTTAAAAACAATCTATCACTCATCATGGCTAAGCCCCGGAACGCTATCAATCCTAAATCCGCCCCTGGTCGGGGGCTGTCCAAATATTGAGCTACAACAAGAATTGCAGCTCAATTTTGCATGCAAGTGTGAACACCTTAGCTAGCTACTTCTTATTTTATTTTCAGGCTAACCCACGGCAGTGACGACCTCTTTGCAGGCATATCTTAGCCAAACGATTAGCCTTTACACATGAAAAGTAAGAAAGCAATATTAGACAAGGATAAGTGTAGTTCCTCTTACCGCAATCCATTTTAGCTTCTTTATTAATAAATCAGTCTAGAAGTCAGCTGCGTATACTACGTATCTCCAGACACCTGTGCCTGCTGCACTGGAGTGTCACCCCCTTATGTCATGGGTTAATTGGCGCTGTATTGATGTTGTGGGCATATTCTGGGTGACTTATGATTTTAATTCTAGTGAAGTAGATTACATGGTGTAAACTGTACTCAAGTATGTGTAAATATACACACTTGAAAACAGTATTCACCAAAGTACAAGTACCCAAAAAAAATCTACTTAATTACAGTAATGTGAGTATTTGTAATTTGTTACTTCCACCTCTGCATATACTTGAAATAAAACAAGGAAGGTAACCCGTTGATATTTTGCATCTTCAGCAAGACTAAATGCTCAAAAAAGAAGGAAAAAGTATAAACTTTAGTTCTACCCCTTTTATGACCACGTAGTGCAGTCAAGTTTTTAATTTCTATATATATATATATATGAACTATTATAGTCAGTGCTGCTTCAAAGTATGTGAACCCCTTGATCAGTTTTAATGTTTCTGTTGTTTTACCATGATTTTTATTTTTTTCACCAGTTTTTACCTATGAAATATTAGATATATGTTTAGCAACTGAATGTTCTTATTTGAATGGACTTGTTCGAGTAGGCCAAAAACTACATGAAACATGAAGAGCATAGAGTATTTGCAAAAGTACGTGAACCAGGTACATACTCTGGTAAAATATATTTGATTGCTTAATTAATCTTTCAAGCAGACAATTAAATGAGGCAATGGCTTTACTTGGGAAAGCCTCTGAACTGCACTAATTAAAATAAAGAGGAAACCAACCAAACAACTGTGGCCTCACACAAATCAACTATGTGAAGAGCAAACAAGATATCAGAGGGTAGTAGGGTTGTCAAAAGTATCGATACTCAAAAAACTATTGATACTAAAATGTTGTATCCGGATACGATACTCAATTTCAAAATTATCGTTACTACCCCCCCCATAGCCGCTGAAGCTGTCTCCCTCTCTCTCTGCCTCCTCACACACACACCAGAGCAGCCCCCCTCCCCATGATGCGCTCAATAACAGAACAGACGCTCAAAATAAAAGGATGAAATGACCCCTCCTCGCCTCCCGTAGCTAAACACTCACTGCAATAAGGAGGACGACAAGTGGAGGAATTAGCTGACACTTCTTCGTCAAATAAATCGGTTGTGTGGACCTATTTTGGCTTCCCATGTAAAAGACGAGAGAACGGGGAGAAGATTGTGGACAAAACAACAACCGTGTGCAACATATGCTGCTACAGTTCACCGTATATTGCGGCGAGTAAAACTACCACCAACTTCGAGCTGTGACGTCCGTCCAACGTAAAAATAAAGGGGATTCCGGCTTGTGAATACCTGCTTTTCTTTAACAGTCACTGTGGGCTGTGACCACGACAACTACAATTTCAATTCATGAACAAAACAGTGAGTAGTAATCTCTACACCTCCAGCTATCGGCTCTCTTTCTCCTCGCTAACACACACACACACACTGGCTGTTTCCCAAAGCCCAGGTACCTTGCCTTGCCTTGGTCTGATGTGGGCGTGGGCAGGCATCCACATCCTCAGACGCTGCCCAAGTGCTGTTCCAATGTTCATGTCCTCCGGAGGCATATGTCCTCCATTTGGTTAGCATGTGGCTAATTGACCAAGGATACACAGAAGTATCCTTCGCTGCCTTGCCATGGCTATAAATACCCAACAGGTAACGCGCAAATCTACAAAAAAAGAAAAAAGTGGAAGGAAAAGACACACCAGAGAGAGACGCTCCAGCGGAGGCGCGTGGTAAATTCCAATTCAAATGTAAGTAACAAAATACACCTCTGAAAATAACTTATACCATGTCCACCACTTAACTCTTTTGTGTGTCAATCACGTAACTATAATTACTGAGAAGCCGCACCTGCAGAATGTCAATGATGTGACCATAAAAAAGCAAAAAGGGTACAAAAGTGGCAAGCCATGACAATATTTGTAGCCGCTTGAGCATATGGTCTACTCCCACGTTTGTATAAAGTATCCAAGCACTGTCCACAGTGCAACACATGTTATGTGAAGCAATGTAACTCCAATTACATATACATTTTTGACAGGAATCTGATGGTAAAAAATATTACAAATACATATATTTATAAACACTTTTATTTATAGTTTTATGAATAAAGCCTTATTTACAATTGGTGTGTGCTACCTTTTTTTGGCAAAAATCAATAATACCTTCAGTAGTCATGGTGGTACAATAAATTATAATTGTTGTTAGAGCAGAGACAAATGATAGTAATTGTGGCAAACTCTATTGCACAATTTTTGGATTAGATTAGATTAGATTTAGATTTATTGGTCCCCAGTGGGGAAATTCGTTTCCACTAACTGTACATTACAAAGGGACAGCAACAAACAACATTGCATCTCACAGACAACAGCAAACGACAAAGGACATCATACAGTTGACATAACAGTGCAAGACAAGGAAATACAATACAATACAATATGAGCTGCGGACAGATCAGCGGGGCCTGCTATTCAGGGCAGCTATGGCTGAGGGGATCAGGCTTTTCCCCAGACGAGCCCTTCTGAACTTGATTGTTCTGTACCTGCACCCTGAGGGTAGTGGGATAATGTATTGGTTCAGTGGGTGGGTGATATCCTGTACTATGGTGTTTGCTAACCGAGTGATGGACCTGTTGTTTAATTCTGTGAGGTTCGGAGTGGGTAGACCAATGATTTTTGCTGCTGTGTTTGTTATGCCTGTGAGTTTGGCCTGGTTGGTGACGGAGAGCATGGTGTAAAAACAGGTGGAGCAATACAAGAGGATGGGCTGGATGATACTTTGATAGAGTAACAGCAGGAGGTGAGGTGCAACATACAGTCCTTTAAGTTTCCGGATGGCTGACAGTCTTTGTTGGCTTCGTTTTTGAATGTCTGTGATGTGCTGATCAAAGGTGAGTTTATTGTCCAGAGTTATTCCCAGGTACTTGAAAGAGTCTACTGTCTCAACTGTTTGGGTGTTTATGATGATGGGGTGCTGGGGTGAGGGGGGACTGATCAGTAATTCCTTTGTTTTATTTACGTTGATTTGTAGATGGTTGTCCATGCACCAGTTTGTGAAGTGTGTAACAGTGTTGTAGTAGTCTGAGGTAGATTTACTGTCAGAGTGCAAAAATGGCTGTGTCGTCAGAGTATTTAAGATATGTTGTGGTGGGTGAGATACTGAGGCAGTCGTTGGTGAAGAGTGTGTACAGGAATGGGCTCAACACACATCCCTGCGGGACCCCGGTGTTGGTGAGAGCAGGGGATGTGGTTGAACCCACCCTTACTGCTTGCCATCTGTTGGTGAGGAAGTTGTGGGTGAGGTGGATCAGATGAGGGGGGATGTTGAGATGGAGTAGCTTCTGGATCAGCAGGTGTTTCTGGAGGGAGTTGAAGGCAGAGCTGAAGTCAATGAAAAGAATCCTGGCAAAGTTGCCTGGGGGGTCCACATGCTGGAGAAGGAGGTGCAGCAGGCAGGCCACAGCATCCTCTGTGCCTCTCTTTGCCTTGTAGGCAAATTGGAGGGGGTCCAGGTGTGGGGTAACCTTGCATAGCAGATCGGGATCTGCCTGATTCAGTTCCTGAAATCCTGCAGATCTCGATCTTGTAGTGCACCATAGACCAATGGATTCACGCGGCTAAAATTTTAACGGCCCAATCAGGGAAAAGAGGCGGGAGCTGCGGGAAGAGCGAAAGTGACGAGAGGCGTGACGTCAGCAGAGGACTACCCGATTTGTACTGCGCATGCGCGAAAACTGAGTCGAACCGTGATGTGTATAAAACAAAGATATAGATATATACGCGATGGATTCAGACATAGAAATACGTACGGATCGGGTAGTCACTCCTGTCATAGGTACTTAGTAAAACTTGGTGAAATCTGCCCTCCACAGAAGTTTATTTTTAGTGTAAGAGGATAGTATAAGGCCGTTAGCTGTTAGCAGCTAAGTTAGCGGCTAACGGCTAACTTTAGCCGCTACGCACATAAGCTACGTCATATCGGGGCTTGATGTGGATTGGCCCGTGGTGAGTGTGTCAATCAGAACGGTCGTCCAATCTTCTTCTTCTTTGGTTCAAACGGTCGTCCAATCGCCAGCTACTGATTGTTTTGAAGGTCCCGCCTCTGAAAGCTGATCAGAAGAGCAGCTACCCAGATGGACTTGTGGAATATTTCCGTGGCGGACATATGAAACTGTCCACCTGGCGTGTCAGGTTAGGTGTGGGGTGACAAGTGGAAGGAAGATGTTCAGCAGGAGTTTCTCCAGGCACTTAATTATAATGGACGTTAGAGCTATGGGGCGGTAATGGTTGAGTTCTGTGGGTCTGGGTTTCTTTGGAACTGGGATTATGACAGCAGTTTTCCATAGTGTGGGTACTGTGGCAGTCCGGTAAGATTGGCAGAAGAGTGAGTGTAGAACTGGAGAGAGCTCCATGGCACAGGCCTTTAGCACCCTGGCTGGGATGCCATCAGGCCCTGGGGCCTTGCATGTTTTGCACTGGCTCAGCTGATGCCGTACCTCCTCCTCTGTGAAAGGGGACAGTTCTTCAGGGTCTGGTGGATTCTCAGAATGGCCTGACACTCGGGTGAGAAGTCCTGATTGTTAAAGCGGGTGTAAAATTTGTTCAGTGCAGTGGTGAAGGTTTCCGGGTCACTCTCTGTACATATGGATTTGGGTTTGCCTCCAGTCAGGGTGTTGACCTTCTGGAAGGCTTGCTTTGTGTTCATGGTGCTGAATTCAGATTCAAGTTTCTGTTTGTAATCCAGCTTGGCTTTGAATATCTCATACTTTATTGTCCTGTTTGCTGCCTTGAGACTCACCCAGTCCTTCTGCCTGAAGGATTTGTGTTTTTCCTTCAGGCCTTGTTTATTTGTGAAGTGATCCAGGGTTTGGAGTTGGGGAATATTTTTATTGTCTTGGTCGGGATTGTGGAACTAATGCAGAATTTGATGTAGTCTGTGATGACAGCGACCCTGTCATTCAGGTCCCCATCAAAAATGTTCCAGTCAGTGCAGGCCAGGGATCCCTGTAGTTGGATAATGGCATCCTCCGACCATTGTGGGGCGCTGTGACATTGTGGTTTGTGGCGTTTCAGGTCCTCTTTGTACAGCGGAAGTACACAGATGATGTTATGATCAGTGAATCCGAGCTGTGGGTATGAACGGGCACGAAAAGCATTGTTGATGTTCCCGTAGCATAAATCCAAGGTGTTTCCCCTTCTTGTTGGAATATCCACATACTGTTGTGGTGCTGGTAACTCAGAGTTCAGTCTGCAGCTATTAAAGTCCCCCAGAATGAACAGCGGAGCGCCGGGATACTTAGCTAACATAGCATTAGCATCCTCGGCTATTAGCTCCGCTGCTATGTTGATGTTAGCACTGGGGGCTACATAGACGCAGCTGACCACGACAGCGGGGAACTCTCGGGGGAGATAAAAGGGATGGAGGGACACAGTCAGCATCTCCAGGTTGGGAGTACATACTTTCCGGTGCACCTTGATGTTATTACACCACCTGTCATTGATGTAAAGGCACAAGGAAAGATTACTGTACAAATAGCATATCCAAAACTGATTAGATTGCCATGATCTTACGTGACTGGTGATGTATAATAGTTCCATGCAAAGTCTACAGTACCTTTCATGTAGAGAAGGGTAACACTTTACAGCCAATTGGGATGCAGATAGGCATTCCCACTGCCTGATGGTTCGAGGTGATGAAGTTGGCATGTATGAACTGGGAACCCAAATGTACTTTACTGGACTGAATTATAGTTACATGTAGCTTAGTTGGAAGACATATTGGCATCAAAATTGAGTAAAATGGCAGATGCTGAACAGTGATTTGCATTGGAAATAATGCATTAATAAGATAGAGATTGAGATTTGATGTGTGCAATGCACAAAGGAGCTGCATAAAACTAATATGTGCATCTGATGAACATAGTAGATTAACATACATCTTCATTTCTGCAGGAAAAAAAAATCTGCAACAATGAACCTTACTTTAGTTCATATTAAACATACACAATATGTTCATTTATTATAACAAAAATATCAGAAACCAAAATATCATCAAAAATAGGCAAACAAAATATAAACAAATTCATCCTCGGTCATGTCTGCAAGATATGAAACAATAATCTCCAATTTAAATAGCGTCAGGAAGAGGCGGGTCTGATGTTTCCAGATGCTTTTGTAGGCTGTTCCATTAGCATCTCCTTTTGGGCAGAGGCAGGACACTTGCTTTGGATTGGAAGGAAGTGGCTTCGGAGGCACTGCCTTCCAAGGCAAGGCAAGGCAAGGTACCTGGGCTTTGGGAAACAGCCACTATCTCTCTCTCCTTCTGAACTCTGACCTGCTTGCCTCACCTTCGTGGTCCCTTCACTGACCGTCAATTCATAGGAAATATTAAAATCCACATTAAACACATAAACAGTAGAACTGCTCCACTATGTTTGTGCAAGTCTGCATAAAAACAATATTTGATTTTTGCATCGACTGTTGAGTTGACAGAATTTGATCAGACTTGAAGATCAGAAGTATATGCACTGCTATAGGCTAAATATTATAGTTCACAGTTCAAAAATTTATAGCTCTAAACTACAGCTCTGAAGACTGCTATTTGTTTTCCTCTTCATTCAAAAATGTATTTATCCTGATTGTTACAACAACAAAGCACTTTTTATTGAGATTTTATGTTTGTATTTGCACTGTAGTCTAAATAAGGGGAAAAAAATACATTTTTTTTTCTTTTCAAAGAGCATTTATTTTGTACTGATGTAGCAATATTTTTTGTATTGTATTATTATTTTTTGCATTAGGAAGAAAATAAAGAAAATGAGATTTTTGCACAACTTCCTAGAGGTTATATTTGCATTTTTTTGTTTAAAAAAATGTTTCTTTTAAATATAGGGTTCTTTCTTTTTATCCTTGTGGTATCAGAAATAGGATCGAGTATCAAATATTTTCCTGAGTATCGGTATCGTGTTGAAAATTTTAATATCATGACAACCCTAGAGGGCAGTGTCAGACCATCAGTCCGTGAAGGGTTATAAGAGCATCTCCAGAGGGTTCCAGCTACACCCATCCACTCCAAGACAAACAATTTACAAATGGAAGGCCTTCAACATGACAGTAGGGATCTAACGGTTACCAGAAAAAAGGCAAACTGTGGTAAAATTTCCCATGGTAATCATTATCGTGTCCTATCAAAATTACTGTTTTATCACCACGCTGTGTCAATAACTCCTGATGATGCTGCTTTTTGATTTTTGGAAAAGCCTCAACTATGTGTGTCTGCCCCTCGATAAAGCAGCTGTCTGTCACAGAAACGCAGGCGCGCATGTGCAGTTTGCATCTTCGGCCTCTGAACGAAAGTTGGAGCTGCACTTGGACTTTCACAGGTTTTGCCACTCGAAATGGACAAAGTCTAAAGTCTGGCAGACATTTTGATATTACAAGGATGTCGAGGGGAAAATGAGTGACGACAGTCACCCTGTCAAAAAACACCAAGCTACGGTGAAAGACAAAAATGTGCGTGATTAAAACTGCTGTAACTCCTCGAGTAAACGAGCAGAGAGAGAGAGGATTCAGTGAGCCATACCTAAGTGAAGTACAGGGGGTTTATCAGGGTTTTCTGCGGAAATAATGTATAAAGGCTGTAAATAACAGCATTTGAATCATTCTGGAGTGTGTTCTTGCTATTTTTTTAACTGTTAATTTGCCGTGTTTTGCCATATTTAATTGAAACAGATTGTCGTTTTCCGTCATAGTTTGTGTTTTATGGTTTTATCGTTACTTGGAAATATTAAATAAGATGTCGAGGAGCTCTGCATGGAAAGGGGAGACCAGAGGCAAGTCACAAAGGGGGCTATCTGCTTCAGGGACTGGTAAGTAAAACAAAAAATAAATAAATAAATAAAAAACACCTGGAAATGGTCTAATATAACAAGCTGTAACATGGACTCTAATGCAAACTAACATGTGTGAGTGTATGTAAAATAGGTTAAATTTATCTCTGTCCGTCTCAAAACTTTAAACACGTTCATTTACAATTCTTTAGGAAGAGAAATCTGTTAAAAGTACAAATTCATTTTTTTCTTTCTTGTAATACACAGTTTAAGCAATTATATCATAATAATGATAAATACTTGTCAGAATTGTTTACTGTTATTTCTAATGAAAAAAGTTTAAATAAATTTACTTATAGGACATTTCTTGACACAGTTATTGACAAAAAATAAGTTGTTTTTGAACATTTTGAGCACACTGCAACAATACCACGATAATAATTTTAACTGTGATAATTTTGGTCACAATAACTGTGATATGAAACTTTCATACCATTACATCCCAACATGACAGCAACTCTGCCTAAAAGTGGACACTCATCAAAACTTTCACCCAGAAACACCAGAAAATAAGAAATCAGGTAAAGACCAAACCACACATGACCTCTAGAGAACTGCAGACCTCTCTGGTAGCATCTGGGACAAATGTACATATGACTACAGTCAGATAAAAATTGAATAGCCATGACAATTACGGGAAGGTACAAGGAGGCCTCTGTTCTCAAAAAAAAAAAAGAAAGCTACCCGTTTTAATTTTGTGAGAGAACACCTTGAAACATCAGAGGTCTTCTTGAGGTCCCTTCTCTGACAGATGAGTCCAAAATAGAATTATTTGGTCAAAATCTAAACAAAGCATGTTTGTAGAAAAGCCAATGCTTCATATGAGGAAAAGAACTCCCTCCCAACAGTGAGGCAGGGAGGTAGAAATGTGATGGTCTGGGGCTGCTTTTCTACTTCTGGACCTGAACGACTCCATATTACCCAAGAACCCATAAATTCTCAGGCATATCAACAAATTCTTGACCAGAATCTCTTGCCATCAGTCAGGGACTTGAACCTTGAATAAAAGTGTATTATGCAACACAACAATGACCTAAAACATTCCAGCACACGACAAAGAAATGTCTCCAGAGAAATCAGATTCATACTCTGAACTGGCCTAGACAAAGTCAGGACCTTAATCCAATTGAAATTGTGGCAGCAAGAGTTTTGAGCAAGAGAAATTGTGGTGACACTGGCAGAAGTTGGTACAGACCAGATGATCCCTCAAACCCTCTCAAATGGCTCAGTTCTTTAAGGAGGAGTGGGTAAAATCCCCATAAGCAGATATGAGAGACTGGTTTGTGGTTACATATTAGTTGAAGAAAATGACAGCAAAAAGCAGAACCACAAGTTACGAATACAACAGTTCACATACTTTTGCACGTTAAGCTTCCAGTCATTGTGAAATTAAACGCCTTACTTGAATCAAATAATGAACATTTCTCTTTTGTGTTTGTGTTCATTGTTTGAAAGGTGTGCGTTACAAATTGGGATTTGTATATTCCTTCTATAATCTCCAAACATAGAATTAGTTTGTTCGGATTTAAAGACATTTTATGTGCATTAAACCACCCTTTAACTATGTATTTATTTTGTAATCACCTCTAAAAACTTTAAAAGCTTTAATTCCACACATATTTGTCATCTGCAAATAACCTGAATCTTTATACATTATACACCCTGCAAATGTAATTTATAATCACAATCAACAGTTTTGTCCTTAAACTGATCCTTGAGGCACCCACATGGAATATTCATTAGACTAGATCTATTGTGATTTATTTGTACGAACTGCGGTCTGTTTAGTATAAAACTCATCAACCAGTCCAGAGCATGACTCAGAAAACAGGTTTCTGGTTACTGAGGCCCCAGTCTTTCTAAAACAAAGGGATGGATGATGGTTCATGTCAGTGTGAAGGAGCACAGACACGTGGAGGAGAAGAACCATCAGGCTGCTCCACCTTCAGCTCACTGAGGGCTCAGAGAGTGGTCTACCAAACAGCTGAGCTGGGAGCTAAAGGGTTAAGACAGTCTGAGGGCAAAGGGAGCTGACCTGACCTCAGCAGGTCCATCAAACAGACATCTTCATCACCTCTGAGGGACTCAAACATGGAGGGCAAAGGTCATTTGTAAGAATCCTCACCTGTCCTCAGGTCTGTCCTTCTTAAAGCCAATAAAGAACTCTTTAGACCGGTCACTCTTCATGGACACAGCGCTGGGCTCAAGAGGCTCTGATCTCTTCCTCCTGATAAAACAAACATCATCATCATCTTCTTCATCATCATAATCTCTGAGTAAGACGTGGAGGTCAAAGTAAATTTTTTTTAATTCTTACCGTTTCTTAGCAGGTTGATTCATCTTAAAGCCAATAAAAAAATCTTTAGACCGGTCACTCTTCATGGACATGCCGCTGGGCTCAGGAGGCTCTGATCTCTTCATCCTGATACAACAAACCTTCATCATCATCATCATCATCATCATCATCATCATCATCATCATCATCATCATCAGATACTTGAGCTGTTATTTCAGGATGAAGATGCAGACAAACGGAGGGAGAGATGAAGATGCAGCGATGATGATGAAATGATGAAGAGTATGGCATTGTCCTTCTGTAAAGTGTCTTGAGGTAACACCTGTCATGGTTTGGCACTACTGTGATAAAGACTGATGATGAAGATGAGGATGATGATGGTGTAGTGATGGTGTCAGTGTGATGGCTGCAGATCTTCCTCTCACCTCAGACCCTGGTCTTCTTCACTCAGAGAGGTTTTAGATGGAGGGACCCCCTCCTCTGGTTCTTCAGTCTGGTCCATAGCAGAGCGCCCCCTGCTGTCTGTCACAGAGCAGAGCGTGAACAACAAACTCTTCTGCAGGAGGCTCACTTTGAGCATCAAAACATCATCACTGACCTTGTGTCTGAATTTAAATCCTGAAGGTCAGAGGTCAAACAGTTTACAGCAGCTGGATGCAGTTCAATCAGAGGAAAACAGCTTCAAGAGCAGAAACAACAGAACCAAGAGCAACAACAGAAGAGCTGAAGGCCTGCAGAGGGGTGAGGAAGACCAGGGAGACTGAGGTCAAACCAGACACTAAGGCTGCACGATTAATCGATTTTAAATCGTAACCGACTTTTTGGATTAAGACGTTAAAAACTTTGAAATCGTACATGAGCGATTTCGGCTTTTTACGTGAACGCGCCCTTTTTGGTGTCTCTAAGCCACCGTAGTTTCTCCAGCCTGTGTCACTTCCTCATTTGACGGATGTACTAAGTGCCTGCCTTCGCTCAGCGTCTGGTAACAACAACAAGCATGGCTGCTGCCTTAGAAGTTACATTTGCTCAGGGAAGTGAAGTTTTAGTTCCTAAATCGGGGTCAACTAAATCTGTAGTGTGGAAATGGTATGGTTTCGACACGGCGGACACGGACCAAAAAAATCCCCGATGCAAACTGTGCATGAAATCAGTTGCAACGAAAGATTCAAGCACAAGCAACTTATTTCAACATCTCCAGAAGAACCACGAGCGGGAAAACGAACTGTGTGTAGCAGAGAGGACTGCACAAGAGAGATCTACTCCACCACCACCACCTAGAAGTAGCAGGCAGCTAACTCTTGCTGCTTCGTTTTCACATGGTGTCCCGTATGACAAGAAAGACCCGAGGTGGGTAGCAATTACAAATGCAGTGGCGTATCATATCGCAGCAGACATGGTGCCGATATATACTGTCGGAAAGGAGGGGTTTCAGTATTTGATAAACGTGCTGGACTCCCGCTACAAACTGCCGAGCAGAAAATATTTCAGCGACGTTGTTCTGCCTCGTATGTATAACACCACTCGTGAGAAAGTGACACAGCAGCTAAAAGACGTGCCGTTTTTCTCCGCCACGACAGACCTCTGGTCCAGCCGCACAATGCAGCCCTACTTAAGCTTGACTGTGCATTTTGTCACAGAGGAATGGAAGCTAGAAAGTGTATGCCTGCAGACGTCATTCTTCCCAAACGACCACACAGGAGAAGAAATTGCCCAGGGATTGAGAGAAGGATTTGACTCCTGGAATCTCAGTGAAGACCGTCTCGTTTGCATTACAACTGACAGTGGCACCAACATGCTGAAGGCTCTGAGACTCAATGAGTGGCCCAACCTACAGTGCTTTGGGCACAAGCTTCACAACGCCATCGGTAAGTTATCTCATGTGCTCTGTTCTGTGTGTGTATGTGTCTGCCTGTCTCTCTGTGTGTGAGACTGTCTGTGTGTGTGTGTGTCTGTCTGTGTGTGAGACTGTGTGTGTGTGTGTGTGTCTGTCTGTGTGTGTGTCTATCTGTGTGACAGTGTGTGTGTTCATCTTTTCATTTTACTGTGATTGATAGCAATCAGATTGCTGCTACTAAAATGATTAAAAACATGCCATGTTGTTTTTTGTTTTAATCCAAGTACATAGTCTGGCAAAATGTATTGGTCTGCCTGTGAAAGCCTAGGTTATATGTACATTAGCCCATTTATTTGTTTGTGGTAGTCAGTTTGTGTCCTTCAGTTTTAAGGTAAAACAATTCCTCTCCGTATTTCTTTCTTCTATATTTCTCAAACAGAGAACGGTGTGAAGCATGAGCAAAGGATCGACCACGCCATTGCAAGCTGTAAAAAGATTGTCAGCAGCTTTTCTTACAGCTGGAAAAGAAGAAGAGAGCTGGATTCACTGCAGACTGAACTCAACCTGCCCAGACATCAGCTCATCACCGAATCTCCAACCAGGTCTGTGTCTGTCTGTCTGTCTGACTGTGTGTGTGTGTGTGTTTGTCTGTCCATCTCTATGTTTTACTGTGATTGATAGCAATCAGATTGCTGCTACTAGATTAATTAAAAGCATGCTATGTTGTTTTTTGTTTGTCTCCAACCAGGTGGGGATCCCGCCAAGCCATGGTCGAACGTGTCCTGGAACAGGAGAGCGCCATAACACGAGTCTTGGGGTCAGAGAAAAAAACCAGGCACCTTGTCCCCTCCATGCAAACCATCGACATTTTGGAGTCAGTGAACAAAGCCATCAAACCACTGCAAGATTTCACTGACGCACTATCTGGGGAAAGTTATGTGACTGTCTCTGTCATAAAACCCATACTCAACATGTTCAAAAGTAGTCTGCTCAAACCAGAAGATGACGACACAAACCTAACAAAAAAAATCAAAGGGAACATTTTGAATTACATGACAGAAAAGTACAGTGACCCTGTCAATGACGAACTCCTGGACATGGCCTCACTCATGGACCCCAGGTTCCGCACGGCTTACATCAACCCTGACAAGGTGGAGCACATTAAGGGGAGAGCCATCACGGAGCTGCTGTCCCTGATGCCCACTGAGCCTGTCAGAGCTGTGCAGGTACGGCAGGAAGAAGAAGAGGGAGCTGCAGCAGACCCATCTGTAGCTCTGCCTGATCCTGTGCCAAAGAAGAAGAGGCTCTTGTCCAGTTTCTTCCAGAAAAAGGTGACCCCGTCCTTATCACAGGAACAGAGAATCAGAACGGAGCTGGCAACCTACCTGTTGATCCCTGAGGTAAGCGAGGATGCAGATCCACTTCAGTGGTGGAAGGGACATGCAGAAACCTTCCCAAGCCTCAGCAAGCTAGCTAAGAAATACCTCTCAATCCCTGCTACAAGCGCCCCATCCGAGAGGCTCTTTAGTGTGGGCGGGAACATAGTTACATGCCACCGGGCATCGCTCAACCCAGATTCCGTCGACAGGCTTGTGTTCCTCTCAAGAAACTTGAAAATGTGATTGTAGCACATCAGCATGAGCCTGCATGACAGGCTGGATGGATGGCTGGCTGCCTGGCACTGCAGACCCACTTTCTGAATGTTTGATTTACAGACTGACTTAACTGTAGTGTATTTATTTTGCAAAAGGACAACTGTTTGCACTTTATTCATTCATTTTTGTTTTAAGAAGAGCAGAAAGGCCTGAAGTCTGTTGTAAAGATAAGGTCCTCCTAATCTCAAGGGAATTTTCTGTGTTAAGTTTACTGGCCTTAGGGATGTATATTTGTGTTTGTTTAGATGAAGTTATTGTCATCTTGTTGTTGGTTATTGTTATTATTAAGAAGCACTATTCATTGCTTTTTGTTCAAGTAAGACCAGAGGGAAATTGTGAATGTAGCACATCACCTGAGCCTGCCCTCCTACTTTAACTGACTGACTGGCTGCCAAACTGACTGACTGGCAGACTGACTTGCTGATAGACTGATTGGTCTATACACTGGCTGACTGATGACTGACTTCCTCTCCTCATATTTGATTCGTTTCAAATGCGAGATATTTTTTCAAGATGTAGGGTATTTGTCTTTTACAAAAAGTGATGGAGTGCACTTTATTTTTTGTTGCAAGTAAGAACAGGGACCTGAAGTGTGTTAAGATAAGGTGCTTTTAATCCCAAGGGATTCTTGTGTCTATTTGTAAGAGTTAAATTCACTGTCTGGCACTAAGGATGCATATTTGAGATTGATTGTTCACTTTGATTTCATAATTGACAGTTTTGCACTATTCAATCACTTACGTGGTTGTAACCTTTGGATTTGGAATTTGTTGAATCCAAACAAAGAGAAAATAATGTTCAATAAAAGACATTAAAAGTCCTTTTTTCATCTTTTTTTATTTTCAAAAAATCGTAATCGTAATCGAAAAATTGGGTTTGAAAGAAAATAATCGGGATTTTATTTTTAGGCAAAATCGAGCAGCCCTATTTCAACCCTGTTCCTTTTCAAGACAGTCTTGTAGATGGGATCCAGAAGTACAGTGCAGTGATCCAAAGATCCAACAGGGGGCATAGCAGTTGAACTGTATGCACCTTTGATGGGCCCATAACAAAGATCCAGTGTCTTATTGAAACGAGTTGGGCAAGTGACATACTGATAAAAGTGATTCAATGATGATTTTAATTTGCACTGATTAAAATCACCTAGGATAAAAACTGGAGCATCAGGAGAAAGAGACTGCAGTCTTTCAGTGGATTGACTGATCACGTGATTGACATTTTTTGTGTTGGCTTTGGGGTGAATGTAAAACACCATGACAAAGATCTGAGGGAATTCCCTTGGGAGATAGAATGACACGGCCAAGAACTCAATGTCGGGGGTGCATAGTGACTCTCTGATGGTGAAGTTGTTACACCAACGCCTGTTGATGTACAGACAAACTCTGCCTCCTTGGGATTTCCCGTGACGTCATTGTCTCTGTCCGTGCGCAGGGGAGTCCCGAACCCATCGATCACCAAGTCGGCGTCAGAGTCCTTGTTGGAAAGCCAGGTCTCCATTATGGCCAGAACACAAGCATTCCTGTATTCATTAAGATGCAGCACATTTGCTTGGAACTCAACAGTTTTATTTTGGAGGGACTGCACGTTCGCCAGGATCATAGTTGGTAGGCGGTTTATTTTCTGCCACTGCAACCTGAGGCGAACCCCGCCCCTCTTGCCCCTTTTCCGGGTTCTAACCTGCTGAAACCGTCCATTTTGTCTGTAAATAAGGTTATTCTCCAGATTTTGGACCTGCCAGCCCGGTAGCGGTGTTGGTATATTGCAGTAAGTCTCTTGTGTACTGAAGTCTAAAGGAGGGACGAGTGTTTTGACAGGAGTCGTGGATCCCAAATGAGATGGCGAGTGTCATCCACCAAACAAATGCGAAAAACAGCTCCATTCTCTGTCCGACCACACTGATTCCCGCGTAGTACAGTCCAGAAGTGACACAACGAAAGGCACGTTAAAAGCCGCCGAAATCACGGCAGGCAGTCGAACAGGACAGACACAAAGGGACAAATATCCACTCGCACACCTTCACCTGCTGCCGGTCGCTACAAGAGTGAAGACGACCATCGCTTGGAAGCTGGCTTACTGTGAGTTGGAGGACGGCTGAGTAGAGCAGCGCTGTCAGAGGAGAGTAAACATCCACTCATCCTTTCTAAAATCCAACACGTTGCAACTACCATCTTAAGACATGTCCACCATCAGCTGGGTCACAGTGGAAGAAATTGTCTATGTTGAGAAAAAAAAATATTGGATTACAGGGGCTAACTCAGCAAAAAGGAAAGTGATATCTGACTGTGTCACCTGCAGACGCTTCACTGTAAGACCAGGTGAACAGAAAATGGCAGGCCTGCCACAATTGAGGACCCTGCCTGATCTCCCCCCATTTACAAGCGTTGGAATCGATTACTTTGGACCAATGGAAGTGAAGGGAGGGAGAAGCTTTTGTAAGCGTTATAGTGTCATATTTACCTGTTTATCTAGCAGAGCAGTTCACCTGGAAATGGCCACCTCATTAGACACTGATGCATGCATAAATGCTTTGAGAAGATTTATGAGCAGAAGAGGCCAAGTCATTCATATGCTGTCTGACAATGGCACTAACTTTGTTGGATCTGAGAGAGAATTGTGTGAAGCTCTTGCAAAGTTGAATCACAGCAAGATACAGGCAAGGTTATAATAGTTAACTAAAATGAAACTAAATACAAAAACTAAAATTTAAAATACACTGCACTTAACTAATAAAAACTAGAAAACAAAAACGATAAGTAAACTAAAACTGTATCTTGTGTTCACAAAACTAACTGAAACTAACATTATACACAAAATGTCCTCCGTTATCGTTTTTGACTATATTTATTTCGCCTTTAGGATTTTAATTAATCCGACACATTTTCCCAACCTATTTTAAGACAGTTTTCGGGGGTTGTCAGCGCCGTACGGCACCATCATAGCGACGTACTGGGACGTGCTTACGTGACTTGTTTACTGCACTGACTGGGGGTCTTTTTTAAACCGCCCCCTACACACTCTCGCTTCCCACTACCCCTCCATTTGCGCGTCCTCGCGGAGGGTGGGCCACATTAAGGCCATGCCAAACCGATCCGCGGATAGGGGTAGTGGGCTGTAAAACTCTCTACAAGCGAGTCTGCATGGATGGACGCTGCAGTGTGTTCGGTGTCAGCCATGGAGGGAGCAATATACAACTGTAAGTTCCAAGCAAGTGCCTGCACAAACTCTGTTAAACTAAGACAACTACTTCATGATTGTCTTCCAGATGTTTTCAACTTTAGTTGTACATGTCACTGATTATGAAATTAAAGCCTGTCCTGCATTAGTCCAAAAAACAGCTTATTTGATTAAATGTTTTATATTTACAACGAATATAACAAAAACCAAATCATTCATTAAGTGAGAGAGAAAAATGAAAGCCTTTCAGTAAAACAAAGAATAATAAAGAATAAGTGAAATAATTTGTATTATCTTATGATAAAACAAAAACGTTTTTTTAATTACCTGAGACATGTTAGTTAGGCTAATTTCAGCACTGAGATACATATAGGCTTATTAAAATCGTGTTGCAGAAAGGTTCTCTGCAAATATTTAAGCTATTTCTTATTTTTATGATCTACTTGTGATTTTTTTTCCTAAACTCAAATTACAGGAAAAAATAGCCTAGCTGCTTTTTGCTTCTCTGACATTAAAACATTAAAAATAAAAACATAGCACACCATCAGGGTTCAAGTTCAGTCTCAAAATATTAATAATAAATATTATTATGCCAGGGTTTAAAATATGTTGGGAAACTTTTGATAAATTGACCTCACATTAAATTATGCATTAAAGGAAGATTTTTTTGTTCAATCTCATGTAATTTAATAAAGATGAATAAAATCAATATCCAGGGAGATTTTTTACAGAAGGTGTTCGCAACAAAAGTACAGAGCCTAACATTTCACTGCCCCGTAATCAAACGTAAAAGACCCCTTTAACCTCTGCACCTTCTGGAGGATCTTATCTGCTCATGTTTCAGTCACTGGTGGATCAAAAAACTGCCACCCATGCGAGATGCCGCTACAAAACCATGGAATTTTTATATAATTCATGTTTATATATTCTGTATCAAGTTTATATGATTTTCTTGTGTTTAAGGCAGCAGCCAACAGTACAGTATCAGCATTGACTGAGCAGTGAGCACCATGTTGGACTTGAAAATATTTACTCTGACCTTTTTGAATCCTGCACCTGGCAAATAAGGTATGAAAAAACTAAAACTAAACTGAAACTAAACTAAAACTAAACTAAAACTAGGCCTTGTTGCAAAAATTAAAACTAAATAAAAACTAGAATGCCCACTCAAAAACTAATTAAAACTAAACTATAATGAGAAAAACAATGTCAAAACGAATTAAAACTAAAGTATAATGAGAAAAACAATGTCAAAACTAATTAAAACTAAACTATAATGACAAATCCAAAACTATAATAACCTTGGATACAGGGAGCCCTGCATCAACATGGAATCATTTGGAGTTTCAATACATCAGCAGCATCGCATTATGGTGGTGTTTGGGAGCGTGTTATTCGGATGATCAGGTGATCAGAAACATGCTTAATTCTGTTCTACGTCTTCAAACACTGGATGATGATGGAGTGTACACAGCTTTTTGTGAAGTGGAGGCCATACTAAATGATCGGCCCATCACTAAACTATCTGACGATCCAAATGACCTTGAACCTCTGACACCTAACCACATTCTCCTTCTGAAGGGCAAACCTGCTATGCCACCTGGAATGTTTGTGAAGCAAGATCTATATGCCAAGCGGCGATGGAGACAGGTCCAATATATCTCAGATCTGTTCTGGAAATGTTGGGTGCAAGAGTATCTTCCATAGCTTCAGGAGAGGCAAAAATGGAATCAAAGAAAAAGAAGTATTGTTGCCGGGGACATTGTCCTAGTGGTGGACTCAACAGCTCCCCGAGGTTCCTGGTTGCTCTGCAAAGTGCTGGAAACCTTTCCTGACAAGAATGGGTTTGTGCAATCTGTTTGTCTCAAAACAAAATGCAATATAATGGAGAGGGCTGTTGACAAAAATTTGCCTGTTGATGGCAGCATCTGATGTTTAATAGGTTCTGTGTATTAATATGACATATTATGGGTTTATCCCTGAGGAAAAATCTGGCTCCAGTTTGTTTGTTTAAATTGTTATGTTTGTGCACCGTTAACAATTAGGGGCCGGTGTGCAGGAGCCAGAATTCTCATTTTTGTACTTTTAGGTGTATACGATTTTGTGCCAGTAGGCGGCAGTATAGGCTGGTGTCCTTTGTCTATATAGTCAGGTGGGGTAAATCAGCGCAAGTGCGCACAGTAGGGAAGCAAAACATTTTTTGACCGTGTCGTGGTTTGTGTTTGATGGTTTATGGAATGCTATGTCTTAAAATAAAAGAACACAAAGGTGTGTGGACATTTGCTACATTCGTTGAATTTGGTTGGCACACTTACGCACGGGTCACGTTCAAGCCCTTCAAACCACTGTGCGTCGATAGTGACAAAGGAAGCCGCTATAGTGCCTTTACTTTTCAGATGCTCACACATGCATATGAAATGGCCGCAGTTAGGTGCAGGCAAATTTTTAGCTCACTACATTCGTAGTTAACTGTGGCTTCCTATGATGAAACATAACAAAATACAGAAAACAATAAATCATAATTATCACTATTACAATTTTATATGCAAGGTAGAAATATATGAACCATTACAAACAGAAAACCTAAAATAACTACATTGCATATATTGCTGTAACATAACATGCTACGTAAAGCGCAAGAGATAACTAGCATATTCATGCTATAAGCTAATTAGCGGCATGTGCCTACAGCCTGCAATTCAACTTTAACCCCATCTATAATCAAATCAATAACGTTGTCATAGACACACGTCTTAAAAGACATAAGAATCAAATACTCACTCTCCATTTACACACTGTCAACTCTCAGACTAGTGTAGATTCACAAGAGCTGAACAGGAACCATGTGCACTCTGCAGAACTCTCTGGTAACTGACAAAAACAGCCAGCAGGTGGAGCACACCCCTCAACCACTCACCAGTATTAAATAAACAGAACTGTTTAACAAATATGGATTATCCAACTTTGCGGCCTTTGCTACGCAATGCATGATGTGTATTTCAAAAGGAGCAAAAAACAGCTGCTGTCTGCAGCAGGAGTAAAACAGGGAAAACACCAACCAATCACAGCAACTCATTCAGAATTTATTAAACCAATCAAATCCTGTACTGCTGTTTTGCCCACCTTCTGCACATACAATTTGCCAGCATGCACAGACTCTGATTCAATTAGCTGGAGAATATTCACCTGTCAAGTTTTTGCTTTCAAAACAAGGGAAGTTCGCTGTGATCTGTCTCACAACCCAAACCAAGCTCCAGTATCCCTCACATTTTAAAACAGTGTACAAGAAATCTAAAATAAAAGGCTTTTTCTTCGTCTTTGGTTATACAGCGGTTGGCATCCATCATTTTGGAGCATTACTGCCCCATTCAGGCTTCAATTTGGAGAAGCAGAGGAATCTTTTTTCAGGTTTTTCTGTTATCATATCATTACACAGGAGATTTATGAAAGAAAACTAAAACAGGAGGACTGCAGGAATACGTAAAAGCGGTTGTTTCATGGCCAAAACAGGAGACTTGACAGCTATGTGAAGAATGACAGAAGACCTGCCTACACTCGACCAACATCAGGTTGATGTCTTTATTGCCATTTTTTTTTTAATTTATTTTTCTATAATAATGTTTTGGTGTTTTCTTACCACTGACTGAGACATGACTTTGCGAAATGTAAAATGAAAACATTGTGCTGAAGGTTTGGAGCTGAATCAGTCTTCTGGTTGTGAATAATCAGCACTTGTGCATGTGAGCTGGGGACGCCAGTTTGGAGGAGGGGTGGGAGGGGCTAGATGGAGCCCTGAGGAGATGCTACATTCAAATTCATGCTAGTTTCCCAAAATTCAGTAAAATAACCAATAGCAAAAGAGGTTAGTAGATAAAATAGAGTTATAAATAACAAAGCTAGCAACTATGTCAGTAGTGAAGATAGCATCATGCATAAGCAATTTTTAAAAAGTGAGTTTAAAGAAGTGTAAAAAAAAATGTAACTGATTCAGCTCAGCTTATCTCCTCGAAGGAGAGAGAGGAGTCAGAGAGCAGAGCATTAACAACAAACTCCTCCTGGAAGAGGGTCTTCAACATTTTGGATGGTGATTTCATAACTGTTGTGTCTGTCTCTACTCTCTGCTGCTCCCTGCTACTGTGATGTACGGTGGCTGACGAGGACAAACGGCCTACAACGGCTGGATGCAGTTCAATCAGAGGAAAACACCTTCAAAAACGGAAAAACAACAGAAGCAAGAACAAATAGAAGGCGCTCGGTGAGCGCAGACCTCCACCAGCACCACAGTCCTCAGGAATATTGTGATTTTCACCATAAATATTAGTCCTACCTTTATTTCATCTAAATATTTAGATTCCTTTAACGATGATACCAGTCTGATCAGGTACACATGGAAGAAAATGAACTGGTTTTGTTTTAATATCTTTCCAAAGGGCTCTAAATAAACTATGCCATGTTGATTTGTTTGATAACATATCGTTACACACTCTGTTCATTTATGTTGGAAGACGGGTTGCTTCCTGAAGCAATAGAACGAGTCTGGACAGACGCCATTTTGTCAGTATGCCTCGTCTCGTGTGCAGAGACGAGGCCTCCAGGCCCGATCTGGATCAAGACCGTCCAGTGAAGGGACCACATCAGGCCCTAAACCCAGAATAACACTGAAGCTTCAAAAAGCTGCTCTCTCTGTGTCTCAATCAAGAATATCTTCAGACTGATCCTGATGAACCTCTGATCCTCCTGAGGAGCTCCTGGGTGTGAGCTCACAGGTTCAAGTTAACTGAACTTTGACCTTCAGGTTTTAAACTCAGATACACGGTCTCTGAAGCAGAGGACCAGACAGAGGATCTAAAAACAGGTTCTTACCTACTCAACTCGTCCTCCTTCTCCTAATTTTAAAAAATCATGAAAAGCGTCACTCACCGGAAACTTCAGCTCAGAGAAGAACTGCTACACAGAAGCAGGAAGTCAAAGGTAAAAGCCCCGCCTACAGGAAATCCTGTCACCATGGTAACACAAAAAACACAACCCTCAGTCACAGCATTCAGAGAGGATCAGTGTCTCTGAGGGTCTCTCTGTGGAAACTTGAGGGAGGGGTGATACCTCAGTCCATTTCACATAACTGACCCAAACAGTAGAAACAACAAAACCACCTCGGAGAATTTCACCCACAGAGTGAAACCATTCACATCACAGACACAGATCTGTGGCTGATCAGGCAGGAAACGAGGTTCCAGTACAAGAATCTGCTTCAACTTTATGTGGTCATTATATTTTTGTTTCTCAGGCAGTGTTGGTGGGTCTGGTGAACCCACTACGAGAGGAATCTGATACTAATATCGGATATCGGGCCAATATCAGCAAAAAAACAAACATCAGACAATATCAACCTGCATCTAAAATCTCCGATATAAGCACTCTGACACAAGCAGTCCATTATTATTTATTTTCTATTGGGATACTTCAGTTGTAGAATACACAATATCATAACTAAACAGTCTGGCTAACTTTGTTTTTTTTAAATCAAACAGACATAGTCAGACTTTTATTTAAATGTATGTCGATCCTCTACAGCTTTATTATGGTGAAGACAGTAATAGCTATAAAGAGGAAATAGGATTTCTTTTTGGTGGAAAAATCTTTCATGCCTCTTTTTTTTACATTAAAATACATATTTGTGTTTGTGTTGGCCAAAATGGTTTGTGTAGCTTCTGAATTGAGTTTATATTGGTAGTAGAGTGAGCATCAGATCCCTCCTGGGTTTGGGGGCACAACAAGACCAAATGAGCAACTTCACTGTTGGTACAAGCTCTAAAATAAACAACCTGTAACTGGCAATATTTAAAAACAACTTTTCAGAAAGAGAAGCCCAAAGTCAGTTGTAATAACCAGACATGAGAACTCGGCTGTGGAGGTGTTTCCTTTTGTTATGGATCAGGCCTGCAACTAGTTTATTTGTTTTTATAAAAATTGGTAATCATTTTATACCCGTACCAGTACAAGAATCTGTTTCACCTTTGTGTGGTCATTTTATTTTTGTTTCTCAAGCAGTGTTGGTGTGTCTGGTGAACCCACTACAAGGGGTGTTCCAATCTGATATTAATATCAGATATCGGTCCAAAATCAGCAAAAAAAAAAAAAGCAAAAAAAAAAAAACAAATATCAGATTATATAAACCTGCATCTAAACTCTCCAAAATAAGCACTAATTTATTTTCTATTGGTTTACTTCAGTTGTAGAATATGCCTATGTTTTAATTAAACACTGTTTTTTGTAACTTAAAAATACATGTTTTTGCTTTAAAGGATTTACGGAGGTTACTTTTTTACAATCTTCAAATTCATTTTTCACTTATTTTATTAAATTGTACTTTATTCTAATGTTTATGGTTAAATTTATTGAACCCATTGGTCAAAGCTTCAACATCAGGATCATATCAGATGTGAAAAAGTTGTATCAGGACACCCCTACCTGCTACATGTATGAGTTTTTAATTCAACAAAACTTAACATTAAAATACTCAACATATAAGTACTTCTACCCAAGAACAAGATACAGAGGGTCTCCTCCTCAGTTACCTGTCTATACTGAGGGTCTCCTCCTCAGTTACCTGTCTATACTGAGGGTCTCCTCCTCAGTTACCTGTCTATACTGAGGGTCTCCTCCTCAGTTACCTGTCTATACTGAGGGTCTCCTCCTCAGTTACCTGTCTATACTGAGGGTCTCCTCCTCAGTTACCTGTCTATACTGAGGGTCTCCTCCTCAGTTACCTGTCTATACTGAGGGTCTCCTCCTCAGTTACCCGTCTATACTGAGGGTCTCCTCCTCAGTTACCCGTCTATACTGAGGGTCTCCTCCTCAGTTACCTGTCTATACTGAGGGTCTCCTCCTCAGTTACCTGTCTATACTGAGGGTCTCCTCCTCAGTTACTCCTCAGTTAATTGCTCTGAAATCCTGTAGTGAATAGAAAAAGGGTGAATAGATCAGCTGATTGAATTCAGTTTGAAGTCTGTTTTGTCACACTGACTTTACACCATCATAAACTTCAGACATGATTTCATTTTTTACTTTAGCAGCTGACTTTAGCAAAAACAAGCCAACAAGAGAGTAGGTGTGGTTTTGCTGACTCAGCAGATAAATAAATGTAACTCTAAACAAAAATCACTGAGATAACTCTGTGCAGCCTCTTCACCATGAAAACAAAAACACAGACAGCAGCATTATTAGCTGATATTTAGCTTGTCTGCCTCTCGGCCTCTATAGCTCAGCGTCTGTTAATCCGGGCAGATTACGGTTCAGATTAAAGTTTTGTCACTGTTCTATCGCTCAGCACCATCAGATGTATATTTTTCTGGAAGTGTTGGCTAACTAGCTGTTCAGTCGAGTAGAAAAGCTCAATAAAGAACACAAGAACCACTCGTGACATCAAGGTCAACTTTTGACAGAAACATGATGAGATATGACGCACCAGTCAACATATTTATCAGTATGTGCTCAGCAAACTTACCTCGCTGTAGGACATGCTTCTGGAAGAACATCATCCTGTGTGCAGTCATGTCCATGTTTCTTTTCATCTTCATGTCCATGTTCTGCTGGAAGCTGAGGAGAGGAGGAGGCCTGGACAACGACCTCTGAACAGCCCGCTGTTTTCATTTTGTTCAGCTTCTCTAGAGCAACACTGACTGGACAAAAAAATGCACACTCTTCCTTAAAGTCAGAGAGTACAGAGGAGTATGAGGAGCATTTTAGATGGAAAAAATCATTTTGGGCAGGTCGAGATTAAAGTCAAAATGAGGAGAATAAAGTCGACATTTAGAGATTAAAGATGAACTGACGAGATCAAAGTTGAAATGTCGACAATAAAGTTGAAACACAATTTCATGAAAAAGTTCAAAATGATGACAACAATTAAACAATATAACAAATAAACTAACTTAAGTCCTGCACATATGTACAGTTTAAATGTCTGTACTTTGAGTATTATTGTTGGGAGAACATTTTATTTGGCAACATTTAAAGATGAAGATTGTACTTTTTACTTCATTAATTTTAAAAATTCTCTACTTTTTCAGCTGAATAAATACAGTCACATCACATTAAACATGACACCAAATTCAGTATGTTGTAATCAGGAGGTTACCTGGGAGATAGCACTGAATACTCACACTGCAGTCTTCATCCATCTTGTGAATTAACAGTATACCAGTTGCTGTTACATCACAGCCTTGTCTTCACTATGAACCTGATATTATGACTGCAAATGTTTGAATAACATCAGCTGAGGATCTTAACTGGTGAACATTATCAAATAATATTGACAAAACATGTCAAACTTCTCCATTTAATTAAAGTGTTTGACTGCTTCCCCTCTAATTCATGTTGTCAGTCTGTGCTCATGATCCTGACATCATGTGCAGACCATCGATTTATGATATAATTTATTTTTAAAGAAAAAAAAATGTAGTGACAACTGACTCCTGACATGACATGAGAAAAGTTGTGAACCCACACTGTAACATTCTGTACAAAAGAAGAAATAATATCATTACCAGTGTTATAAAAACAAATAAACTAGTTGCAGGCCTGATCCACAACAAAAGGAAACACCTCCACAGCCGAGTTCTCATGTCTGGTTATTACAACTGACTTTGGGCTTCTCTTTTTGAAAAGTTGCTTGTAAATATTGGAAGTTGCAGGTTGTTTATTTTAGAGCTTGTACCAACAGTGAAGTTGCTCATTTGGTCTTGTTGTGCCCCCAAACCCAGGAGGGATCTGAAGCTCACTCTACTACCAATATAAACTCAATTCAGAAGTTACACAAACTATTTTGGCCAACACAAACACAAATGTAAATTTTACAGTAAAAAAGAGGCAAAAATGATGTTTCCACCAAAATGAAATACTTATTGTCAGAATTAAGTAAATTTCTGGTGTAGCTATTAGGGCTGAACAATTTGAGAAAATAATCTAATTGCGATATTTTTCCCCAATATTGCAATTTACTCTGCGATTGTTTTCCTCATCGTATGTATTCTTAAACAAACATAAGCAGTAGATCGTTTTATTGTAAAACCAATGTGACATTAAATTAATATAAGGATTAAACATTTGAGAAAAAGTGGAGAAGTGAACAACAGAAGCAATATAGGTATGAAATTGTAAAAACTGGGTAAAAAGATGGTACGAAAGCAGTAAAAAGTCAATAGGTGCAAAAAATAGGTATGAAATTGCACAAAAAAAGCCAACAAAGTTCAGAAGTGACTAAGGAAAATTGATTTTAGCAGCAAAATTGGGATTACATTATAAAAACCATGTAAAAATTCCACACATGGTCTGACAGTGGCCAAAGGAAAAAATGAATGGGAGTAAGATAGGCATAAAGTTGTAAAAACTGGGTTAAAAAAGGTTCAAATAGGCTTGAAATTGCAAGAAACTACATCACAATGTCAAAATGTCCAACACATTTTGGGTTTAAAAATATTGCACTGTCTGCGATTTGAAAATTGCAACAAGCCATATTGTGATTTAATCTAATTTACAATTAATTGTTCAGCCCTAGTAGCTATTACTGTTTTCACCATAATAAAGCTGTAGAGGATCGACATAAACTTAGATAAAAGCCTGACTATGTCTATTTGGTTATAAAAACCAAGGTTAGACAGACTGTTTAGTTATAATAGAGTTATAAATAACAATAGACCCTCCCTTCACTTCTGTATTGAGAAAAGGTTGTTTACTTCAAACAAAAGGATGTTAAATAAGTAAATACTGAGCAAAATGAGAAAAAAGTCACTGTGAAATTGAAATGTAATATAGATAAAAATCAAAATACACTTTATGTAGGTTTCTCTTAAATATAAATATCACCTTAGAATAAAAATAGCTGGTTGTTGCTTGTTTTGGTCTTGTTTTTATCGACCTGGCTGCTTATTTCAGTCAAAAATCTGGCAACCCTGCTCACCTGACTCCCGGTGTGGCGTTCACGGTCCTTCTGAGCTCCAGCTGTGGGGCACCATGTCCAGGCAGGTAAGGCAATGACGGACGGAGCGGCCTCTCCTCTCCTCCGGTAAACTCTGCTGGGCTTCACATCAGCACCGGTATCGTCTCTCCTCCTGTGGTCCAGGCAGCAGCATCAACAGCAGCTTAAACCTGCACACACACCAGTCTTACTCAACTAGCCAGGCTAATGCTAAAGGCTAAAGCCCGCTCATTTAAGCTAACGGCTCTGAACTCACGGAGGTTTACTCGGTAAACAACATCCGGTAGACGGTCTCAGGTCTTCCCCGTGGGTGCGGCTCACAGTCTCCTCCTTGTTATCTTGCTGACACATTTAGACAGACCAAAAACAGCCAACAATCAAACTCTGTTGTCTCTGCTTATTTTCCCGCTTCTTCTCCGTTCCTGTCTCTCTTCCTCTCTCGGTCTCTCCTGCGCACGCGCCGCCACAGCTCTCTGGATCATCTGCGCACCCTGCTGGACAAACATGGAACTGCTCCAATACGCCAATGACATTTTCAGCTTCACATTTCTCTGCAACAGTCTTTGGACATTTTTGACTTTACATACAGGAATTATAAAAATACACAGAATGAGACGCATTAACAGCAAATAAAGAAAGTGCTGAGAATAACAAACTTTAAACTGCAATCCATCTGTCTATTAAATGATATTTATCCATATTTTTAACAGAACTCTGTCACTGAATTATTATTTTTTGGTTCCAGAGGGCTGGTGGTGTTCTGTTGATATTCTGATTACAACACACTTTTAAGAGTGACAACAAACTAATGACAGCTGGATTTTTTTGGAGCAGACCAACTGCTATGAAATCATTTAGTCTCTAGACATAATCATTTACACAAACACAGCACAACTCAGACATTTTGGTAACTTCTTATATTAAAATAAAGTAGGAAACAAAGCTTCAGAGGCTCTAACATCTGCTTTAAACCCGTTGCAGTTACAAGCTGGTAAAGTTTGGGTACCTGAAGATGTCTGGGTAGGAAATTCCTACAAACTGGGGCGTCCCCTGTGATGTATCTAATTTACAACTTGAAGAATCTAGGTTCAACAATCAACTGAAACACAACATTAATGGTTCTCTGTGAATTTACAATCTTACAGATTAAACTACAAATCCCACAATGCCCTGCAGCACCTGTGCACCACCCCCTCCTCAGCTCGTCTAAAATTAAATATGCAGCTCAAATTCACAACACTGTCAGTTTTAGACTCTTCAGTAAATGCTGATCCTGTTCTACACGCATCTAAATGAACCTGGACTTAAAGTTTGGACTCGGCCTGCAGAGAGTGATGACCTACAGAAGCTCCAGGAGATGGTGCTGTTTAGTTCAATGGAGGAACATTAAGTTTAAAGCTCAAATCCATTCATAGAAATGTAAGAATCAGATCAAATCAGAGATCAAATGTCATCAAACTGGTTTATAGAGATTCAAAAGTACACTCCAGTCTGTAAATATGATCTCAGTATTTCAATAATATCCCTGCTTTACAAGGAAACAGTCAAATCCAGTCCTTCATTCTTTGGTAAAGTCGAGTGTTGGAGGGTTTGTGCAGGGATGTGTGTTTGGGAAAGCTCTTCTTCACTTTTTAAAAACTCCACACCTGTGTTACTCTGACAGCACTTCTGAATTCAGCTTTAGGTATAGTCTTTGGCATCAAAATATTTGAGTTTGAGTCATAATGTAGTCATCTAAACTGTTTGAATTTTAGTCTAGTTTTAGTTGATGACATTTCACAACATTTTAGTGGATGAAATCTACTTGGATAAAATGAAACCTTTTATTGAAAGATTGTTTTCTACTTTACAATCTAACTGAAATGGTCAATGAAAGGTTGACAAGTTCTGTCAAATTTCCTTTCTTGATTTTTCCAGAACAATTCTTCTGTTTCTCTGTTCCAAATGTTTGATTCCATCTCCCATAAGATTAAAAACATTGTGTTTCCAGTTTAGTGGGATCAGTCTCTGGGCTACACATGAGATCATCCTGTGCTCTGATCTCATTTTCATTTTGTTTGTCAGATATTTTTAATCTACATTTGTTTAGATTGTTTTATTCTCATGTGAGATGTTCTTCTGTCCTTTATCATTTTAACTGAGTATAAATAAGAAAAGTGCAAGTTAAGAAACTATTTTTAGTCATAATTTAGTGTCTAAATAGTTTTAATTTTAGTCTAGTTTAGTCGATGAAATCTGCTGTAAATTTTGTCGACTAAAATCTGAAGTGTAAAGGGTAAGACATTTTTTATGTCCTGTTTTCCTCTGTGATAAAATCAAACATCTAATAACCTCAAAAAAAGAACACATCATTGTTTGTTTTTGTCAGTGTTTTAGGATACAGAAGAAACTGCAAACAAAAGAACTGATATTTCCTTTATGTGGGATTTAAAGGTTTAAAAAGTGAAAAGCTTTTATTATTATCACCCTCATTATTATTACAAATACTTCACTTTAATGAGATAATAGAGTTATTCTTAAAAACATTGTTGGTGTGTTTGTCAAACTCAGTATCATCTATTTGAAGTGATTTTATTGCTCTTTTATTTGCAAACATTTCTGCCTTTTCTAATTGATTTTGTCCCAAATATTTGTGCATTTGAAGTCATCAGGTAATCAACTTTGACCTTTTCAAACCTTTGAGTCCCACACAGTGAAAATATCTGTTTTTTGGTTTGTTTGTAGTTTTCTCTGCTCCCTGAAATGTGAAGGGAATCAAACAATGATTTGATTTGTTGTGTTTTATAAAGCAGTAAATATCCCTGAGTTTATTTTGAGCTGTGCCAAACAGTTGAGCTGGTAGTTAAAGGGTTAAAATGACACAGCCTGATCAGTGAGCCAATCAGAGGAGGAGTCCATGTGACCTGTGGTGGTGTAAAAGCCCTCTGAGTCGTCCAAAGAATCAGAAGAAGAATCAGAAATACTTTATTAACTCCCAAGGGGAAATTTGCTTGTTTCAGTTTCTCTTCTACACAGTATAGCAGTCAGAAATATCAGATGAAGACATTAGAATAGATAGGAGTAGCACTGATTTAACTAATATGAAGTCAAAATAAAAATAAAATAAATACAACTAAAATGAAAACAAATGAAAAGAGCATGAAAATGAAGTGAGCAGGTTGCAACATGCAGAGCCTTGAAGCAATATCAACTTCCTTCTAAAGAAAACATCAATAAAAATGTGGTGGAAATAAGACTCTGAATGAGGTGGAGGAATACACAGTATTAACAATGAACAATATTTACACTAAAAATGTGGACACAGCCATGACAGGGTGAGCAGAGAGGACAAAGCAGAGGAGAGAAAGCATTTAACAACCAGAACAAAAAAAAAGTCTTTTTTGACCCGTCAGTGTGACATGGTGTGTCTTGAACTCAATCCTGGGACAGGGACCATTTCAGTTCACTAAAGACTGCCCCATGGGACTTTTTAAAATGTATTTGTCAATTTTTAATGTGATCTTGGTATGTTTTAACTGTTCCTTAAGGCTGTGAGAGGCTTTACAACCTGTGGGCTTCATTTCTGTTCTCTTTTTGCACTACAATGTAATTTACACTGTACTTTAAATGATGCACTGCTACACTGCACTAAAGCTCATCCTACGACTGGAACATTTAAACTACCTCACTGTACTTAAAAAACATGATGTGAATATTATTTATTCTTTCTAAGAGTCTTGAGCTTGGTGAAATGTAATTTTGTTCTACTGTTTGCTGTTGATATATAGTTTTTATGACTTCTTAAATTTAAATTTAAGTGATGTTAAAATTAGTGATAAACCACAGTATTGAGATGAGATTGGAATGAATGAATGAATGAATGAATGAATGAATGAATGAATGAATGAATGAATGAATGCTTTATTTCAGTTTAAAAACAAAAATAAAATCATGTTTTTACAAAAAAAGAAAAGAAAACAGACAGACCAAAAAAGGAACAGGCTGAAGCCCCAAGGCTTATTTTTGCCTCTCCTGTACCATCATAGGATTAACTGAATAATTCACAATAAAACATCAGTACGAGTACATTATTCCAAAACACGTGAGAGCTTAAACTGAAAAATAGAATTCAATCAAATTGGATCATTTTAGATTTTAAAGTCTTCTTAAAAACTAACATAGAGTTACACATCTTTATTTCATCGTTTAGTCCATTCCAATATTAGTATCAACCAATTTTAAAATATTTGCAGATATTTACAATCAACATTGTCATATGTGGCCAAAATATGTCCCACATTGCTATACCATCACTTCAATGGTACATTTAGCATCAAGAGTTTCATTTTCCAAGAGTTAAATGTTGGTTTTCTTGTCATTTCAGCTTCTTGCACAAATAAAAAGTCAAGTCAAAGTTTATTTGTAGAGCACGTTTAAAAACAACCTCAGTTGACCAAAGTGCTGCACAGGGGTACAAAATAATCGTTCATACACTTCATACATAAAATTGTCACATTGAAGCAACAAGTCAGTTTTTGTGAAGTAAAGACTTTGTGCTCCTGTCAAAAATATAATTAGGAGTATTGGTGATAATGAGTTCAGAAATATATGCACATCAAAATATCAAAAATCACATATGGTGCATCCCTAATAAAAATGTTTCTACAACTTCAAGGGGATGAAAGAAATTAGGGATCTTAATTGAAACACTTATCAAACAGTAAAGGCAGCTCTTCTTCTTTTAATCATATTTATCTATTGGACTTTTGAAAGAATTTTAAATCATTGTGTTGTGCATCTTGATTGATTTGAATGTTTATTTTTAGGGGGAAAAAATTCTTGTTGAAGTAAAATGTGCCGGCCTCAAGTTTAGATTAAAAAAACACAGCATGTTATTATCATGTTTTGAATGCCAATAAAAAAATGTTGAATCTGATAAAGAGCCACAGGATGGTGCCAACGTGCCACGAGCGCTCTCAGCCACATGCTGTTGATTGTGTTTCATTGGTCTCTCTCTCCTGACTGCTGCTCAAATGTCTGTGTGCTCTGATAGACTGTAAATCTGAGCTGCTCTGTGGGCTCAGTTAAGGTGTTTTCATTTAAAGATTGAAAATGCAGAGTGTCAGAAATCAGCCTCAGTCCAGTGATACAAAGCAGATCTGTGCTCGGTTCAAAGACATCACCCTCTGAGATCCTGAGTGCAGGTTTACAGTCTGGTTTATGGTTCAGTCCTAAAAACTGGGAGTATAAAAACCTGCAGCTTCACAGGCCGTGGACTCAGGGAGGAGCAGCCGTCAGGGTGAGTGCTGATCACTGATTTATTCCTTCAGATAATCAATAAACCACCACAGGGATCAGCAGCTGCATTTGGACAAGGAACAGTTCTTTACCTCACATATGCAACAAGGATTTAAAATGTATATAAATATTGGAGTATTTTGACTTTTTAACATATGATTTATGCAGTTTTTTTCTCAGCTGTGTGCAGTTTTTAACATTTTAATATGAGATCAGTCCCTATCAACCAGCTACAGTTCTGATATCTTGGCTTTTCCATCCCTGGATGTGACTCAAATAAACTTTTTCTCCTGGTTGAATTTGGATAAAAATGCTGCCCAGTTGGTTTCTGAGAAACAGATTAAACTTTTGGTCATTCCTGATAAAACTACACCAGTTATAATTGTTTTTGTGGCTATATTGATGGTTATATGCTGAAATAAGATGTCCTTATAACCTTAACAAATCTTTACGCCTCACATTTTATGAATTTTCTAATATTCTGTGAGCCAGATGTGAAGATTCAGTTTTTGTTTTAACCAGAAAACTCCAATTACCATAAAGCTGATTTTTAAACAGATTCATCAGGCTGGTTTTATGCAATGTATTAAAGAATAATCTAACATGTGTCTGACTGTTGGTATTTTAAAAAACTTAACCACATTTTATAATCTTATATTAAGTACTTGTGTTTTTTCGACATGTAAACTTCATTGCTGTTAAAATGCGGGATGTACAATATTATCCGTATGATACCATTATCAGATGATATTTACATTTTTGCAGATATTTACAGCTAAAACATTGGACATATGCCAGTTGACCACATTGTTTATGGAACAGCAGTATTATTTTTCAAGAGTTAAATGTTTAACTTCAGTTCTTTGTAAAAATAAAACTGTCACATTAAAGCATTAAGTCAGTTTTGTGAAGTAAAGACTTTATGCTCCTGTCAAAAATATCATGATGAGTATCAGAGATAATTATTTCAGGAATATCTGCAAATCACATATCAACAAAAATCAAATATAAAATGTTTCTACTCCTTAAAGGGGATGAAAGAAGTTTGAGATCTTAACTGAAACACTTATTTAACAGTAAAGACAGCTCTTCTAGTTTTCTTGAAGATTCTAAATCGAAGCAACTGGACTGTGTTCAGTTTTGGGAAGACGTTTCTCTTCTCATCCAAGAAGCTTCTTCAGTTCAAAGAGCTGGACAAGGCAGCAGATATTTATCTTGGTAGAGAACGAAGACAACAACAATAGAAGAGGAGGAGTTGTATATTCTATTGTCGTTGTCTTCCTTTTGATATTATATATTAGAGATACTTCCACTGTAAATAAAATAGTATATGTATTAGTAAAAATATATTAATCAGTTTAATACATATGATAATCAGTGTAATAAAATATATCACTCACTCTACAGCTGGTTGTTGGTGTTCATATGTTCATCTTCAGGTAAATAAAGACATGAAACATTGATTTTCTTGATTTGATTTGGATTCTTTCAGCCTGTTTTTGTTCAGAACAATCAGCTGTTCATAGGTAACATCAGCTGACTGATGATCAGCTGTTTCCTGTCAGCACAAACAGACGTCTCTTCAGGGGACGCTGCAGAGGACAAGACGTCTCAGGTCTTTGAATCACCTGCAGGTTTGGACTACAGACCACACAGAGACAATGAACCATAATAATATACCCCAAACCCAGGATAGAGGGGCTCGGTGAATGTGGTCTCTGTGGTGTGGAGGTGGATCAGTCCATCAGAGGAGACTTCATAGAAGGACAGAGATCCAGCAGGACAGTCCACATACACCCCTACTCTACCAGAGGATGAAGAGGAGGAGGAGGAGGAGGAGGAGGAGATGGATGTTTTTATGTTATTGTGAAGGACAGAGTAACCATGACGATCAGAACAGTTCAGACTCCAGGAATGATCGTTAGATCCAAACAAACTTTCTTCACCTCCTTTCCTCCTGATTCTTCTGCAACTCACTGATACAGAAACATCTCGTCTCCACTGGACCTCCCAGTAACAGCGACCGCTCAGAGCAGACCTGCACAGCAGCTGAGGATAATCATCAAATCTGTCTGGATGATCAGGATATGACTGAAACTCGTTCACATATGTCACCGTCCTGTTGTCTTCAGACAGTCTGAGTCTTCTGTTCACTGTGTTTGTGTCCACCTCCAGCTCACAGGCCCCTGATGGAGAGAAGGAGAAACATCAGAGCAGCAGGTCATCATCTGATCATCTACAATCATCTGAGCTGAGGGTTCAGAGTCAGCGCTGATGGTCTGACCTTTGACCTCCTGCTGAGTCAGCCATGTTTGACCTCTGACCCCAAACTCTGCTCCATCTTTCTATCTGAACCAGTTTGATTTCTGTGTTTGTGGTTCCATGGTCCACCTACAGTTTTTCCTGGACCTGGTCTAGTTATGGACCAGTGAACCACCACAGTCTTCAGTCTGGACCAGAGAAGAGGACCTGGTCTAGTTATGGACCAGTGAACCACCACGGTCTTCATTCTGGACCAGAGAAGAGGACCTGGTCTAGTTATGGACCAGTGAACCACCATGGTCTTCAGTCTGGACCAGAGAAGAGGACCTGGTCTAGTTATGGACCAGTGAACCACCACAGTCTTCAGTCTGGACCAGAGAAGAGGACCTGGTCTGGTTGATCAGACTCTGATAAATGCAGATCCTGAGATCTGGGTCATAAAGTGGACTCGTTAGAGCACCAGGCCATTTATTGAAATAAAAACAGATGTTCAAAGAAAATAGTTGACATGTTTTCTTCCTTCAGTTCTGTCCAAAAATCTGAAATCCTGATGATTCTTGGATGTTGAACTCTTTCCATGGCGCTCACACACAGCACCCAGTGCTCTCTAACTTTCACACAGACACAAAGAAAAGAATCTTTTCCTCTAATAAAGGATTTCCTCAAATAAAAGAGCCTGTGGCTCAAGTTTTTCTCTCTCAGTCTGAGGCATGTTGATGAACAACTCTTTTGATTTGATGGTATTTTTAATCTTGTTTTTTGTGCAGGCTCAGATTTTGTGTCAAATGTGAGGACACAAAGGGTCTGGTGTCCAAATATTGACCCAGAAGAGGAACAAGCCCTCACTTATTAACAACATGTTCAATCCAAACTGTTTGAATCTCTGAATTAACCCTCGTCCTTTCACAAATAGAAAATACTGATCAGTGATTCTGTTTTGAACCCTTTCAGTCCCACTCACACTCAGCACACAACGCTCACTAAATTAGACAGAAAATAGAAAAACAGGAATCATTTCATCAACAAAGAGCCCGTGGGTAATGTTCTCTGTCTGTCTGTCAGCGTCTGGGACATGTCATTGATTCACTACTTTATTGATTTGAAGCTTTTGTGTGCACAGACTCTGATTTGAACTCAAATGTCAAACATGGAGCCAGAGCCCAAAAAGTGGAGCTGCCAGAATAACAGGCCAAAAAGTCTGACACAGTAGAGCAGTTTAGTTTTTCATCCAAATGACTTCAGTCTGTCAGTGACTTCTGTCCTGCTGATTATTCTCCATGTTCAAATCAATGATCACACACTGAACCCTTTGAGCTCCTCTCAATGTGAAAATCCTGGAGCCAAAGGGACAAATAGATATTACCCATAATCCCCTGGGTTGGCCTGAGGCTCTCATGTACAGCTCACGTTCAGCTCATGGTGTGATGGAGCATTTCTCTGATCACACCAACACACCATCTCTGCTGATTTTTCTTCCTCATCTTCACTTTGATCATGTGACCTGTTCCTCAGACTAATGACCTCTGACCTTCATGTCTCCATGCTTTATCCTCCTGATGCTGTTTTATCTCTGGAGCTCTGACACAATCCTTCAGATGAAAAGTTGATGAGAGTAAAAAGTTGAAGAATCATCATTAAATCAAAGATTAAAAACACTCACACTTCTTCACACCAGGTCTCAGTCTGTGCGCTCCACCATGGTCCAACCTGGAGACAGAAACCAAAGCTGGGATCAGTTCTTCATTCATCAGGGTCCTGAGATAGCCTCCCTCTCCAGCCCACACCAATTTATTTTTATTTTATTTATTTATTTAACCTTTATTTAACCAGAAGAACCTCATTAAGATTAAAAATCTCATTTGCAAGAGTGTCCTGGCCAAGACAGGCAGCAGCACATTTACAGTTGCAGACAGAAAACAATTACAGACACAAATACACACAAGTCAACTTGTTAAGTCAGAGCCACAAGGAAGAAAATTTTCGGTCAAAGCATTTACAGCCTACTTCATCTTCCTCTAAAGCCTTTAATATGCATTTGAAACGATTTAATGAGACCAGTTCTCCAAGACACAGTCTATCTTGTAGCAGATTCCAGTCTGCAGGAGCAGAATATTTGAAGCATCTTTTACCTTCAAGACGAACTTTAGAGACCGACAGCAAGAGCAGGTTTTGTGACTGAGTCACAGAACAAAGATTGTAGCTTCCAGAGCTTTTCACATGAATATCAGGCCAAGAATAGCATGGTAAATCAGAATGTCGCCAATGATTCAGTCTACGAATGGTCAGAGAGGGTCATCCAACTCGCTCACACGGAGAACAATGATGAGTTAGAGCCTTCAGATTTGTTATGAACCTTGGAGCTCCGCGATAAACAGTATCAAATGATTTAAAGCATTGAGAAGAAGCATACTGGTATAAAACACCACCATAATCAACCAGAGGCATAAAAGTAGGGCGATATGGCAAAAAGAAATGATCACAATATATTTTTTCATATCATTCAATCTTGATTATAATCACGATATGCTATATTGTTTTTAAACCAGTCTTAAATCATCTGCACTGCAAACTAAGAAACTATAGAATAGTCTAACATTTTATTAACAAACCAAGTAAATAACAAAGCAAATTAAATAATATGAACATAAAAAAATACAAGAACACTTTCACTCAACAGTGCAACAAATGGAAAAAAATATATAGCACCAACAGTGACACAGTTTACAGCTCTGAGGATTTTTGGTGCTATACAAGATTAAAAAATTAAACAAACCCCCTTGGGGATAATGAAGGTGCTTTAAAATGTAAACATTATTTTCAAGTTAAGATGCTGCATATGCTGTTGCCATCATCAATGCTTGTATTAAATGTACAAAATCTTAAAAACAATATAGATTGGACAGATTAGACTTAAAACGTAACAGTACAAAACAATAATATAAAAAATAGCAGCACTGAATACTCAGATCAAATGCCTTTTACAAAAAACAATACTCGTGGTAAAAATTTTAAAAAGTAAGCTCTCCACTACATTAGCATATCAATCAAATTAAACAAAATATAGTAAAATATAGAAACAGTATCACTCAGCAGTGCAAGGAATGGAGAAAAATATAACAAAACAGTGCACTAATTTCCAGGCCTGAGAATTTCTGGAGGTAAACAAAATAGAAAATAAATAGACAAACACACTACCTGAGTAAAAAGTGCAAGACTTTTACATGCTGAATCTAGAGCACATCATTTAGGACTTTGGCCCAGGTTTTCTGCCAGAAAGACTAGCCTGTCTACAGCATCTGGCTTTAGAGCTGCCCTGCGGCAGGACACACTGTTGCCCCCTGTGCTGAAAGCCCTCTCTGAAGGCGAGCTGGTGGCAGGAATACAGAGGTACCGCCTTGCCAAGAGGCTAACTCTGTAGCGTGTCGTCAAACTGGAAATAAATGCCCCTGAAGTCTAAAACATGGCTCTACTTTTGCAAAACTGAAGCCAATAAGGCACAGTGCAATATATCCCTAAAACAATTGTTACTAAGTCAGGCAACACGACGAATTTAATGAAGCATTTGACCAGAATCAATTTAAGAGCGGAAAGTTGCTCCGTGTTTGACTGCAAGACGAGTGAGCCACAGCCACCCCCCTCCTCTGTGCATTCATGCCAGCCTGTGGACATTACAGAGCTGGAGGTTTTACCACCAGACTCCGCTTTATCTGAGAGTACCAAGAATGGCGGCGAGGACTGTCTGGGATTTCATCAGGTAAGTTTACGTTCAGTGAAATCCACCCAACTTCTTTGTTTGTCAAGCTAACATTACTGCAACTTAATATGTGCATAGCACTGTGAACTCAACTGGGACCCATGTAGTGCTACTTGAAAACATTAGCATGTAACTTTGTTTAATGACTATGTGGCCAGCTAAATCAAAAAACTAACTTAAAACTGGCAGTAACAGACAGTGCTTAGCTTTTAAAATGTGCTCCACCATTGGGTAGGCTGGTTAAACAGCTCACCTAACGTTTATTATTCTGTTCATCTTCACAGCCTCTGACCACAATGTGAGGGGGGAAAGACCAGCCAGTGTGAATCCATTCAGTAGCAACACTGGTAAAATAAAAATATACAAAGTTATCCTGTTTTCCCTCCTACTTCATTATTAGAAAAAAATTAATTTGTTAGCTACCCTGATTGCTGTTTCTTCTTCTTGTTTTTAGAGGAAACCAAAGCTCTCTGCACTCGAAGAGCTATATGCTGATGAGGACATGGCAGTTGAAACAAGACAAAAAAAAAGCAGACTTTTTTTTTTTAAGAAAAACTAAGTGATAAAGTCCTCAGTATGTACTGAGCTGTACGTTGCTTGCAAATTTTCATTTATAATGGAAAAATAAAATCCAAGATGTGAAAGTATTGTGTAATGCTATTTTCATTTTGTTAGAATTGATATTATAAAATTGGTATCGAAAAAAGTATTGTTCGGGCACCGGTATTGAAGTGAAGGTATCGGTATTGGTACTGGTATCGAAATTTCTTTATTGATACCCAGCCCTACCCAAATGTGCAGCATGTCAAGCTTAGATATTAAACTGTGAGCATTTAGAGAATAAAACCAAGATCAGTATGTGTTTTAAAATCAGATGGGGTATTAAATCCAGTGTTGCAAGGTAAGCTGTCAGTGGGCCCAGGATTCGGCTGGACGTTACCCAAAAGCAACAGCAAAATGAGTATCAGTAATTTCCATCTAGTTATCCTGTCGGGCTCAGCATGCCTTGAATGAGGCATGTATGAGTTGACAACAACGGAGCCGTCACAAACCCTGAGCAGCAGTGATGCCGGATAGCAGACCAGGGGAGTTGGGTGTTGTAGCACCAGTTACTCAAAGGCATCAGTGGAGAGACATCAGTAGATCCTTCCGCAGGTAGACAGCAGGAACAGTGGCATATGAAAAGGCGATCTCTCTGGAGCACAGGTCCATGCAGCTTAATCCAGCAGGAAACCCTCAGGTGAAAAAGTCCAGCACAGGTGGCAAAACACACGGCAGTGGCAATCAGCAGCCAGCTAAGGACACGTCAGACAAATTTGATAAAAACACTGTAAAACTTTGCACTGAAAAACTCGACTCCACTCCAGTCAGCAAAAACAAATTAAAACAAATTAAAACCACTGAAGACTATTAAACATGTACATAGTGACAAGACAAACAGACGTGTACACCCCCTTGCTGCCATCTTAGAAACCCATAGTATGGGATCAGGAGGTTTCTCCAGAAAACCTTCCCCTCTGTCTCCATCCAGGGTCTGTCTGGGCTCAGAGCTCTGAGTGGATCCTCTTAACCAGGTCACACCGTGGTTTCAGTGGGACAGGCCCGTGGATGGCTCTTTATTTTCACACTTCTGCATCACAAACAGGATCTATGTGTTTACTTCTCCTCTTAGTACATGAGTGTGCGCTCATTTCCACACACAGACCTGCGTTTATCAGTGTGAGCGTGGGCGGGGGAGACGCTGGTGTCCCACGTCAGGGTCTGAGCTGGTTAGACTCAGTCAGTGTGGACTCTCACTGCAGCCCAAATCTGTGAAGGAGGACCATCACATCATCCTGACTGTGTCTCTGTAGACTTCACAGCTCAACACTCACATTAAATATGATGTCTAAATGGATTTAACATAAACATACCTCTGACATAATAACGGCTGTTGAAATAAGGCTGAAGAGCTGCCAGCTGATCTATCTACGTAAATAAAAGCAGGATTTTCTTCAGCTCTTTATTTGAACCATTCACAGGAAGCTTCTTTCAGTCATCATCAACTTGCTAATAAAACCACTTCCAGTCTCTGCAGTGAAAAATGTGGCGCGTGCTGAGCAGAGGAACTACAAACTGATCCAAGTCTGACAGGGTGGTGCTGGGACTAGCTGACTGTGTTACTTCGCCACTACTCACACAGAGAGTACTTGATGCCAGAGTTGCAAGATTCACTCATTAGAAGCGACTTTTGGCTTCTTCTTTTTCTAACTTGCATATCCATATTGGGAGTTGTAGGTTGCAGTTTTTTGGACTGTTCATTTGGACTTGTGCCCTCAAACCATCAATATAAACACAATTCAGAAGTTACAAAAATTATTTTAACCCACACTAAAACAAATTAAAATTTTACTGTAAAGAAGATGTTTCGTTTCTTTACAGCCAGAATTGATTTCTAATGTAGCTCAGACTGTTTTCACCATGATATAGCTGTAGAAGATTAAGACAAAACAGAGAAAAACCTGACATGTCATTTTGGTTACAGTAAAAGGCAAGAACACACATGTGAAGTGTCCATTATGTCCTAAATCAAAGTGTTGTCTGATTTTAGTAAATCTAAAGTCTAGAGACCAAAAACAGCGAGAACTCCGCTGATGATGTCAGAGCTGCTGCAGCAGGTAACAACAAGGAAGGACACAGAGACGGAGACACACAGTTCAAGAGGAAAAGATTTTTCAGAAAAGTAACACATCAGTTACTTCACCTGGTAACTAATTACTGTACATTTATGAAGGAGTAATTCTGTTAGTAATTCCGCTACTTTTTTGGGAGAGTAACTAGTAACTATAACTAATTACTTTTTTAATTAATTTGCTCAACACTGGACAGGAAACTGACATTAAAGACTAAACAGTCAGTGGACTATTACTGAGTGACATCAGGGATCATTTACTGTCTTTACCAAATATGACAACAACTACAAGGCTGATCTACCAGACACAAACAGAGCACAGGAGACAACACACTGACCAATCAATACATGCTCTGAAGAAGAACTTCATGGACAAAACTGGGACACAATAAACAAAGACAGAAGCATCAACAGAGTGGACCAGGGGCCTGTTGGACGAAAGTGGGGGGGGGTCGCATCCCCTCGTGGCCCAACTGTTGAAAAACACACACTGAAGTGCTCTATAAGGGAAAAAAATGCTCTCCAAGTGTCTTTTGTGACCTTCTGAAAGCTGAAACGTGCAAAAGTTCCCTCTGTGCCTGTGAAGGGAGGTTATCACGGGCCTGCCGCCCGTCTGTGTAACTCTCACACAACCATGCATCCATACAAAGACTCACCCACACACGCACACATGGACACACTCACACATACACATATGCGCACACGTTATATCATGTTGCATAATGGAGAATTTGTACTGTTCGGGTATTTTTGTGTTATGTAGATTTATAAGTTGGGGAATTAGTTTTGAGTATTTAAATGACTACTGTAGCTTATTTTGATATTCGATTGGCCAATCAATTTATACATAATGTTCACTCTTATTCTGTTGATAACATTTTCCTATCATTACATCCCTTGCAATAGAGTTTAAGCTATAGTTTAGAGGGAGCTGGTGTATTAGAGTTTTCTGTCTGTGAGTGTGGGGAGATAATTAGAGCACCTGTGGGGAAATGATAATTAGGCTGGTGTGGCTCAGGTGTGGGGGACCTCTCCAGAGCGGAGAGCCGGAGAGGCAAGTCAGGAAGATGTCTCCGTGAGGAGCTCTTCAGGTAGAATGTTTTGCCTGCTGTAACTGCCAGAATAATTAATAAAAATACAATATTTTGCTAAACCGGGGTCCGGAGTTTCCGTCCTGCTGAGTGAACCTTGACAAGTGGTGGCAGTGGTTTTGGGAACGACGGTGCGCAACAGACAAACGCACAAACACAATGGAGCACAAGGACGGGAATATGCTGTCAATGACGGATCCAGGAGCAAAAACGCGCAGGGCAGTGAGAGTAGCGGTGGAGCAAGGTGAGCCGATACAGGGGCTGTTACGGATTGGGCTGGAGACGCCGCGGAGAAACAAACCTAAAGGTGCCGTGGCAGCGGAACCGCTGGAGCAGGAGGACCTGCAGCTCATGATGTTAGAGTTGGCGGATCTTTTAAAACGGACAATCAGACAAAGTGAGCAACGGGAGGAGAAACGGGAAGCTCGTTTGAAAGTTTTGGAAAAGACACTATTGCGGCTAACTGTGACCAATACAAAAATAATCAGCCGCGGTGGGCTAAGCACGGAAGATATAGTTGACGCGCACACCTTCGTTTGTTTATATTCACTTTATGCCACATCACGGTAATACAAGGCTCCAACAGCTCACAATTATTCCGTGTTGGGACAATCAAAGGTATAACACGATGTGATAGCGAAGCGGTCAACAGAAAGTTTCACCTCCGTGGCTCACCCCACGCCATGCTCCACGCCAAAACCCCCCGATGAGCCCAGGTGAAGACAATTACAAGCAACAGTGCATGACGTCACACCCACAGTGGCACACCCCCACTCACGCACCAATGTAGTGTACACACACATCTACTCCCGCACGCACCCACACACACAGACTTACATACCGCTCCTACATTCCGGCCCCTAATTATTCACGGCAATAATTACATAACTTCTAACATGTAGGAGACAAAACTTGAAAGTTAGCAAAATAGCACATTACATTCAAAATCTTACCCATGACCTAAAACTATGGCAAACCATTTCAGTAACCATACCAATCGATCCAAGTCCATTCCTGTACACAAAGCTCAAGTCCATAACAAACTGTCCATACTCAAAGTCACTGCAAATCTTCTGATTCCTACGCCTCTTGAAGAAGGCACACCTTTGTGATGGGTCTATCCAGATAGCTGCTCCTAGTCTTGATGCGGACCCGACGCACTAGTCCTCCCTTGTCAGGGTCTGCCTGCACGATCCTTCCAATCGCCACAATTACGAGGAGCTGAGTCATCCACAATGATAACCAGGTCCCCGGCATGAAGTTTCTAGTGCTGTGCCACTTTTGCCGCTCCTGAAGCTGGGGCAGATACTCCTTGACCCAACGTTTCCAAAACAAGTCGGACATGTACTGCACTTGCCTCCAACGTCGGCGAACGTAGATATCCTCCTTCTGAAAAACCCCAGGCGGCAGTGCAGGTTTTGACTTTAACAGCAGCAGATGGTATGGGGTCAGCGCTTCTAAGTCATTTGGGTCGGTAGAGGCTTTGGTTATAGGGCGGCCATTAATAATCGCCTCCACTTCACAAAGGACAGTGCAAAGACACTCTACATCCAAATTCTGCATTTTCAACACAGAATTCAACACCTTCCGCACAGATCTAATCAAGCGCTCCCAAACCCCGCCATGATGGGAGGCTGCAGGCGGATTAAAATTCCACTTGATTCCCTTCTGAAGGAGCGCTTTATTGATCTGAGAATGGTTCCATTTCCCAATCGCTTCCCTTAGTTCACGTTCAGCACCAACAAAATTTGTACCATTGTCAGAGCGCTAACTCCGACACCTGACCCCGCCTTTGCAATGAACCGCCTAAGAGCTGCTTCACAAAGGAGTCCGTGTCTAAAGATGATGCAAGCTCCAGGTGTACAGCTCTCATCCAGACATGTGAATATTACACCGCACTGCTTTTGCTGTTCCTCTCCCTCGTTTGACCTCAAACGGTCCAAAGCAGTCCACTCCCACTCTAGTGAATGGAGGCTCGTCAGGTGAAACTCTGTCCTGGGGAAGATCAGCCATGTGCTGATGTCCTGGGCCAGCATGAAGTCGACGACAGACAACACACACCGGGATAAGGTCTTCCTTATCGCAATGGTAGCACCAGGGATCCAATATCTTTGGCGTAATTTTGCCAGCATGTAGTTACGGCCGCCATGACCTGTTTGCTGATGTACATGATGTAAAATAAGGTCAGAAATGTGAAGATCCTTAGCCAGTACGGCAGGATGTTTTGCCTCATCTGGCATGGCTGTCCTCGTAAGTCTGCCTCCAACTCTTAAAACACCTCCTTCAAGCATAGGATCTAGCCTGCAAAGGTGACTGGTCCTCTTCACACATTCTCCCCTTTGCAAACTGGCCATTTCTTCTGGAAACCGCTTACTTTGACAGAAACGGATAATCGCAGTTTCTGCATGATCAAACTCTTCAAAAGAAAGAGGCCCCAGGGCAACGTGAACTTTGACATTTTGCATCTCCTCTCCCATCCTCTTCTTGAGCTGCTCTTCATCAAGGCCGGATTGAGCAAAAGCAGCCTTTAACCGCCTCCTCTCCCCAACAAGATACTGCAACAAAGTCTTGAACCTGAGAAGCCAGCCCACCATCCTTTTAACCTGATCCAAGAAGAGAAATGGTTCATGAAACGCAGAATGATGTCCACTTGCTCATTTACTTGGACAGCGTTAACAGAGACAATCGATCTGACCTCAGGATCTTCTGAGGAGACACATGCAGAGAGATCAGGACTTATCGGCCAATTTGTTTCAGGTTCAACAAGAAACTCAGGTCCAGACACCCAGCTATCGTTCTTCAGGAAGGCCTCGACCTTTGCCCCCCTCGAAGCCAAGTCAGCAGGATTGCTGGATGTGCTTACATGTCGCCATTGAGATGTTTTAGTCGATGTAAGTATTTCTGAGACCCGATTTGCGACAAAGACCTTAAACCTAGATGTTTCATTTCTGATGTACTTTAACACAGAAGTACTATCAGTCCAAAAGATGGACTCCTGCAGCGGCATTTGCAGCTCCCTCCTCCACAACTTATCCAGCCTGCTCGCGACCACCGCAGCTGTTAGCTCCATGCGAGGGATGGTGATGGCCTTTAATGGAGCTATACGTGCCTTGCCCATTACAAAGGCACAATGTGCCTGGCCACAGATGTTATTCAGCAACAGGTAGGTCACAGCTCCATATCCATCCTCACTCGCGTCTGCAAAATGGTGGAGCCGAGCACAAACAACTTCCCCAAAGTTGAGGGGTTTCAAGCACCGGTCTACCTTAAACTCCTCGAGCCGATGTAACTCACTTAGCCAGGCCCTCCACTCGTGGGCCACGACGAGGGGCAAGATGTCATCCCAACCAAGCTGTCGTCTACACAAGTCCTGAAGGATTCTTTTTGCGGACAACACGACTGGTGCAAGAAATCCTAATGGATCGTAAATGGAGCTGACAGTGGCTAAAATCCTCTCCTTGTTAGAGGTCTGTCCCGGAGCATGATTTTAAACTTGAAGGAGTCTGACTGGACACACCATTGAACCCCCAAGGCTCTTTCCATAGGCAAGGTATCACAGTCCAAATCCAGGTCCTTCACTTCCATAGCTCTTTCTGGCTGAGGTATAGCAGCAATGACAGCTCGTCTGTTGCTCATCCATTTGGTGAGTTTGAAACCTCCTTTAGCGCAAAGAGCACAAAGCTCTTTGTAAAGTGAGACCGCCTCCTCTTCTGAATCAACAGACACAAGGCAGTCATCGACATAAAAATTATGCAAAACAGCACTGATTGCTCCTTGACTGAACTGCTTTGTTGTCGTCTGCACACTTCCTTAAGGCGAAACTTGCACAGCTTGGAGAGGACGTGGCGCCAAACAGATGTGCGACCATTCTATACTCAACCAGATCCTGGTCATGGTCGCCATCCGGCCACCAAAGAAACCGTAAGAGGTCTGCGTCGTGTCGTGGTATTCTGACCTGATGAAACATGGCCTCGATGTCTGCCATAAGCACGACAGGCTCCTTTCGGAATCTGGTTATGACTCCCACCAGCGAGCTAGTCAGATCTGGGCCCTGAACAAGCTGAGCATTCAAAGATGTTCCCCTGAATGAAGCTCCACAGTCAAAAACCACCCTCATTTTCCTCTTCTGTGGGTGGTACACCCCATGATGGGGTAATGCACTATACCCTGCCATCACAGCGCTCCAGATCCCCAGCTGGGACTTTCTCAGCGTAGCCTTTGCAAAGTATGTCGTTCATGAAGTTGGTGTAATCAGAATGGAAAGAGCTGTCCCTGTTAAACCTCCTTTTGAGGGTTAAGATGCGTTGCTCGGCAACAGTTCTGTTGTTAGGCATCTTGACATCTTCTTGTCTCAGAGGTAGACCAACACTATAATGCCCATCCACCAATGAAGCAGACTCATTAACCAACTTCAAAAAATGACAATCCTCTTTGGACAATCCGTGCTGTTCATCCTGCGCACACTCAGGGAAATCAGCCTTTGTTTGCTGCTCCCACAACTCTTCAAGCCTCGCAACAGAAATTCTATTGACGGTGGCACATTGCTGAACACCAACCACATCGCTGTTAAAGCCTCCCCTTAAAGGACCATTTACAGTCCAGCCCAACACGGTTTTGACTGCGTATGGACCTCCGTTCATGCTCCGAACAACCTCCCATGGCTCCAGAGCCACAGGAACATTAGTACCAATCAGAAGATCGACCCCTGAATCGATCTCTGAAATTTTCACATGCTCTAAGTGCGGCCATCTTTGAAGGTCCTCCTGTCGAGGAATGTTACCTTGATGGACGGGCATGCTTTTCTGCGTGAACACATCAGGCAGCTCACAGTAACAATCTGTGTCCAATCCAGCTACCTCGAGACCAGAGACGATGTGGCTTTCAACAGCTTTCTCCTGACCCATTGTACGAAGGAGAATACCAGTTCTTCTCCCTGTGAGATTAAGCTTGTTCATTAGCCTTTCAGTGCAAAACGACGCAGAGCTTCCAGGGTCCAGGAACGCATAAGTGCTAACTATTTCATCTCCTTTCTTAGACTTCACCTGAACAGGAAGTATGGAGAGTGTGCAGTCGCGATCACCGGCCCCAGTAAGACCACTGGATTGCACAGAGATTAAAGCTCTTCCATTAGCCATCTCTGACCTTTGCTCTGAAACTGTTTCCTTTTCCTTAGGATAAATGTGCAACAAAGTGGGATGTTTCAGATTACATATCCTACAAAGGAGACGTTTACCACAATCTTTGCTCCTGTGCCCAATGCACAAACATCCAAAACACACCCCATTTTGTTTTAAAAAATACATTTTTTCACTGTGAGACTTCCTTTCCAGTGAACGACACAGGTCCAGGTCGTGTCCAGCTCCACAAAACAAGCAGACCTTTGCAACAGCTGAGATCTTTTCCCTCTTCGAACTGGGCTCGGGCCTCTTATTTAAAGTAGTGAGGGTGGTGGCAAAGCTAGTCCCCCGTGGTTTAGAATAGGATTGAGGTTTAGAATTCCTCCCATCCTTTCTTGCAGATGTTTGAGAATCATTAATATCTCCAAACAACGGGTCGCTTGCTATCTTTACTTGGTTTTCAATGAATTCAACAATGTCACAAAACATCACTCTACGGTGCAATCGGTCTTGTAACTCACAGGCGACGTTTCTCCACCTATCCCGGAGTTTATAAGGCAATTTTTTAACGACTGTTTGCATATTAGCTGTGACGCGTCCAGCTCATGCATGGCACCTATCTCTCCCATGGCGTTACAGCATCCTCTCAACAAAAAACTGTACGCCTGCAGGGCCTTTTACGCCCCTCTGGCTTCAAACTCGCCATGTGAGGACCTTCTCCATGTAGGCAGAAGAAATTTTCAAGGAATTGCCAAAATGTTCTTGTAACAAGGATTTAGCCTTAGCATAGCCTTGATCATGAGGCATATACTGACAGCTTCTAATGAGGTCCTTAGGCTGGCCTCTAGTATACTGCTCAAGAAAGTATAAACAGTCTTTAGCACTGTGTGTCTTATCTTCAATACTATGTTCAAACGCCCTCATGAAGGTTTGAAATTGTAAAGGATCCCCGTCAAAAATCTGAATGTCCCGTTTTGGAAGAAAAAGGAGAGACTGCTGCTCCACCAACAATGATGTGATTTCATTCTGTTTCTCCAAGACTGAGATTAAACGATCATGATCCATGGTATTTTGCATCTGAGGTGCAGGATTTTCTAAGCACAGCTCAGACTGATGACCTGGTTCTACCTTTATGTCCAACCCATTTGAAGATGTGATTGGTGGCTGCAGCTCAATCTTTTCCTCCTTAGGTCTAGCATCCAGCAAATGTGGAGCTGGCTGATCACCCTTTGGAATATGCTGAAATGTCCTCTAACTGCCACTGGCACAAAGGTCTCAGCATCAACATTCAATGTTGGAGCTCTCCTTAGCTCTCTCTCTAAATATGAGTTCATCCTGCTAGATTTCCTGCTAGAAGCTCTAGAGCCTTCTGAGGTCATCAAAACTTTCATTTTAGCGATCGATGCAGCTATTTCCATGTCCAAATCAAGCTGTTCTCTCTTCTTTCTAAGTAGCTCTTCTTGCTCTTCCAGAGCATGTTTGTCCTTTAAAAGGCGTTGGCGGGCAAGAAGAGCTGCCATGTCTGCTTCGGCTTTAACACGTGCTGATGAGGTAGATGAAATATAGGACTTGCTTCCTACTGAACTTCTTTTCTTTGAGACTCTACTTACATTAGAAATGCTGTCCCTTGGTTCAACATCATCCACAGTCGCTGCAATTCCTGCATGATTTTCAAAATGTTTAAATGGCTCATTTCCACTAGTTTTTATTTCAAATGGCTCAATGTCAAGCGGGTGTGATTGAGGCAAGGTGACAACTTCATTTGTGTTAATTTGTGCCACACTTTGATGAGATCTAGGTCTACCTGCATCAGACAGCCACACTTTCACATCATCAATGAAGCCACTGTTATATTTATATACACTTGAAAACCACGAGTTCTGTTTCTCTTGTTCTTCTTGAGGGATCAGCTGAATCACAGCTTCGTGGAGTTGATTTGCATCCTCAAGCAACACGGATAAGTTTGCAAGATGAGATTGAACACTTGGAGCATTATCTTCATTTTGCATAAGTTCTTTGAGTATTTTTATAGTAGTTTTAATTTTATTAACCTTAGCTTTACGATCTCTTTGAAACGTTTGTATTTGATTTTCCAGTGCTTTCACAGTAGGTTTTATTCATCGTTTTTCAACTCTCTCGTTTACATCAGGACATGAATTAGATCGATTTAAATCCATAATCACTTATTTATCAAAACATCCATGCACAGCCCAAAATATTACAAGACACAGCGCCTTTATGACGAAATAAACAACCGCCAGACACCTCATAAATAATAATAATCCACAAGCGGCAATAACGTCACGTATTCCCCACTGAACTGCCTACAGAAACTTATCTAAGCTCAACCCTAGTCTTCTGTGAATGCTAGCGGAGGGTATTTATGTGCCTAAATACCGTTAGTCTTGCACAAGACAAACTGTCTTTGAGCAAGAGCTACGGCGGCACTCCCGAGCCGATGGCTCCAACCGCTTGATATCACGAAAATAACAAACGGCTTCAAAACAAAAAAGAGCACAACCACCTTATGTAGTTGCACCGCTAAAGCCTACCAGGGGAAATATCAATTCGAAAAAGTGCCTGTTGTGTGCGTGTGTAGCGAGACCATACCTCCGTTCCGGGCGCAGCGGGCTGCCAATGAATGGATGAAACCTACTCTGGCGATGAATGAACCGCGCTCTCGCGCGATCCAACTTCCAAACGATCCCAGGAATCCAACGCCAACGAAACTTTCCGTGGATCGACACTTCAGAACTTTTCTGTTGACTAATATTGCGCTAACTGTGACCAATACAAAATAATCAGCCGCATGTGGGCTAAGCACGGAAGATATAGTTGACGCCAAGACACCTTCGCTTGTTTATATTCACTTTATGCCACATCACGGTAATACAAGGCTCCAACAGCTCACAATTATTCCGTGTTGGGACAATCAAAGGTATAACACGATGTGATAGCGAAGCGGTCAACAGAAAGTTTCACCTCCGTGGCTCACCCCACGCCATGCTCCACGCCAAAACCCCCCGATGAGCCCAGGTGAAGACAATTACAAGCAACAGTGCATGACGTCACACCCACAGTGGCACACCCCCACTCACGCACCAATGTAGTGTACACACACATCTACTCCCACACGCACCCACACACACAGACTTACATACCGCTCCTACAGACACTGATGGAACGCCAATACAACACAGCTGTGTCGAGAGAGGATCATCGTGATGCCGTGGGAGGGGCTGTCGGCGGAGGCTCGGCTCCTACGTCATTCACGCTGCAGGTGACGGAAGAGGGCTCGGCTCTCCCAACCAATCAGCTACCTCAAGGAGGAGCACCGGTGACGTTTCGACCTGAACTCTCACTACCAAAGCTAACAGAAGCAGATGAGATTGAAGTATATTTGGCAACTTTTGAAAGAATGGCTGTAACCTGTGGCTGGCCGAGAGCCGAGTGGGCTATTCGGCTGGTCAGTCTACTCACCGGAAAGGCCAGAGAAGCTTATGTGGCCATGGACATTGCCTCAGTTCACGATTATGACCAGGTAAAACAAGCAATTCTGTCCAAGTATGAAATAAATAGAGACACGTACCGCCGCCGCTTCAGAGATGCGAAGGTGAAAGCCGGCGAATCTCCTCATGAACTGTACGTGCGTCTTCAAGAGATGGCCAGGAGGTGGATTCCTCCGGAGGAACATACGTGTAGTGGCGTTCTTTCAGGACGTCGAAAAAACCACTTGAGCTGTAAACACGGCAACTTAATCTCATGCGAATGACAGGAGATGTAATTCCATTCAAAAAAGGTGTTTAATGAAGAAACAAAGTTTACAATACACTCCAGTCACACGGTAGGAAAACTGTGAGCTCCCGTGTATGTCCGCAGCTCTCTCTCATCTGACCCAGCTCTGACCTCCAGGTACGTAAAACTGCTCATGACATCACTTCTCAAATTAAAGGGGTACAGCAATTTTTTAAAGAATGGAGCAAAGCCTTATAAACAAAGTATGAATTAACTTTTAACTTTTTTAAACATTATTTATCTTTTATAAGAATAAAACATGAAATATATTATCAATAACTCAACAATGAATTTGCATTATATTTTAATTTAAATAAATCAAAGACTTGGCTCTTACATATCCGGCCCCTAATGGCTGAGCAGGCAGGTAAAGCCATTACCAAATCAAAATACTAAGAGCCATCAAATAAACACATAATCAAGAAGCAGTAAGATCAATAAGTAATCAATAACTTCAATTAACTGTTTCCGAACTATCAGTCTTCAATCCTTTTTTTTTGTTTTTGTTTATCATCATGCAAGTCTGTTCACACTGCTTCCTGCAGTAAGCACAACTTATTAACAGGTCTCTCCAGGATGCTGGACTTGGTCTGCAGCTTCACCCGTCGTACTGCTCCATGAGAGTCAGGTAAGGTTTGGATGATTCGTCCCATTATCCATGTATTACGTGGGGATGAACTGTCGACTACGAGCACCACGTCTCCACATTTGAAATTTCGATGCAGGGTTGACCACTTTTGGCGCTCTTGGAGGAGGGGCAAGTATTCTCGAGTCCATCTAGTCCAGAATAAATCTGCCAGATACTGGACCTGTCTCCAGCGTCTCCTAGCATACTGATCGTCTTTGCTGAAGGTACCTGGTGGCATGTTCGGTTCCACTTTCATCAGCAGCAAATGGTTGGGTGTTAAAGGCTCGATGTCATGTGGATCATCAGATGTGTTCGTGATTGGTCGACTGTTAATTATACTCTCAACTTCACACATGAGGGTTTGAAGACCGTCGTCTGTGAGAGTCTGTTCTTTGACCAGGGCGCTAAGTATCCTGCGCACAGTACGAATTTGCCGCTCCCAAACTCCTCCCTGATGGGAAGCGGCTGGGCTGTTGAAAATCCATTTTATACCTTTCTTCTGCATTGCCCTTTCAATGCATGACTGGTTCAAGCTTTTAAAAGCTTCCTGCAACTCCTTCTCTGCACCAACAAAATTGGTGCCATTATCAGAGCGCATTATGTTGACCTGTCCTCTTCTGCTTATGAAGCGACGCAAGGCATTGATGCAGGAGCTGGTATCAAGACTGTCTGCCACCTCTATGTGCACTGCCCTGATGGTTAGACAGGTAAACAGTACCCCATACCTTTTCATAGTTCCCCGACCCCGCTTAACATCAAAGGGCCCAAAGAAGTCGACGCCTACGTTCGTAAAGGGCGGTTTGTCTGGGAGAAGACGATCTTCTGGCAGGTCTGCCATTTTCTGCTGTCCAACTTTTCCCCGCAACCTTCTACATACTGTACATTCAGATATCATCTTTCTGATGGCAGAATTTGCTTGGGGAACCCAAAATCTTTGTCTTAACTGAGACAACACATAGTTGCGCCCACAGTGGCTAATTTTTCATGCAAATCACGCAAAAACAAGTTCAGCAACTTTGGAGTGTTTTGAGAGGATTGCTGGGTGTTTTGCTTCTTTAGGCATGGCGGATTTGTTCAGTCTGCCTCCAACTCTTAGGATGCCATCCTGCAAACTTGGGTCAAGTTTGTACAGCTGGCTATTCCTCTTGATAGACACTTTACTGAGAAGAGCCTTTATCTCCTCTGGAAACCATTGCCTTTGACTGTACTGAATTATTGCTCTCTCTGCAGTTATCAGCTGTTCCAAAGAAAGTGTTTTCTTTTCCATGGTGGATTTGTATTTCTCCATATGCTGCTGCACCAGTACCTTTTGTCTGTCCAGGTCTTTTTCTGACTGAAGGAGGAGGCCCTGGAACTCCTTTCTCTTGTCTTTCAGTTGGATCAATGTTTCCTTTGCTTTCAGAAGCCATGCAACTGCTCTCTTAAGTCTGTCCCAACTTGAATAATACTGAAACAGTTTGTTCACAGGCTCAGAACTTTCTTCACTTTTAATTGCATTTACTGTAATGGTCTTGACCTCTGGGTCCTTTTGAAGATTTTGAATCCCATCATCTGGTCTTTGAGGCCATTCACTTTCTGGCTGCAGCAAAAACTGTGGTCCTTTCATCCATGTTTCATCTTGTGTCAGGCTCTCGACTTTAATGCCTCTGGTGGCCTGATCTGCTGGGTTGTCCGAGGATCTGACATACATCCATTGCTCTGGATCAGAAGCATCTCGTATGAATGTCACTCTGTTTGCCACAAAGGTTTTGAAGCGAGCCGTTTCACTGTTGATGTACCTGAGAACAGTAGTACTGTCTGTCCAAAACAGAGAAGGTTTAAGCATGAGTTGCATTTCTTCTCGCAGCATTTTGTCCACTTTCACTGCGACAACTGCTGCAGTCAACTCAAGTCTTGGTACAGTCACCTGTTTGAGGGGGGCCACTCGAGATTTCCCCATAACGAAGGAACAATGAACTTCTCCTTCTTTGTTAACCATCACAAGATAGGATGCAGTACCATAAGCGTTCTCGCTTGCATCAGAGAAGTGATGCAAGCGTGCTTCCACTACATGCCCAAATCCAGGAGGTTTAACACATCTCTTTATACTGAAGCCTGAGAGGTGTAAAAGGTCTTCCAGCCAATTGCACCATCGATCAGCTTGTTTGCCACTGATTTCGGAATCCCATCCATGCTTCTCTTTACACAAGTCCCTCAAAAGAAGCTTGGCAGGAAGCACAACTGGCGCCAGAAAGCCAAGAGGGTCATAGATGGAGTTTACAACCGATAGGATCCCTCTTCTTGTCTTTGGCTTGTTTTGCAGTTTGACACTGTAAGCAAAGGTGTCATTTTCTGTGTGCCACTGCACACCAAGGGCTCGTTCAGTGGGCAGGGCATCATGGGTGAGATCGAGGTCTTTCAGCTCATTGGCTCGGTGCTCTGGGGGAATGGACGCTAGAACTTCTCTGCTGTTACTCACCCATTTAGTGAGGTTAAAACCTCCCTCCATACACAAACTTCAAAGATTTTTCACCAACTGTATTGCTTTCTCTTCTGTGGGTGCAGATTTTAGGCAGTCGTCGACATAAAAGTTGCATAGAACTGTTTCTACTGCTTCTGGAGCTGCAGTGTCCTTTCTGTCTTCGGCTGTTCTTCTTAAGGCATAAGAAGCAACACTGGGAGAGGATGTTGCTCCAAAAAGGTGCACTGCCATCCGGTATTCTTGTATCGGTGAATCAAGGTTGCCGTTGGGCCACCACAGAAAGCGGAGCAGGTCAGCATCTGCGTCTGGGACTTGCACTTGGTAAAACATTGATTCTATGTCCGCCATTAGCGCTATTTGCTCCTCACGAAACCTGACCAAGACGCCGATGAGTGTGTTCGTAAGATCCGGTCCCTGGAGTAACTGACTGTTCAGTGACACATCTTGAAACGAAGCCGTGCAGTCAAAGACCACACGGATTTTCTTTTTCTTCGGGTGGTACACCCCATGATGTGGGACGTACCAGACCCTGTTGTCATGGCGATGGAGCTGTTCCTTCGGAATCTCAACAGCATAACCTTTATCAAGTATGCTCTTCATGAAGGATTTGTAGTCCTCAAGAAATGCATCATTCTTTCTCAGTTTCTTCTTCAGGCTAGCAGCTCGCTGTTCTGCCACACAGCGGTTGTTTGGCATCTTAACTGCTTCATCTCTTAGTGGAAGCCCAACACAATAGTGCCCATTAACATACCTTGTTGTCTTTTCCACTGACAGCATGAAGCGCTTGTCATCCTGAGACATCTCTTCCTTGTCATCATAGTGACGTTCTGGAAAGTCTGTGTTGTACTGCTGAACCAGAAGCTGTTCAATTTCCACTACTGAGATTCTGTTGACATTGTAATGAGCAGTCCTCCCCATCCCACTAGTGATGTCACTTTTTACAGGTCCGCATATCATCCAACCAAGGATGGTCTTCATGGCATAGGGCCCGTCATCTTGACTGTTGATGATGCGCCATGGTTCCATGGCTCTAGCGTTGTTGGCTCCAATGAGAAGGCCAACATCAGCATCAATGTGAGGTAAGCTTACTTCATGCAGGTAAGACCATTGTTCAAGATATTGTTGACTGGGGATGTTTTCTTTCTGAACAGGGATGTTGCTGTGTGTGTAGACCTTTGATAACTGAATGTACTCTTTCTCTTCCACTCCACATACTTCCAGTTCTGAGAGACGGTAACTGTTCATCAACTTCTGCTCACCAGGTTCCTCCTGGCCCATTGTACTTAACATTATCTGAGTTGGCTTTCCTTTTACATTTAGTTTCCTTCGTAGCTCTTCTGTACAGAATGTTGCTGTACTCCCAGGATCCATAAAGGCATATGTCTCAATGTACCTTCCCCCTTTACAGGATCTCACCTTAACTGGCACGATTGACAACACACACTCAGCTTCTCCGGCCCCAGTGAAGCCCACTACTTCCTGTTCTGCAGACCTTTGAGCACCTGTGACTTCTTTTGTTGGAGTGATGTTATCTGTCATCGACACAGATGCAGTATTGTTTACCTCTGTCTCCTCATGCAAGATATCTGGGTGCCTTTGTGAGCACTGTTTGCACACTATCCTCTTCTTGCAGGTCTTGCTAAGATGTCCTTGTGTTAAACACCCAAAGCATAGCCCTTTTTTCTTAAGAAACTCAACACGTTCTTTGAGTGCTAGAGCTTTAAATTTAATGCAAGACTCCAATGAATGGCTCTTCTGACAGAAAAGACAAGGTGCTTCAAAAGCATTAGCTGCTTTAATGTAAGTAGCCTGTTTTACTGCTGTATCTGTTCTTTTCTTTTCCATCGACATGTTGATTGCAAAGCTGCTTCCCTTGGCTCCACTTTTGACTGGTTTCCCCTTGTCTTTGGCTCTCCCAATTGCAGGAATGTGACTGTCTTGGAGGTCTCCAAAAAGGGGATCCATTGCTATTTTTGCTTGATGGTCAATGAAGAGCACGAGGTCTGCAAATCTTGCTCTGTGTCCTCTTCTCTCTTTTATTTCAAATGCTGCATTATGCCATTTTTCCCTCATTTTAAAAGGCAACTTGGATACAACTATTCTCATGTTTGTACGGTTATCCATTTCCTCCATAAACTCTACATCTTCCATCGTGTTACGACAGCCAGTCAGAAACACCGCATAAGTATTTAGGGCTTTTCCATCTTCTGACCTGATCTGCGGCCACTTCAAAGCTTTATCAATGTAAGCACTTGCTATCATGAGCTCATCTCCGTAATGTCTCTGTAGCAGACGTTTTGCCTCCTTGAATCCTCTGTGTGATGGCATATGTTCACAACTTCTCACAAGTTCATGTGGTTCTCCTGCTGTGTACTGCTGTAAGTAGTACAGCTTGTCCTGATCATCATCAGCTCTCTGTTCTATGGCCTGTTCAAAGGCTCTGATAAAGGATCTGTAGGTAAGTGGATCACCCTTGAACACTGGAACATCTTTAACTGGTAGCTGAGTCTGTTTCTGCTGATGAACTAGCATCTCTGTGATCATGTTTTGCTTTTGCATTACTTGGAGAAGCCCATCATTGGTTTTATCAACCTGCTGCCTGTCAGTGCTGTCAGTGAGTCTTGGCCTCACAACCTGAGTATCCATGTTTTGCAGCGAATTGGATGGAAGCTTACTCCCAGCTACAGACTTGTTAATAGGTGGCAAAGGGCCTTGCTCTTCTTTCACTTGACCCTCACTTGCTTTATGTGTGCAGAGGTAGCTGTTCATGCCATCCTCAGATTTTTCATACCCTTTTAATACTTTCACTTTAGCTCTTTTTTCTGCAATGGCCAAGTCTAAAGCAAGTTTTTCCAGCTTGGCTTTAATACGTGCTTCTTCCTGCTCAAGGTCTTGTTTCAGTTGTAAAGCAGCAGCACGCTCAACCAACCCTGCTAGCTTTGCCTCTTCATTAGCACAAACTGATGATCGAAAAGACATGACAGACGAGCGCCCAACTACTGAACCCTGAAAGGTTTTCTTTTTAACTGTCATCTGTGATGCACTGTCTTCAGGGTTAATGTCATCATCTTCATCTTGGACGTCCTCCTCATCTACAGTGTCTTCATTTATTTTGCTTTCACTTAAAGAATTTATCCATTCTTCAGTTTCTTCTGAAAACTGTCTGATAGCCGACATCTTCGGTTCAACCCAATTGTCTAAATCAGCAGCCTTTTCATCCTCAGGCAGAAGATCTCCTACTTGTCTACTTAGGTCTTCAAACTTTTCAACAAGAGTCGGAAAATCATAGTGCATATAGTCTTTCACCTTTATCAAATTTCCAGCATCATTCATCAAACCTTCAACTTCTCTTCTTTTGCCAGTTATCTGAGCTAATAGTCCTCTTCGAGCTCCAATGAGGTTGTTCAGTTTGTTCACCATGGCTCTCTCTGTCAGCTTAACAACCCTTTTAGATTCCACTTCTGCATCATCAATTACTTCCTTTTCTTCAGCCATCATATGAACAAAGCAATGTGTAAATTGTATGCAAATGATTAAAAAGTATTCCCACTTTCCTCATCAGACATGTGCATCACAATTTCTGTACACACAAAGGCTCCAAGAGGCTTCACAAAGGCAAGCAGTCCCGTTTGCATGCAGACAATCACAGGTTGTTAGCTAACATTAACGCCTTTAGCTCAAATTAGCATAACGGCTATTAACTCTATTCAGAGCACATGCCGTCAGTCTTGTGAGGTTTTATAATGTTCAGTTCTTCCTTTACCTTTTCTGGCGTTTTCATGCAGTCAAAAACAATCCATGAAGTTGTGTTGAAGACTTCCTTCCTATGATGCGTCTTAGTTTTCATCAAATCACCTGTAGCGTCAGCTAACATCCAGCTTCCAGGTAGGTCCGAGCGAGTTTTCCTACTAAATGTAGTGGCGTTCTTTCAGGACGTCAAAAAAACCACTTGAGCTGTAGACACGGCAACTTAATCTCACGCGAATGACAGGAGATGTAGTTCCATTCAAAAAAGGTGTTTAATGAAGAAACAAAGTTTACAATACACTCCAGTCACACGGTAGGAAAACTGTGAGCTCCCGTGTATGTCCGCAGCTCTCTCTCATCTGACCCAGCTCTGACCTCCAGGCACGTAAAACTGCTCATGACATCACTTCTCAATTAAAGGGGTACAGCAATTTTTTAAAGAATGGAGCAAAGCCTTATAAACAAAGCATGAATTAACTTTTAACCTTTTTAAACATTATTTATCTTTTATAAGACTAAAACATGAAATATTTTACCAATAACTCAACTATGAATTTACATTACATTTTAACTTAAATCAATCAAAGACTTGGCTCTTACAATACGGTAGAGACTGTGATTGATGTGGTGGTTATGGAGCAGTTTCTTCACATGCTTGCACCGGAGATAAGAGTGTGGGTGCGGGAAAGAGATCCAAAGTCAGCGAGTGACGTCGCCCGGCTGGTCGAAACCTACATGTCAGCGCGTCAGGATCCAGGGACCCTCCATAACGCAGCTGATGGTGGTTCTGCTAGACCCGGTAAGTTTGGGATGCATACTGAAGTACTGCGCAAAGATAGTAAAGACCACACAAATAAAAGGAATTTACACACATTTCATAATGACAAAAAAGAGATCCTCTGTTATTCATGTGGGAAGTCAGGTCATAAAGCAGCTCACTGCATGTTACGCAAAGGTAAGGCTAATTTTTGCAGCATTCCTAAAGCCCCCTTACCCCATCAGAAAGAGCGGTTGTGTAATGTTGAGGTGAATGGTAAAGCATGTAGAGCTTTGATTGATACTGGCAGCACACAAACACTGATTAAAGAGGGGGTAGTTGGTATGCATGAGGGTGGTTCAGTTGTGCAAATTGAGTGTGTGCATGGGGATGTGAGACCATATTCAACAACTGAAATTATGTTGACAGTGCAGGGTCATAAATTCAGGCTTCAGGTTGGTGTGGTCGGGGGGCTCCCATATGATGTGGTGCTGGGAACTGATATTCCCATGGTGGCAGAGCTATTGAGGGCAGCACAGCAGCAGAGTATGGTAGTGACGCGTAGCCAGGCCAAGGGTTTGGTGCAGACCAGTACTGATTACGAGTTGCAGGAGCTGCCTTATTGGGACGTCAGTATTGAGGGAGAGGATTTTCCCAGCAGAAAGCGCAAGTCAAAGCGTCAGCGCAGGGAGGCTAAGCAGATGGGCACAGCAAGAAAGTTAGAAACCCTACTGCCATCTGCGCAGTCACCAGGAAAGGATTTTGTGCAGCTTCAGAGGGAGGATTCCAGCTTGGCAAGACTGTTTGACGGAGTGGAGAAGGGTCTGGAAGCAGGGACAAAGGACTTTGCAGTGATAGATCAGCGACTGTATAAAATCGGAGAAGAAGGGAAGCAACTGGTGGTACCCAAACAGTTTAGAGCAAAAGTGATGGAGCTGGGCCACAGCATTCCTATGGCGGGGCATTTAGGACGGGAGAAGACCTTAGCACGCATTCAGCAAAGGTTTTTCTGGCCAGGCATTACACAGGAGGTAGCAGAGTTCTGTAGCTCCTGTCCAGAGTGTCAGGTCACTGCTGGCATTAGAGTATCAGACAGAGCACCTTTATGTCCACTTCCAGTGATAGATGAGCCATTTTCCCGGATCGCTATGGATATAGTGGGCCCATTGCTACCTAGCAGTTCAGGAAACCAGTTTATCTTGGTCATTTGTGACTATGCAACTCGCTACCCTAAGGCATTTCCCCTTCGATCAATCAAGGCTAAACAGGTAGCTAAAGCACTAGGACAGCTCATTACACGAGTAGGCATTCCTAGGGAGATAATCACTGACCAGGGAACAAATTTTATGTCCACATTGTTAAAGCACACTTACAAGTTTTTGGGCATTAAGGCAATACGCAGTACTCCATATCATCCTCAAACAGACGGGTTAGTGGAGCGCTTCAACCAGACTCTCAAGCGAATGCTTAGAAGATTCGTTAATGAAACTGGAAAGGACTGGGATGCCTGGCTTCCATACCTCCTGTTTGCGTACAGAGAAGTGCCGCAAGCTTCTACTGGGTTTTCCCCGTTTGAACTGTTATATGGAAAGGTGGTCAGAGGGCCCCTGGATGTACTGAAAGAGACGTGGGAGGAGCCATCGACTGCCACCCCCAAAAATGTGATCTCTTATGTCCTCCAAATGAGAGAAAAATTAGCCCAATATGCAGTGATGGTGAAAGAGAACATGGCTGAAGCCCAAAAAGTCCAAAAGGGGTGGTATGACCGCCACAGCAGAGAGAGGGAGTATGCACCTGGCCAGAAGGTGTTATTGCTACTGCCCTCCTCAGAACACAAGCTGCTCGCAAAGTGGCAGGGCCCGTTTGAAGTGGTACGTAAAGTGGGGCCTGTTACTTATGAAGTTAACATGGAGGAGAAAGGGAGAGCCAATCAAGTCTTCCATGTGAACCTCCTCCAGGCATGGAGAGAGAGAAAGCAGACTGTTGGGCTGGTATGCAAAGTGGAGGATGAGGAAATCACAGAGGGATGTTTCCCCTCTGATAAAGAGGAGGAGTCAAACCTTAGTCATCTGTCGGAGGAGAGAAGGGCAGAAGTCGAGCAGGTGTTAAATAGACCAGGACTGTTCACCAAGAAACCAGGGCTGACTTCAGTGGTGGAGCACAACATCCATCTACAGGACTCCACACCAATCCGGCAACACATGTATCGCATTCCAGAACGCTTGTTGGGCACCTTAAAAGAGGAAGTAGATGCTATGCTGCGGTTGGGGGTGATAGTGCCCTCAGAGAGTGCTTGGAGCAGTCCTATGGTGCTGGTACCAAAGAAAAGTGGTGACATGCGCCCTTGTGTGGACTTTAGGAAAGTAAACAGTGTTTCCTGTTTTTACTGTTACCCCCTCCCTCGCATTGATGACCTTTTGGACCGACTAGGTCCTGCCAGATTCTTGTCTACTTTGGACCTCAGCAAAGGTTATTGGCAGGTGCCGCTAGCCAAAGAAGCAAGACCACTCACTGCCTTTAGGACACCCTTTGGGCTCTTTGAATTTACAACCATGCCATTTGGCCTTCAGGGGGCGCCAGCAACATTCCAGCGCATGATGGACAAGGTGTTGCAGGGCTGTGAGGAGTTTGCAGCAGCATACCTGGATGATGTGGTTGTTTACAGTCGTTCGTGGAAGCAGCACCTGCATCACCTCAACACTGTCCTGGAGCGAATTCAGCAAGCTGGGCTAACAGTTAATGGTTCTAAGTGTGCCATTGCACGAAAGGAGGTCCAGTATCTGGGCTACAGCATTGGTCCGGATGGTTTACGACCACAGGTGGACAAGGTGGCAGCAGTTCAGAACTGTCCAGTCCCTCACACACGGAAGGCGGTGAGGTCCTTTCTGGGCCTCATTGGCTGGTACCGTCGGTTTGTGCCAGATTTTGCAGACATTGCCTATCCATTGACTGAACTGACCAAAACAAAAGACAAAAAACCCTTCCGGTGGACCAAGGAGTGTGAGGTGGCATTTCACAGGCTTAAAGAAGTGATATGTAGCCACCCGGTGTTGGCAAGCCCAGACTTTTTGAAAGACTTTGTTGTACAGACTGATGCCTCTCAGGTGGGGCTTGGGGCTGTATTAGCACAGGGAGAGTCAGGACAAGAGAGGCCAGTTCTTTTCATCAGCCGCAAGCTAAAGCCCCATGAAATGCGGTATTCGGTAATAGAGAAGGAGTGCCTGGCTCTTAAGTGGGCTTTGGAGAGCCTAAGATATTACCTTCTTGGGCGCCAGTTTACTGTGGAGACCGATCACAGGGCTCTGAGGTGGCTGCTGCAAATGAAAGATGCCAATGACCGCATCACCAGATGGTACCTGGCCCTTCAGCCTTACAGGTTTGAGGTCAGGCACAGATCAGGATCAGCCAATGTGGTGGCTGATTATTTATCTCGTCACCCAGGCTCCGAGTTAGCTGACGGGGTGGGAAATGTGAAGGGAGGTTATCACGGGCCTGCCGCCCTGTCTGTGTAACTCTCACACAACCATGCATCCATACAAAGACTCACCCACACACGCACACATGGACACACTCACACATACACATATGCGCACACGTTATATCATGTTGCATAATGGAGAATTTGTATTGTTTGGGTATTTTTATGTTATGTAGATTTATAAGTTGGGGAATTAGTTTTGAGTATTTAAATGACTACTGTAGCTTATTTTGATATTTGATTGGCCAATCAATTTATACATAATGTTCACTCTTATTCTGTTGATAACATTTTCCTATCATTACATCCCTTGCAATAGAGTTTAAGCTATAGTTTAGAGGGAGCTGGTGTATTAGAGTTTTCTGTCTGTGAGTGTGGGGAGATAATTAAAGCACCTGTGGGGAAATGATAATTAGGCTGGTGTGGCTCAGGTGTGGGGGACCTCTCCAGAGCGGAGAGCCGGAGAGGCAAGTCAGGAAGATGTCTCCGTGAGGAGCTCTTCAGGTAGAATGTTTTGCCTGCTGTAACTGCCAGAATAATTAATAAAAATACAATATTTTGCTAAACCGGGGTCCGGAGTTTCCGTCCTACTGAGTGAACCTTGACAGTGCCCTCTTGGGCATCTAAACACAACTAAAGTGCCCTCCTGGTTGGTAAAACACACTCACCTGTCCTCTTCAGAGGAAAAAACACATTAAACTCCAGGAGACCGTTACGACAAAGAAATACTAGGAAACCAAACACTTCATGACATTTGACTTATGTTAGGACACGATTAATAATGTGCCAGAAATATCTAAGAGAACCAGTTTGGATTTTCTGGTGCTAACATGGTGTTTAAATGCCAGGCTTGAAAATCCCTAACCTTCAGTGAAATTTGCAGGTCTTCTTATGTATTTGTTTGTGTGTGTTCTTCAAAGTCCAACATTAAATCTACAGTTTTTTGTGGATGCTGGTCTGAACTACAAACTAACTTCAGTATTCTGTCTATTTGGTCTATTTTAGGGCTACATAATGTGCTGTTAGTATTACTGTACATATCAACATGTCTAAAGTGCACTTGCAAACATGTGAAACCATAGTTGTTGTGATCTGCTCTGCTGAGCCCCTCCCTCCACTCTGCTGAGCTTCTCTCCCCTCCCTTCCTGAGTCTGGGCTGCAACCTGGTTATTATGTTCTCGTATCTGTGCTGCACGCCACACCTGTGCTGAATCAAGCTCATTCACCTGGGAATTTAGGCCTCTCCTCGTGAAAGGATTGGCGCCGGAAAGTTGCTCTTCATCAGTGGTATTTCGGCTGCACTTTCAATGTGTTTCGTAAGCTTTTTTGAGACTGTTGGTGTGGTTATTTGAGTATCTAACTTCTTTTGTGTTTTTTTTTCCTCCAGTGTCTCCCTCATGTTTCCTGCTCAGCTGCCCAGCTCTTCTACACTGTCGGGCTCACTCAACAATATCCCAGAACACTTCCCTAGAAATCACTCCACAATTCAACCTTGTTTAAATAAAAACCGTCAAAAACTGCTTCTATGTCTATCTGCTATAGGGTCAACCTACAAACATTTCTGGTGATATTAGAAACTTGACAATAGTGCCCTCTTCAGTGGTGAGAACGCACTGCATGTGCCCTTTTCTCGTTTTGGCCCCTGCCATTTAAAAAGTCTATGCACACCGCTGGAGTGGACGACAGGGTTTAGAACTATTTTCACTATTATAGGACAAAAATGTCCCCTGAAAAAATAAGCAAGTAGTCAAAACATACAGATCAGTCTTGGAAAAGGGCAATCCAGGTCAAACATAAGGCTGGATTTACAGATCAAATCAATAATCAATCTCTGTTACCTCGTACCCCTGGATGATGTTAAATCATTGACCCCTCAGATAAATCTCCTCTCAGTCTCCAAGGATACAAATTAAAATAAAGAATAAATCAGAGTTTGCAGCCACAGTCTGACTTCCTGTCCAAACTCAAACCAGTCTGCAGTCTCTCTCTGCAGCCCTGACATCTCTGACTCTCAGTCATCTCACTTTTCAGCCTGCTGAACATCAACATGTGATTCTTTCTTCTTCTATGGCAGCGGTCGGCAACTAACGGCCCGCAGGCCAAAATTGGCCCGTCTCCAATAATATCTGGCCTGCCAGATGAAATTGAAAAACTGAGATAAAAGGGGCAGGGATGTTCTGGCCATCGGGGAAACCAGGAAAGCTCACAAACGGTCGGCACACCTAGACGGTCAGTGGCACCACTGAAAATATCAATCAGCAGCCGACCCCAGCCAGACGAACACAAGCCACCGCAATAGCGAACATCACAGCTGCGCAGATGAACACAAGCTGCAGCGCGGTGGCTTGTGTTCATCTGACTGGGGGCGGCTGAAAATATCAATCAGCACCATTATCACCCCCACTCTGATGAACGACATTCAGCCGGTCTGGTCCAAAAAATTCCTGGGCAGACTTTCAGCCCCAGCACGTCCCTGAAAAGGAGTATTTAAAAAAGGAGTCAAATTACTTAGATACCATCACAAAAATGACAATCATTGTTGCTGCACCCCGTCTGGTCTGGGTGTGTGCCTTCTAAAATCAATCATTATGCTCCCCTGCCCCTCTGCTTCAGGCCCGCTCTGCAGCACTCGGCTGCACGCTGCTCAACGGCGCGCTCCGTAACTGCACGCTCCTCAGCTGCTGCCCGCTCCTCGGCTGCTGCGCGGTACTTGGCTGCACGCTCACCTGCAGCACAGGTGAATGGAGTTTGTGAAATCAGCTGTGTGTGAAGAGTTCTAGAGACAATAGATGTTGAGTATCAGTCATTTGGCTTGTGAGGAGCGAAGCAGAAAACGCAAAAGTTTGGAAGCGCATGGACGGAGGACGTTTCAAACCATAAGGGGCTATCGTTAAGAAGCCATCTCTCTGGTTTCTCTGCTGAAAAGGGAACTTTTGTGTTGGATTTCTGGGTTTTGTGATCTCAATGTGTTTTTTAGAAGGTTAAAGTTGGGTTTCTTCTGAGTTAATCAAATTTTAAAAAGTATGGATTTAAAATATTGATTTTGGTTTATGTAAATGCAATTCAAAATATTCAATGTACAGAAATAGTTTCTGTTAAATAGAAGAATTAAAACCTACATTAAATCTAGTTTAATAACTTGATGTCATGGTACTTAAAAATTATTTCATGATAGTTAAAAAAATACTTTTTGTTAAAAGCTTTAAATAAGGTTGTTTTAAGTTTAAAATCAGTGTAAAATCCTGGCTAAAATATAAAGTAAATGATTTTTCAAACAAATGGTTCAAAAGTGAACAATATTTAATAATTTATAAAGCGAATGTTTAATTAATTGTTCTTCTGCTTGTTTAAAAAATTGCTTAAATATTTAACATTGATTTGTTTTGTGATTGCAGCTTATTCACCTGCTTGATTCCTGATGAAAAATAAAAAAGGGATTGAGCATAAACCTGAAATCTGATTCAGTCCTTTCTTTAACAAGTGTGAGAAGCCATGTCGCAGTAAAAACACTTGACCATCCCAATCCTTACAACCTTTAAAAAAAAAAAAAAAATCTTTATTAAAAATGCGTTAGCTTGGCTCAAAGAAGTACTTATTTTCAAAATGGAATAACTCACATTTTTATTAAATGTGTGGGGGAAAATATAGTTGGCTAAGGCACATTTATGATGACTTAAAAGACAGTCTGGGCAGCAAGTCACTGATTAAAGACAGCAGCTTTATAATCACCAAGTTACTTTATAAGCAGTTTTATAAGGCAGCCACAGTGGAGCTAAAGCAGTAATAACACACTAGTAGTCTGAGAATAAAGTTACTTTATTTAAAACAATTACTTTCTTAAAGGTGCTATGAGGAGAATTTATCGCCGGCGTAATGTTGCATTAGGGTAACCTCGGAACTGGGAGTGACATCATCTCTGACTTATCAGCGTTCCAGTTGAAGTCAGAAAAAAACATGCCGATCTACCAGGCTATTGTTAGCTGTTGTTAGCATGCCCTGCGTTGTTGTATGAAGAATGTGATTATCACTATGGCAGCATTTTTGTAAATATAAATCTAGCAATACTATGTATACAGCTGATCTAGAGCGACACACCCCAGTCAGAAGTGCAAATAAATTGATTATTACAGGAGCTAAATAACTGTTCACACTGGGGGCATCCATCTTCGATTGACACCTCGGGGTGGGGAGGTTTCACCGAGTTCCCAGCAGGAAATTCTGACTTCGGGGGACGTTAGTTTACCGCTTGGAACTCAAAATTCCTACTTCTGACTACAAATTGAACGCACCGGAGACGTGAAGCAAAGTGTGTTCGTTTGTTGTGGTAAATGCAGCATGGATCTTTGTCAGAACTCTGCATTGCTTTACAAGTTGTTTTTCAGCAACTTACAGGATGCAAAGCCACGAGGTAATGCATCTCTTTCTAGTTACGTAGCGGTAGTTTTTGATGTGTGACGACAAGCAATGCGGGGAAAAGTTATTATCGTAGTTGTAGCCGGCTATATATCGCTACATACAGCCCGGTGCTCTCAGACGTGTAATATAAATAATAAAATAATATAAATTTGTTCTAGTTTTAATTGTCTGGATCCCCGAAGTTGAGTATCTAGGCCAGTCCAGCCCTGACCGACCCGACCAGAAGGCTAAAGAATAGCATTTATAGATAACCTATTAAGATGCTATATATAGCTACAAAACTCATCGATAAGTGCGTATTTCGATCAGGCATAAGTCTAAAAGTGAGACTTTTTTGTAATTACTTAAAAACTCCTCACAGTCTTTTTAAATTAGCCTACATTTTGTATTCACACAATACAAAAGTAGCCTATAGATAAGGGGAAAATGTTTTTTTTTTTTTTTTTTTTTTAAAGAGAGAGAGAGAAAACATGTTTCGGATTGATGTGATGTTTTGGCCCACCGTTCAGTTGCTCAGAAAAATTTTGGCCCCAGGCCAGACTTACTTTCTGACCCTTCTTCTATGGTGTCAATGTACCTCAGGAAGTTCAGGCTGCAGCGTCGTTCCTCCCGTCGAGCAGACAGCAGCTTCTCTCCTCGTTCTCCTGGATGATTGTAGCTCAGGTCCAGCTCTGTCAGAGAGGATGAGCTTAGAGCAGAGTCCAGAGACACACAGCCCTCCTCTGAGACCAGACAGCTGGACAGACTGCAGAAAGACAGACAAACAGACAGGTGAATCCACAGTTTAACATCACAGGATCAGGTCCAGAATGAAAGCCTGTCTGTGGTACCTTCAGTGTAGTCGTATGGCAGGAGGAGCCTTGAACCATCAGGACCTTTAACGTACTCTATAGTCCAGGTCCAGGAGGTAGACCCCCTCTCTGAGAGCAGGCTGAAAACCTCCTCTTTTTCTGATAAAACTTTAAATAGTCTGGCTCCTCAGGGACTGGGCTGAAGACCACAGATTGAAGGACTCTGTCCTAGTTTGGTTTCTATAAAATGATGAATGGTTTGGATGTGCTGCTGATTGATGGGTCCATCATTTCAAAGTTCTGCTCAAACAGCTTTGACCCTCCTGAAAGGCCTCAGAGCTGTTGGTCTTTCCCTGCAGAGCTTTTGGAGGAACCTGATCCACCCTGAGGTTAGCTGTCTCTCCTCTGACCTTTCACCTTCAGGGAATATGTGAGGATCATGAGAGTCTCTTTCCTGAATGTCCTGAATGTCTTATGTTTAATGACTAAGGCCCTCAGCCTGTTAAGAGAAAATTAGGAGCTCCTTCATGTTAAAGGTGTTCAGGAGCTCAGATGATGGTCACAGCTTTGATTTGAATTTCAACGATTTGTATGTTTACCTGAGAGTCTCCAGTCTGCAGTGTGGACTCTTCAGTCCATCAGACAGCAGCTTCACTCCTGAATCCTGCAGGTCGTTGTTACTCAGGTCCAGGTGTCTCAGACCAGAGGACTGTGAGCTGAGGACTGAGGACAGAGCTCCACAGCTTCTCTCTGACAGTCCACATCCACTCAGCCTGAGAAAAGAGTCACAACAACCTCATAAAATAAAGAAAGATGCTTTATTAGACTTTGAAGATCCTCTGTCTCTGTCATAGTCCTTATTATACATCCTGGTCTTTAAGATCCTTTTTATCCTTACCAAAGAGTCTCCAGTCTGCAGTGTGGACTCTTCAGTCCATCAGACAGCAGCGTCACTCCTGAATCCTGCAGGTCGTTGTTACTCAGGTCCAAGTGTCTTAGACCAGAGAACTGTGAGCTGAGGACTGAGGACAGAGCTTCATAGCTTCTCTCTGACAGTCCACATCCACTTAACCTGAAAAAGATCTTCAGTAAGTTTGCAAAACATTGTAGGAGTTAACCTCTGATGTAAGTCAATCTCTATTACCCCTTTTCCACCAAGCTGGTTCCAGGGCTGGTTCGGAGCTAGAGCCAGACTTAGCACCAGTTCTTTGGTTTTCCACAGACTAAGCACCGGTTGCTGGCTCTAAAAACCGGTGCTTGGCAAGCACCAATTCTTTGCTAGGCCAGCAGAAAGAACCAGGTTACGTCAGGGGCTACGGGCTTACGTCAGGGGGTGGGGGCGGGATTAGCAGAGTAAAAACACAGAAGAGAGACATTTTTAAAAAGATGAGGTTGGAGTAAGCGAAAAACAGAAGAAGCATCGACCCGATAATAAATAAGCTGGAGAAGCTAAAGAAAGAATATAGGGACCAGAAGACCGAGCTGGGCCGTAGTGGCAATGGTCGACCACGTTTTAACAGCCCGCATTACAAAATGCTCGATGCTGATCTCGGGGACCGACCGGCGTGCAGCGCTACCGGGGCATTGAATTCAGCTACAGCCATGCTGGAGTCTATGCAGGAGGACACAACCCTGGAGCAAACCTCCACAGAGCCTGGTAAGTTTATTGTTTTGTTTATTGTTGTTCGCTTGTTGTTATGGGAACTGGTGTGACGTATACAGGCGTATACATTGACGTGATGACGTAGCTCTCTGGTCGGCACCCGTTTGTGGAAAAACAAACGGTTCTTAACTGGTTCGCTCTTGAACCAATTGTGAACCGGCTCTAGCACCAGCACTAGCACCAGCTTGGTGGAAAAGGGGTATATGTGTCTCCTGCAGATGGATCATCCATTTTTCATCTTGTGTCTCTCTCAGCAAAAACAAAAACAAAAGCAGTGCTAAAATGAAAAAAGAAAAAAGAAAAAATCTAGAACTTTGGTACAACTATGAAATAACTTGTCTACATGAAAAAGACTTTGAATATTTACCTGAGAGTCTCCAGTCTACAGTGTGGACTCTTCAGTCCATCAGACAGCAGCGTCACTCCTGAGTCCTGCAGGTCGTTGTTACTCAGGTCCAGGACTCTCAGACCAGAGGACTGTGAGCTGAGGACTGAGGACAGAGCTTCACAACTTCTCTCTGACAGTCCACATCCACTTAGCCTGAGAAAAGAATCAGAAGAGCATAAAGAGCAAACAGTTAATGATCATTCTTGTAAAAACCCAGAAATCTGATGTAACCTGTGCAGGTAGGTGCACCTACAGAGCTTTGCTGGAGTCTTTGACCACTGGCAGCAGCCTCAGAAGAGCCTCCTCTGAAGCAGAGTATTTCTTCAGGTCAAACTCATCCAGGTCCTTCTCTGAGGACAGTAAGATGAAGACCAGAGCAGACCACTGAGCAGGAGATAGTCTATCTGTGGAGAGACGTCCTGATGTCAGGGCCTGTTGGATCTTCTTCACCAGAGAACGATCATTCAGTTCATTCAGACAGTGGAACAGATTGATGCTCTTCTCTGCAGACATGTCCTCGCTGATCTTTGACTTAATGTACTTAACTGTTCCCTGATTGGTCTGTGATCTACTTCCTGTTTGTGTCATCAGACCTCGTAGAAGGCTTTGATTGGTCTGCAGAGAAAGACCCAGGAGGAAGCGCAGGAACAGGTCCAGGTGTCCGTTTGGACTCTGTAAGGCCTGGTCCACAGCACTCTGGTGGAGCTGTTTCAAATCAGGTTTGACAGTAAAGACTTTGAGGACCGTGGATGGTCTCTGTTCTTCTGCCATTAGATTGAATCCAGACTTGATGAAGGTCAGATGGACATGAAGAGCAGCCAGGAACTCCTGAACGCTCAGATGGATGAAGCAGAACACCTTGTCCTGGTACAGTCCCCTCTCCTCTTTAAAGATCTGTGTGAACACTCCAGAGTACACTGAGGCTGCTCTGATGTCCATGCCACACTTTGACAGGTCTGCTTCATAGAAGATCAGGTTTCCTCTCTGCAGCTGCTCAAAAGCCAGTTTACCCAGAGACTGGATCATCTTCCTGCTCTCTGGACTCCAGTGAGGATCAGTCTCTGCTCCTCCATCATACTTGATGATCTTCACTTTGGACTGAACCACCAGGAAGTGGATGTACATCTCAGTCAGGGTCTTGGGTAGCTCTCCTTGCTCTCTTGTCTTCTGCACATGGTCCAGGACTGTGGCAGTGATCCAGCAGAAGACCGGGATGTGGCACATGATGTGAAGGCTTCTGGACTTCTTAATGTGGGAGATGATTCTTTTAGCCTGCTCTTTATCTCTGAACTGTTTCCTGAAGTACTCCTCCTTCTGCTGGTCATTGAACCCTCTGACCTCTGTCACCATGTCAACACATCCAGGAGGGATCTGATTGGCTGCTGCAGGGCGTGTGGTGATCCAGATCTGAGCAGATGGGAGCAGGTTCCCCCTGATGAGGTTGGTCAGCAGCACATCCACTGAGGTGGACTCTGTCACATCAGTCAGGATTCTGGTTTGGAAGTCCAGAGGAGGCCGACACTCATCCAGACCATCAAAGATGAACAAGACCTGGAACTTCTCAAACCTGCAGATTTCTGCTTCTTTGGTTTCTCTGAAGAAGTGATGAACAAGCTCCACCAAGCTGAACTTCTGCTCCTTCAGCAGATTCAGCTCTCTGAAGGTGAATGGAAACATGAACTGTATGTCCTGGTGAGCTTTGCCTTCAGTCCAGTCCAGGGTGAACTTCTGAGTGAGGACCGTTTTACCAATGCCAGCCACGCCCTTTGTCATCACTGTTCTGATTGGTCCATCTTCTCCAGGTGTTCCTCTAAAGATGTCTTCTCCTCTGATGGTCTTCTCTGGTCTGTGTGGTCTCCTGGATGTGGTCTCGATCTGTCGGACCTCATGTTCCTCATTGACCCCTCCAGCCTCTCCCTCTGTGATGTAGAGCTCTGTGTAGATCTGGTTCAGCAGGGTCAGGGTTCCTGCTTTAGCGATCCCCTCAAACACGGTCTGGAACTTCTGCTTCAGGTTGGACTTGAGTTTTCGTCGACACACTGAGGTGTCCGATCCTGAAGGAAAAAACAACAAATGACATTAAAGTCTGGATCTGGACAAAGTCCTGACATCTCAGAGGGGCTGCTCACATCTTCTGTTTGAACTGTGACGGCCCTCCCACTAGGGCCTGCTGCTGTATTTGTCTTTTTCCCTGGTTCTGTTGGTTTTTTCTCTGTGTTGCAGGTTGCTGGTGGGTGGGGTTTTGGCGCACCTGGGAGTACCTGGCCAGTCTCCCAGGTGGATTTAAGCCGTGGCTGTTCACCCGCTCTCTCTCTCTCATTTTCTTCCAGGCGCTCTGAGCAGCAGCATGCTTTTGTTTAGTTGGCTTCGGCCCTCTTTATTTAGTTTTACAGGAGGACATGCTACACATACATACTTCACTCACCCATACAGCAGACACACTGATTCACTGACACACACACCTCATCTTGTTTGAGTTAATTTCGTTTTTGCTCATTCTTTAAATAAATATTTGTTAAAAGTTGAGTTGATCGTGTGCTCCCCTTCATTTTTGTTGTGACCTGTGAGCTGGGTCGTGACAGAACTAAAATGATTTTATCAGGACCACTGAGGTCATAAACATCAGTGAAGCAGATCTAAAATGTGAACCTCCTCTTCCTCTCTCCATCGTATTAAATCTGAAAAAATTCTTACTGTTCCACAGACGCTCAGCCAGCTCGTCCTGATTCATCCTTCTCAGGAAGTTCACTGTGATCTCCAGAAATGCCTCTCTGCTGCTCCTCTGCTTCTCATCTTCACCAACCCACACATCCTGGCTCTGATCCTCTAAGCCTTCTGGGTAATCTGGATTTAATCCTCTCCGGATTCTCCTCAGCTCGTTCTTCATAAAGGTGTAGATGTTCTTCTCCAGCAGCTGGAGAACAATGACAGAGTGGAGATTAAATGTGTTGATCACAGCCTGAAACATCTCACAGTCTGGGGTCTTCTTATAGACCTTCACAGAGACTGGATGATGGTGGACCATCAAATCTGAAGATCATGGAGTTTGTTAAAGTGTGATGTTCTCACCATAAATATGGAGTCCAGCTCTGATTCAGGCTGTCTGGGTCCATCACTGAGGAGACCAGATGTTTCCAGCTGAGCTCTGTGGATTAAAACAGGCCACACATATCTCCAACAATGTTTTCAGACACATGGAAAGCAGCATCAATCAATCTTTGTTGATCGTGAAGTCAGGGTTATTCCAGATTGGTGAGTGAATAGATGGTGCAACTGTGGAATTAGTAATCTGAAACACTTTCTACCAAGCCTTCAGAGCTGAGGCTATGGTTATATTTTGGAAGCAGGGATCTTTCTTTATGATCTGACTTATGAGGTCTGAGAGGTGGATGTTATCGCAAAAGCCTGTTCTGTTTCTAACCAGTGTGAGTTGATGCCTGATTGGTGGAGCCATTTTATTGGATACTGTAGTATCCCCACAGGGTAAACCCCACAGGGAGCCCCAGTGGCGTCACAAAGCCTATAAAACAAGACTGCACCTAAAGATCATCGCTATCCACAGAACGTCTACGTCCAGTAGTAATCCAATAGCTCTTCAGAGCTTTCTGCGATTTGACTGTCCCAAAAGGAAGCACACCACAAACACGGCTGAACAAGCAGCTGATAACACCACCAGAACTTTAACCGCCTGAACCCACGAGCCCAGAGCACAGCGCGGACCCAAAGCGCACAGTGGACCCAGCGTGCAGCCGTGGACCTAAAATGCACAGCGAACCCAGCGTGCAGCAGCGGATCCAAAACACACAGCGAACCCAGCATGCAGCAGCAGACCCAGCGTGTAGCCATGGACTTCAGAGCAAACTCTTTTTCTTCTCTCCACTCCTGTTCATCAAAACTCCGGAGGACCGGAGAAACAAAAGTAAGAGGCTTATGTCTGAGCAGAGACAGATTATTTTAGAGTGTTTTTAACTTGTTTTTGTGCTTATGAGACCTGTTTAATTTCTGCTGCATTTTTGTTTTCTAAATAGTTATGTTCATTATTCTTTATATGCATGGGTGTATGATGTGTCAATGATTTCATTTAATTATGTATTTATCAGAGTATGTGCATATGTGAATGATAAGGTATATTTAATTCTGGTATATTTGTGTTGATGTGTTTATGTATGTATAAAATAATGCATTCATGTATCTGTTCATGTATGTTGGATTTAATGTATGTATGTATGCATGCATCTGTAAAATAAGTGAGAGATAAGTGGATCTGTTAAAGCAAGAATGGAGTTGTTTGGTGTAAGTATGCCTAATCTGTTGTGCTTCAAAGACGAAGTTTTCAGCAGAACTGTATAAATCGCCCATTCATTTCAACGTGAAAAATTCAGCCAAAAGTATTTGTCTTTTAAAACTATTACAGTTAAGCATGTGAAAAAAATGAGAAGACTTCTATTCAATATGCTGATCTGCACAATTTTTTCCCTGAAAATGTGAGCCTTGAAGGCTGTAATACAGTAGGAAGTGTTTTTTTGTCTTAACTGGGATTTGATTGATCATATTGGCAGATTCCAATTTACCGATGAACAATTTGGCAGAAACACCTCGAGTTTCATCTCACTCGAAACTCTGCTGAATGTGTTGGTTTCATGGAGGCTTTGTATGTCAGCCGTGAGTCTGTTCCTCAGTTTTCAGCCGAAGCAGCTACCGCTGAGCTACACCTTTTACAGTCAATGTGTTGAGGAGCAGAGTGTTTAATCTCAGTGTTATATATGTAGAGAGCAGGGAAATAAAGCTGGGTACCTCCGGGCACATGAGCTCTCGCTGTGTCAAAACCGTGACAGATATCTAAAAGGGGATTGCACTGCGAGCTTCCTGAGAATGTGCTGAAGCGATTGATGCAAGTTTTATGTCTGTACTGTAGAAAATGTTAACACAGTGGCGAGTTACAAATCGGCTTCAAAGTGAAGCGCTCAGCTGTCCGGAGGTGACAGCCATTAGCGCAGATGGAGGATTTTACGGCATACCCGTGTCTCTGAAGCTCACTGAGACAAAACAATGTCAGTTTAGACTTAAAAACGGATTTCACATGTAAGAGTAGAAGGTAATCGACATGATGTATAATACATGTATTTGGAGGATGCTTTGATGAAGTTATAACAGGATAATTCTGCTGAATTATTGTCTTTCCGCAGCAGGCGCTACGCTCTGAGAGGTCACGGAACATGCTCTAAGAACAAAGATTTCCTCAAAATTTGGTGTTGCTTAGATATTGATATTTGGGGACTGCTTCCGGGTCATAGATGGAGTAGACGCGCTTTCCTCAAGCTCCCACTAACCTTACTTAATACTCGGCTCTAGAGCCTCATTTTCTTGATTTTTAAAGGGTATCTCTGCTCCTTTTGTGCCAACAAGTATTTTTCTATCCATACGACCCCGCAATGACAACGAAGACGAGCAAAAAGACAGGTGACGCGTGTGCTCCAGCTAACACAGACGATATCATGGCCTCCATGTCGAGCCTGCTTGAGGAGCATAAAGCGGCTCTCTCTGCAGAATTCAAGTCAGCCATAGCGCCGCTGAAGGTAAAACTTGACAACGTCCAAGCTACAGTCACCGACCACGGACTCCGTCTAACATCTCTTGAGGAGAACGCGAACCAACTCAGCGACAAAGTAGAGGCCTTAGAGGCTAACTACATGGCTATGAAGGGCAGCTACGAGAAGCTAAAACGATTGATCTTGAGTCACGCAGCTGCAGCAATAACATAAGGATAGTTGGCCTCCCTGAGTCAATTGAAGGAATACAGCCTATGACCTTCTTTTCCCAACTGTTAAAGGACATTCTTGGTGAGGAGGTTCTCCCCTCGCCCCCGGAGCTCGATCATGCACACCGAGCCCTCGTCGCCAAACCAGCTCCGGGGTCTAGGCCCAGGGCAGTTATTGCACGTATCCATCACTACAGAACGAAGGTGGCGATCATCCAGGAGGCCCGGAGGAAGAGAGGCGAGCAGTCGTATCGAGTCAAACTGGTGGCAATTTACGAGGACTACTGCCCTGAGATCATCGAACAACGCTCGGCATACTGGGAGGTGATGTCGAGGCTCTATCAGCAAGGCCTCAAGCGGTCGCTTCTCTACCCAGCCAGACTCAGAGTCTCGACCAACGATGGGAAAAAGAAGTTCTTCGCTTCGGTGGAGGACGCAATGGCTTTCCTGGCAGCTTACTGCGACACTCCTCTGCACTCACCAACGGGGGACTAGTGATAATATACTGTTTGGGGGCTAATACCCGAGCTAACATTGCTCTCTATGCTAACTGTTTTTAGCACAACCAGCTAGCGTTCTCAGCTGAAGTGTTCTACTTGCTGACACGAATAGACTTGAGAGCCAGACACACTGTCAACTGTACCCAAGTTCTTATTATTCGTTTAAATTGTTTCTAGTTAACGGGGCAGACAATGTGTTCGATGCTACGATGCTATCAACCTAGCTGGGCTAGCCAGGGGACTGACATGTTAGTTTTCACTTTGAAACGTTGCCTAGCAACCAGGAGCTGCACGGTCTTACCGCAGCTACCTCATAAAGAACTGAACAGAGACCGTTGTTGGGGTTGATAACTCTATGCAAAGGGAGATTGTATACTGTTTTTTGCTCTTCTCTCTAAGCTACTTATACACTTATTCACTACGTCTTATAGCTACTTTTGTGCAGCCATGATACTTCTACAAACTAACTAGCTTTAATACAATTATCAGTATTTTTATTTTATTTTATCATTATTATTTTTATTATTACTAGTATTTTTTTTCTATTTATTTTTTTCCTCTATTATAATTAATGTTGTTATTTGTTATTATTAGGCTTTTTTAACTACAAGCACTTGAGTTCGCTCCTTACCATGAGGAGGCATTCACATTATTATGGGAATGAGGATAAATAAGGGGAGTACATGCATGGTTTAGTGACGGACGGGAAGAGCTTGCAACTGCCTGCTGCAGTTGCTTTATGGGTTGCAGTCATTTGGGAGATTGATATTTTGGTTCTGTGTTCAATGGGGTTCTGGGTTTGGGGTATAGGGAATAGGCAGCTTTGTCACGAGCAGTCAGGAACATTGTTTCTTCTCTCTCAGGAAGGTCGCTGTGATGCCACCACTCAGGACTTGCGTAACTTTGATACTTTTCTACTCACTTCCTTTTGTAAAATATGAACAGCTGTATTAATATACTAAGTTGGAATTTCAAGGGCCTTAATCACCCTGTTAAAAGGAAGAAGGTATTCACACATCTTAAACAGTTGAGGACAGACATTGCTTTCCTACAGGAGACGCATATTCGCTCATCTGACCACTCTAGACTCATGGCAGGCTGGGCGGGATAGCACTTCCACTCTAGTTTTCAAGCCAAGGCAAGAGGGGTCTCCATACTAGTAGCCAACCATGTGCACTTCGAGCCAACCATTACTAAAGCAGATAAAAACGGAAGGTTGATAATTGTTGCAGGGAAATTATTTAACACGAAAGTCATTCTTGCAAATTTATACGCCCCCAACACAGATGATCCATGTTTCTTTGATACCTTTTTCTCACTTCTTTGTGATCTGGATACACACTATTTAATAATGGGAGGGGACCTCAACTGCTGGCTAGACCCAATTTTGGATCGCTCTTCTAGCAGACCTCGAGGGCTGAGTAGGTCTGCTCTACATATCCAGACTTTTCTCTCTGAATTTGGGATTTCAGATATATGGCGATTTCTCCACCCCAAGGTTAGACAATACTCCTTTTTTTTCCAGTGTCCATCACACATACTCCAGGATAGATTATATCTTTATAGATAATAGGCTTATACCTCAGGTTAGCACTTGTACGTACCATGGTATTGTTATATCGGACCATGCACCTGTAACAATGTTGATGTCATTCCCTAGTGCCCCACGCCCTGCGATGCAATGGAGATTTAATTCATCCCTCCTTTCAGATCATAATTTTGTCAAGTTCATTGAGGAACAAATTACTTTTTACTTCAGAACAAACACCACTGCAGAAATCTCTGCATCTGAAGAGATCTGATTCAAAAACTGCTTGCCAATCAGTTAAAAGGACGAAAGGCCAAACAACTAATAACAAATATTCATACAAATAACGGGGAAACTATTGGAGACCTTACTGTAATAAATGACACCTTTAAAGGTTTCTACTCCCAACTATACACCTCCCAGTTAACTGAAGATGATGCAGCAATTGAGGCTTTTCTGGATCCACTGCCTATCCCAACTGTCCCCCCAGAACTGGTAGAGAGGTTGGAGACCCCCCTGACCCAGGCCGAAATTACCAGGGCTATCTCATCAATGCAATCAGGAAAGTCCCCAGGACCTGATGGCCTCCCTGCAGACTATTTTAAGAAGTTTTCCTCTCTCCTTTCCCCACGTCTTGCAACTGTTTTAACTGAATCTCTTAGGCAGGGCTCACTACCTCAGTCGATGAATGAGGCTCTCATTACTTTAATTGCAAAAAAAGGTAAAGATCCGGCATACTGTACTTCATACAGACCAATTTATCTCCTGAATACAGATGTTAAAATCTTGGCAAAAGCACTAGCTCTTAGACTGGAGGACATTTCCCCCTCAGTGATTGGACACGATCGGACTGGCTTCATTAAAAACCGTCACTCTTTCTTAAATGTCCGTCGTCTCTTTAACCCCTTAAAACCCAGCGTAGCGTCGGCGCTACGTTTTGCACACCGATTTTTGATTGGCTGTAGATTTAAAACCAGATAAGATAGACCGATTATTCTTTTTGCATTTTAAATCTGAGAAATTACACTAACATGTCATACATTCATCATGTCTCAGGGCGCATTTTATTTTAAGTGATGGGTTTGTAAAAATATGCAATAAAGCGCTCGTAACGAGCGCTCTGTTGCTCGTTACGAGCGCTTCTGACCGAGATCAAGTAGTATTTTCAGCACTTCCTACATTGAAATAAACGCCATCACGCCAGGTAATGACCTGTCAAATCAGCTCCTCTATGATCCTTACGATCACTCGACCCCAAGTATTACCCTATCCCCCACCTCCCTCTCCATGCTCACTCCGCCCCCAACAACAGAACGTATTGATTGGTTCTTTCCTCGACTCTGCGAGTATTTACTTCCGCCTTTTGTACTTTTTCAAAACATTCAGACACGTAACCCAAACTCACCCACAGACACACACACACCCCAGACATCCATCACACACACTGTGACACACTTCCACACATACACAGTGATAGAGCCGCAAAAATCTGGTCACAGAAACTGTAGGTTGCGCCGGGTTACTGATCTTATAACAGCGCCGGATAAAGAATCTGAGTGCTCATCTGGACCCAGATTCTGCCACCAGCGGGGATGAAGCCCACCTCATCGAAGGAATTGATAACTCCAATGACATGTAAGTTTATATTTATGAAAAGTTGTGTGTTCAAAGTTTGAGAAAAGTAAAGAAAATATTTATGTAACGCCGAGAGTATTCTGCGTCAAATACGCATCATTCTTACAAGTTATGTGCTACATTTATCTAACGTACACTGTAACTTTTTCTGTGTGCAGTGTTGACAATGTTGTGGAAGAGGATGAGGAGGAGAGAACAGAGGATGAGGAGGAGAGAAAAGAGGATGAGGAGAGCATAGAGGATGAAGAGGAGAGAACAGAGGATGAGAAGGAGAGAATGATCAACAGGAGAGGAAGTCGCCAAGACATCATGTCTTTATGAATATCTTGTCTTTATGAACATTTTGTATAAAGACAAGATGTTCATATTTTCTTTATACAAATTTTACCTTGTGTCAATATATTTTTTTAATCACATATGTTGTTTGAAAGAAATTTGAATGAATGTGTACCTCTATTCTAAAGTTAAAACTTTATTGTATTTTCAAATGCACTTTTTATGAATGAAAATGATCTTGTATATAAAATATGTGTTCATAAATATCTTTCCCATATAGAAATTTGATTTTCCTAATGTTTGTTTTGATGTTTATCTTGTCTTTATACAAATTTTTCCCTTTGTCAATATATTTTTGTCTAATTGCATATGTTGTTTGAAAGAAATTTGAACGAATGTGTTCCTCTATTCTAAAGTTAAAACTTTATTTTATTTATAAATGCACTTTTTATAAATGAAAATGGTTTGTTACATAAAATATGTGTTCATAAACATATGGCACTCAGAAATTAGATTTTACTAATGTTTGTTTTGATGCTTATCTTGTCTTTATACAAACTTTGCCTTTTGTCAATATATTTTTGTCTAATCACATATGTTGTTTGATAGAAAATTGAATTAATGTGTTCCTCTATCCTAAATTAAAACTTTATTTTATTTTATTTTCAAATTCACTTTTTATGAATGAAAATGGTTTATTACATAAAATATATGTGTTCATAAATTTATGGCACTCAGAAATTAGATTTTACTAATGTTTGTTTTGAAGTTGTCTCTTTCCCAACTGTGCACTGTTGTTGATATTCGCTTTTTTACAGGTTACAAAATTGACTATATCTGAAAATGCAAGTGATATACAGACTCCAAATAAATTTCCTGTGGTTTATAAAAATATTGTGCAAGTTTTTTACATTTAAAATTTTGAGGGATAAAGCTATGCAGTTTCTGTATTTTGAAATATATAAGAAAATAACAAGAACGATTTTCATTTTTTTAAGAGTTTTCATTAATTTAAGTTATTTATTGTAGTAGTGAAGACAAAAATCAATACATATTATTAAAATTTGGGATATTAGGGTCATATTGATGTAAGATAAATTAAAATATTCCAAAAAATGACACTACAGCATGTAAAAATGTAAAAATATGTCCAGGCGGACTTGCATAATGGTGGGTCTTAAAGGGTTAATGTTCTGTACTCGACGCCCCCAACGCGACCACATCACACCTGTCCTGGCGTCTCTTCACTGGCTTCCTGTCTGCTTCAGGATCCAGTTTAAAATTGCCCTGTTAGTTTTTAAAAGTTTACATGTGTAACGGGATGAGGGCTGCTGCTCTCATCTGCCTTTGAAGCTGTGTGTGTGTGTGTTAGCCAATGGCCACCTGGGGGCACCCTATAAAAGGAGGCAGGCGAACCTCTGGTGCCCCTCTTGCCTGATTTCCGTTTCCGGTTCACCCGGCTGCTCCGACTCTCACCGTCGCAGGTGCTCCTGTGCGTGTGTGTGTGTCCCTGGTGAAGTGCTCCCTGGTCAGTAACGGCACGTAAGGTGGCCTCTCCCGCAGGTGTTACAAAACACGTCCGGCTGAGCCGGTGGCTGACAACGGGGCAAACGGCTGTTTTGTTTTGGGTCTGTTTAGTTCTGCTTCTGCTCCTGCTTCTGCTCCTGCTGTTGCTTGGGGGCTGTGTCGCTTCACCCCTCTGGCCGGTCTCCCTCGGCTCTGCAGCCTTGCCGTGGGTGCTGGGTGGCGCTTGGTCCTGAGGCTGCTCTGTTCTGTTAGGACCCTGTCGTTGGCGTCCCGCCTGTCGGAGCCCGCCGCCAACCCCACAGTTGCACGCTTTTTCAGGACCATAACGCGTGGACATACTTTTAAGACTGTATGGGATGGGGATTTAGGATGGTTACAGTCATGCTTTACCTTTGAGTTACTTTGTTGGTCTTCGGTTTGGGTTTTGAGTCTTAGATTAATTATTTTTGAGTTCTTTTCTTTTGTGTGCGTGATTTGAGTATTTTCTTTTTGGGGTTTATTTGAATATTTCCTTTTTGGGGTTTATTTGAACATCTTGTTTTGGGGGGTTTATGTGTATTTTCGGTGGTTTAGATTAGTAATTTCCTTTGGGTTAAGTTGGGTATTTGCTTCTGTGGCGTGAGTTTATTTTGCATTATAGCATAAATTAGTAACCCTTTTCGTGTCTGTGTTTGATTCTTAAACGGTTTGATTTGCTTTATTCTTTCATTATTTGAGGTGATTAGTTACTCTCCTTAAGTAAGATTGTTTCCTTTTGCCTGTTTATTTCTTTTGTTCAGATAATTTGAGTTTGTTAATTTGTTAGTATTAATTTTGTCTTTGTTTTCTTTGAGAGTCCTTGTTTTCTTGCAATTTGGCCCATCTAATTTTGTTTTTCCCCTTTCAGAGCTGAGCGCCACGGGTGGAGGAGTTGGTGTCCAGGGTGGTGGTGTCCCCCTCTTTTGGTGTGCGGTGTTCCCTGGTTTTGGCCCCTTCACGTCCGTGCGATTGAGTGTGTGCCTGACACGAGCGTCTGGGGTGCTTTAATTTAATTTAGGTTCTTTTGGGATGCCCCTTCCCTCTCCATCGGCCCCTCTTCACCCCTGGTAAGCCTCAGCTTCTGACTGGGTTCCCCCTCCTTCCTCATCCCCCTCTTTTAAACAATTTTAAAAGTCTCTATTGTTGTCTATTTAAATAAAGATTATTATTTTTTTGTACTGGAACCACGTCTCCTGCCTGTTCAGTGACGGACCTGCGTCCTTAGTGCGCAGAGTAAATTCTTTGGGTGAAATTCCCAAAGTGGCGTTGTTGGATAACTCTTAAAGAGACTGTGAGGAGTTTTGAGTAATTACAAAAAATTCTCACTTTTAGACGTATGCCTGATCAAAATACACACTTTAAGATGAGTATCGGTGAGTTTTATAGCATCTAAATAGGTTATCTATAAATGCTACTCTTTAGCCTTCCGGTCGGGTCGGTCAGGGCCGGACTGGCCTGGATACTCAACTTCGGGGAACCAGACAATTAAAACTAGAGCAAATTTATATTATTTTATTATTTATATTACACGTCGAGATCGCCGGGCTGTAAGTAGCGATTTTTAGCCGTCTACAACTACGATACTAAGTTTTCTAAAAATTGCTTGTCGTCACACATCAAAAACTACCGCTACGTAACTAGAAAGAGATACAGTACCTTGTTGCTTTGCATCCTGTAAGTTGTTGAAAAAGAACTTGTTAAGCAATGCAGAGTTCTGAGGAAGATCCATGCTGCATTCACCACAACAAACAGACACACTTTGCTTCACGTCTCCGGTACGTTCAAGTTGTAGTCAGAAGTAGGAATTTTGAGCTCCGGTTAGGAAACTAAAACTGGAACGTCCCCAGAGGTCTGAATTTCCTGCTGGGAACTCGGTGAAACCTCGCCACCCCGAGGTGTCAATCAAAGATGGATGCCCCCAGTGTGAACAGTTATTTAGCTCCTGTAATAATCAATTTATTTGCACTTCTGACTGGGGTGTGTCGCTCTAGATCAGCTGTATACATAGTATTGTTAGATTTATATTTACAAAAATGCTGCCATAGTGATAATCACATTCTTCATACAACAACGCAGGGCGTGCTAACAGCAGCTAACAATAGCCTGGTAGATCGGCATGTTTTTTTACGACTTCAACTGGAACGCTGATATGTGGGAGATGATATCCATCCCATTTCCGAGGTTACAGGAACGCAGCATTACGCGGGCGATAAATTCTCCTCATAGCACCTTTAAGTATTGGTGTGTTCTTTAGCTGAGGGATAATTCCTCGCACCTCAAACCCCTGGGTTGCCACACATGGATTAGCGCCCCCATACTTGAGGGAGTGTTTGACACTGCATGCTCCAGTCAGAGCACTCAGGTCAACACACCAGGTACTCCTAGATGTCCCAAGAGTGAGGCTAAAAACTAGAGGCAACAGAGCTGCTCATGGTGGCTCCCACTCTTTGGAACAGTTTGCCTTTTAATATCAGAACTGCTCAGACTTTTGAGAGCTTTAAGTCTCCACTTAAAACACACCTCTTTGCGCTGGCTTTTAATAGGGGCTGAGCAGGACATACAGATTTTAACTTTTCCTATTTATTATTCTTTTTTCTGATATCTACTGTTCTTATTGTAGTTGTTGCTTTTAAGAATTTTTAATATACTTTTTAGCCATTTGTTCTTTACTTGTTCGTGTTTTAAACTGCACAGCACTTTGGTCAACTATGGTTGTTTAAAATGTGCTATATAAATAAAGTTTGACTTGACTTGACTCAACCCCCAGCATCGCCCCTGAGTGTATTGTGTCATTAGACGCCGAAAAGGTCTTTGACCGTATTGAGTGGAGGTTTCTTTTTAAGGTCTTAGGAAAATTCGGATTTGGGCCTTTATTTATATCCTGGATAAAGTTACTATATACATCCCCTGTAGCTAAGGTTCAGACCAATCAAACAATTTCAAACCCCTTTACACTAAGTCGATGAACCCGTCAAGGTTGCCCATTGAGCCCAATCCTCTTCAACCTAGCGATCGAGCCACTGGCAGTAGCCCTTCGTAACAGTAATAGTATCTCTGGTGTCTGGAGGGGGGGCACAGAACATAAGGTCTCGTTGTATGCGGACGATCTTTTACTTTTTATATCAGACCCAGCTATTTCCCTACCGAAAGCATTATCCTTTCTTAAACAGTTTGGTACATTATCTGGCTATAAGATTAACATGAACAATATATGTATCTATATGTTTGCCCTCCCTTCCAAGCTATGCTACATACTGGATGGCTACTGTGAGACTTCTGTTACGCTCTGAGGGTGGGGTAAGGTAGGGTGGGGTGGTGGGGGGGCTCTTTTGTTCCTGTTAGAATTCTTGTATTTCTATGTGTTTGTCTTCTTTGTTTGTTTACATGTTAAAAATTTAAAACCAATAAAAATATTTGAAATATAAAAATTGATATTTAAAAAACTGCAGAAGACAGGAAAAAGCTGAAGTTATGTAAAAATAGTTGAGAGTCAGTGCATCTTTGAAAGCACAAATAGAGACTGTGGAAGTATGCCCAACCTGTAGAGCGTCAAAGCTGCAGATGTGTTCAGCAGAGCTGCAAAATGTCCCATTCATTTAAATGGGAAAAAATCTGCAGAAAACATTTCTTACTGTAAAAACTGTAACAGTTACACATGTGACAAATACCAGCGCAATTGTCAGGGACATGCTGCATTGCTCAATTTTTTTCTGTGGAAAATCTAAGAAAATTTAAAGGCTGTGAAAAGTGCCAATTTCTGTACAGAAGAAGAAGAAGAAGACGAAAAAGAAGAATAAAGTCGGATAACAATATGTTGAAATGCTGAGTCACCACTTCAACAAAATTATCATGAGTGAGAGTAAGATAAAAGATTTTGAGCAGTTGACTGTACTTGGAGAGTTCTGAGAATGATTTTTATGGTAAGGCATTCTTTCACTGAAGGGTGAGGGTCCTGGAGGATGAGTAACACTCAGTTCTCACCTGTCGTCAGCAGGGTGGTCCTCCTTAAAGCCAATAGGATGTCCTCTCGAGTGGTCACTCTTCATGGACACCACCGTGCGGACAGGTGGGACTGGTCTCTTCATCCTGATGATAAAATTCATGTTTATTACCTCTGAGTAACTAAAACATGGAGGACAAAGCTCACTTTTCTCTCAGTTCTCACCTGTCCTCAGCAGGGTGGTCAGCCTCAAAGCCAATAGGATGTCCTCTAGAGTGGTCACTCTTCATGGACACAACACTGCGGACAGGTGGGACTGGTCTCTTCATCCTGATGATAAAAATCATGTTCATTACCTCTGAGTAACTAAAACATGGAGGTCAAAGCTTTCTTTTCTCTCACTTCTCACCTGTCCTCAGCAGGGTGGTCAGCCTCAAAGCCAATAGGATGTCCTCTAGAGTGGTCACTCTTCATGGACACAACACTGCGGACAGGTGGGACTGGTCTCTTCATCCTGATGATAAAAATCATGTTCATTACCTCTGAGTAACAAAACATGGAGGTCAAAGCTTTCTTTTCTCTCAGTTCTCACCTGTCCTCAGCAGGGTGGTCAACCTCAAAGCCAATAGGATGTCCTCTAGAGTGGTCACTCTTCATGGACACAACACTGCGGACAGGTGGGACTGGTCTCTTCATCCTGATGATAAAATTCATGTTTATTACCTCTGAGTAACTAAAACATGGAGGACAAAGCTCACTTTTCTCTCAGTTCTCACCTGTCCTCAGCAGGGTGGTCAGCCTCAAAGCCAATAGGATGTCCTCTAGAGTGGTCACTCTTCATGGACACAACACTGCGGACAGGTGGCACTGGTCTCTTCATCCTGATGATAAAAATCATATTCATTACCTCTGAGTAACTAAACCATGGAGGACAAAGCTCACTTTTCTCTCAGTTCTCACCTGTTCTCAGCAGGGTGGTCCTCCTTAAAGTCAATAGGATGTCCTCTCGAGTGGTCACTCTTCATGGACACCACCTTGCGGACAGGTGGGACTGGTCTCTCCATCCTGATAAACAGAATCATCTTCATCAGATACAGTGAGCCAATAATGAACTGACCTCTTAATTAATAATGAGAGGATGATTATGATGATGATGTTGGTGTAGTGATGGTGTCAGAGTGTGATGGTTGTAGATCTTCATCTCACCTCAGACCCTGGTCATGGTCACTCAGAGAGGTTTTAGATGGAGAGACCCTCTCCTCTGGTTCTTCAGGCTGGTCCATTGCAGAGCGCCCCCTGCTGTCTGTCAGCTGTGATGAAGGAGTCCGAGAGCAGAGTGTTAACAAAATCTTCCTGCAGTAGGGTCGTCAACATTTGTAAAGTAACTGCACTAACGTTTAGTCTGTCCCTGCTCACTGCTGCTTCCTGCTACTGTCTGTGGTACAGTTGGATAGTACGTTTGGACAGTGATCAGAAGGTTGCAGATCACTGCGTCAGTGGCATGTAAATGGGCATAAAAGGGCATGAAAGTGTTAGAGATACTGGTGGATAACTAATATAGAAACTCTGAACCATCAGTGAGTGAATGTGAGAGCAAATGGGTGTGAATGGGTTAAGTGTGACCTGCAGTGTAAAGCCCTGACTGAGCCCTGTTGCTTGCATCGCCTTGAAGGAGACACAAACGGGGCTCAATCGGATACGTGCTTGTCAGTCGTCCTCAGAAAGCTTTCTGGATTGAGCCACGATCGGCTCGAATGAGCTCTGTACATACTACATTAATACCATTCGCCTTAGGACTGCATTAGGCGTCCACCCTGCTGTACTGAGAGCAGTGATTTGCCACAACAATTCTGTGTAGCAAGATGAAACTGATCAATTTATAGAAACTCTACAAGGACAAAGAACATTCCTCTCTGACTCTGGGCCTCCCTGCATCATCTGGCGCCATCGAGTCTGTCGTTAATGACTGCAAGGTACCCCCAAACAGACATCGGTGTGGATGTTTACTTTTCTTCCTAAACAGCAATTGGCTGAGACCAAATAGTATGTTCGAAGAGAGTCCGTTCCCAAGTCTTAAATTATTCTTAGGTGGCACCTAAGTTGACCTTGGACCTCCCTGGACACGCAGACCCCTCACCGGCTCCAGATGTGGTCTCTGTCTAGCACAGAAAACCACATTAAATGAAACTAATTAAATGAAACAATGGACACAATCTAACAATGTAATATTTTATCCTGTCATGACAAATGCTTTCTAATGATGTGAATTGAGTGTCTTTAGCCCTAAAAATCCCCAAGTTAGGAGAAAGTTGGGTTATCACTCTGTTTTATTAAAGAATGCTTAATAATAGGATTGCTACACCTTGGGTTTTCGTTGCAAACCATCCCAAGGGCATGTTGACTGATATATCTTAAGTTAACCACCTCTATTGTGTTTAATTGACTGTTTAATACACACAAAAAAATTGTTGGGTTATTTTTTCAACCCAACAGCTGGGTTGAGACTGTTGGTTAGTTTAATTGGGTTGCTTTCATTAAATTGGGTAATCTAAATACCCAGATAGCTGGGTTATTGTAGTTGGCAGTTGAGTTATTAGCTGTTGGGTTGTAATTTTCATTATAATGTGTTGGGTTATTTCGAACTACCCAACATGTTGGGTTGACGCTTGCGCATGCGCGACCAACAGCCACCCGCAGGTTACCCCCACTCATTCGACCCCCCCCCCCCCCTCAGCTGCTTCTCTTTGCGGGCTACTACGTGCAGTACCGCCATCTAGCAGCGTCGCATACTGATAGACACCCTGAGAGACTCAGCTCTATACAAGCAAGGTTTGCTACGTGTGCACTATTCTTTCACCACAATGTTCAATTTATATTAATAAAATGTATACAAAGCACACTGTAGTTTGGGGTGCTGGTTTGCCGTAGTGGTTAGCACCCCATGTACATGCTTCTACCGGTCCAGGTTTGAATCCCGCCTGTGACCAGTTTGCAGAGTGTCTTCCCCTGCTCTCTCTCCCCCTTTCACAAGCCTATCCACTGTCTCTGTCCTATCAATAAAGGCACAAAATGCCCAAAAATATACATTTAAAAAAAAAAAAAAAGCTCACTGTAGTAACCATGTATCTTGGCTATCCGAATTCAACATGGCATGGGCGTCGGTGGTGCAGTTGGATAGTGCGCTTGGTCAGTGATCGGGAGGTTGCAGGTTCAAGCCCACCTCCGGGCGACACATGGCAAGACACTTAACCCCAAGTTGCTCCCACTGCTCCGTCAGTGGCGTGTAAATGGTCATGAAAGGGCGTGAACGTGTTAGAGGTACTGATGGATAATTAACATAGAAACTCAAAACCATCAATGAATGTGAGAGTGAATGGGTGTGAATGTGTGACCTGCGGTGTAAAGCAGCTTTGAGTAGTCAAAGACTAGAAAAAGCGCTATATAAGCTCAAGTCCATTTACCATTTACATGAGCGTGTGAAGCAGTGATTGTGAACTCTTGGTCATTTGTAGTTAACGTTAGCGATAGCTTCTTGTGGGTAACGTTGGGTTATTTGAACAACCCAACTGACTGAGTAAAAGGAACCCAGCAGTGTAGTCAAATTGAGCCTGTGGTTGGGTTATTTGAACAACCCAACTGGGTTGTTCAAATAACCCAACTGTTGATTAAAGGAAACCAACCCCACTTGTTGGGTCAAAACAACCCAGCATGTGTTCTGTCCAATATTTAACCAGTGTTGGGTTAAAAAATAACCCATATTGGGTTGTTTTTAACCCAACATTTTTAAGTGTGTAAGATTTGAATTGTTTAAGTCTTTCTTATACTTTAGATATATAGTATTTGGTATCAAATTGATCACCATGAGATTTCCCATCCAGTAGGAGTGCTTATATTGGATGCTTAATCAAAATACAACTTAATTGTGGCCAAGTATTAGTTGATAAAGTGTTGTTAACTCATCCAAAAGACCTCCCCCTGCGAGCAGCTTAAAGTCAGAGACATGTGTTCTCTCTGTCTCTTCTTGCTTCTCTCTCCTTGACCTCTTTTTCTTCCTCCTCTTCTTCGTCACCACTCCTGTGACTTTTGGCTCACATATTTTTCCTTAATTCTTTTGTCTAAGTTTTTGTGACATGCTCGTCGATAAAAGCCAGTAAGCTATAAAAGACTTAAAAGATTTACTTCATACAATGGACTTTTTCTTATTAATTTCAGAATAGTATTCGTCTTGCCAACAACTTCTTGATTTTTGGAATTAGTTACAAATCAATTTTTTTATACAATCGAGACACCAACACCCAAGCTCCAGCTTCACCTTGAACAGAACCTGCCAGTCCAATCTAAGACTTCTCTCCCAGGGAATCTGGGACAGACCAGCTTACATCGGAACATCCTCCACTGGATCCATCGCGCTGGGTAGAGTGTGTGGACTTCAGAACCAGAAAAGTCCTTCAGAATCTCCAGTATCCCCAGGACCAGTCTGAGATCCGATCATAAAAGCTTCACAAAGTAAGGCGTGGTTCTCCAGCCATTTCAGATGGGCTTGAGTGTGTCTTGGTTCAATTCCCTAATAGTTTCCCTTTTATCTGACCTCTTACAAGTAGGTTAATTCGGAAATTAATTCTCTGTAACCACTCCATATGCTTAAATGTTCTTTGAGGGTTCATATCTTCTTTCCTGATTGACAGCATCATTGATTCAGTATAACTCTGACATTTATTCCTTCTTAAGTGTTTATTTTATTTTGTTTTGTCTTATATATTCATTTTAATAAATCACCCTTATATATTTAAAGTTCTGTCTGTTGGTATTCTATTTGGAAGATTGACATCACTGCATGAGAGTTCTGTCTTTAGATTTGAGATTGATTAAACTGAAAAAGTTTGACTAAATTGATTAAACAACTGAAGTTTGACTTAATTGATTTATCTAATTTAAATGAAATAATTAATAAATCAGCTAATTAAGTTAATTTTGTCTTTTTTGTATAAAAAGGATGGTGCCCCTTTAATTAACGAGAGCAAACCTGGCTATTAAATGAATATTAATTAATTTAATTAATATCCAGTAATATCCAGAAAATAATCGCTACGTCTGAATAGTTCAAAACTGTTGTGGAGAATCGGCGCAAATCACTTCATTTTTTAAATGAATTTTTTTTAGCATTTTGTGCCTTTATTGATAGGAGAGATGACAGTGGATAGGCTTGTAAAAGGGTGAGAGAGAGTGGGGGAAGACTCTCTGCATACTGGCCACAGGCTGGATTCAAACCTGGCCTGGCAGAAGTATGTATATGGGAAGTGTCTGGTTGCTCCACCAAACTAGCTCCCCCACTGCAAGTCACTTTATGGCAATCGTGCACAATCGCCACAAAAAACGGGAAACATGAAACAGCCTTAGTTCAAAAATGTTCTGGTTTAAATCAGCCCTGGTAGAATAATCTTGCTCCAATTCTGTCAGCTGAGAAAATCCTGATGAGCATGTGCAGAAAACACCAGAGGGTGTTAACTGACAGTGTCTGAGACTAGACTCCACCCACTGAGGGTCAAAGGGCACCGTCTGTGAACAGGAGTCAGAGGAAGGAAACAGGGAAATACCTATAGTATATGGAGTAAAGATTAGCTGGCTCAGTCTGTGAGGTGCAATAATTTAGTTGAAATGCTGACTCAGCATTTCAACATATTGTTCTTCCTAAAATTTATTCTTCTTTTATTTTTCTTCTTTTTCTTCTTCTTATTCCTTCAGATTTTGGCATCTTTCACAGGCTTCAAATTTGCACAAATTTTCACAAAAAAAAAAAAAATTGACATATGCAGCATGTTCCGGAGAAGTGCGCTTGTATTTTTCACACATTAAAGAGTTATACTTTTTACAGTAAAAAATAATTTCTGCATGTATTTTTACATTGAAATCAATGGGACATTTCCGCAGGTCTGCTGAAAACTTCAGCAACTTTGAAGCTCCACAGATTGGGCATGCTTCCACCTACAGACTTCATTCATGCTTTAAAAGCTGCACTAACTTCTCAACTATTTTTACATATCTTCAGCTTTTTGCTGGCTTCTACAGTTTTTTAAATATGATTTTTTAAGCAACACGTTTTGCGGATTTCTCTGAAAATATAGCGAGTCACGTGACCCGTTTGAGCGGAGCGACCATGGGAGCTACTGCCGAAGTTCAGCAGAATTATCCTGTCATAACTTCATCAAACTGTCCTCCACAGACATGATTTATACATCAAAACGTTGCTACCCTTCTCCTCTTACACATGAAATCCGCTTCTACTAATCTGACACTGTTTTGTCTCAGTGAGCTTCAGCTTTTGCGGTATGCCGCAAAATCTTCCATCTGCGGTAATGCGATTTCTCAGCTCTGGACAGCCGAGTGCTTCACTTTGAAGCGCATTTTTAACTCGCCACTGTGTCAACATTTTTAACAGTAGAGATGTGAAATTACATCAGTCGCTTCAGCATGTTCTTGGGATACTCACAGTGCAATACCTTTTCTGATATTTATCACAGTTTAGACACAGCGAGCATTCATGTTATCAGCCTGCTGCAAGAGAATATGCATGCACACAATACACCTGGGAGAAATACCGTGCTTTCGATGACTCAGCATATTTGATCCAATAGCTGAGTGGCCAGAACTGCAGTCTACGAAGCAGGAGATCCTGGGGTCAAATCCTGTTGGGGGCAATAGTACATTTCTTCTCCATCTAGTACAAATTCTTCATTGTCATAGCACATTCCTGCTTTTCTTTGCACTCTCAACCTGATTTCACATACATTACACTGACTGGCCACTTTATTAGGTACATCTAGAAATATCACCACATTTAACCATGTTACAAAACAATTCTTTTTCTGCTTTCTTTCACAACTGCAAACAGTTTTTACTGCACTTTTCAGTATCTGCTACAGTTTCTGAGATATGACAGTTGAAGCAGCATCTACTTTCGCACATTTCTTTGAAGTTAGAGCATGGTCACGTGACCTGCACACCTGACCTCCAGTAGCTATAATTTTCTGCAAACATTTTTATTGCACATTTCACACATTTTCAGCCCTGATTTACTGCTTACAACTATTCATGTCACATTTTAAACTTTCTTTGCATTACTTTTAGCAATTTCATTTCACAGTTTCAGCAGTCACACTCAGCATTTCAACGCATTTCCTGCATGGAAATGCAAATTCTCTAGTCTAAAATGATGAGGGCACACACAGACTCGTACTGTAACATGACGCTGTTTCATCCATTAAAGCTACAAACCTAAACATGTCATGTTGTCTTGGGATGAAGAGGAAATCACTCCCATGATTCCTTGTGAACCTGAGAGTCATCTTTTGTTATTCTTTTGAATGAGAGCCCTCTAGTGGCACATGCCCTGAATTAAAGCCTGAACTGTTTAAGCCATGTGTTAATAATTAAACAGTGGTCATGATTTATGGAGCAGTGCTTGTATCTCCAAGGATATGAAGCAAAGTCTGTCATGCTTGTAGAGACTAAAGTGCCATAAAACAGACCTTTGGTCACTCTGGATGAATCACGAGGCTCCATTAACTGATAACACCTTAAGAGTCACATTATTTTATCATGAGGACGTCAAGAGTTCAGGAAAATACTGCCTTAAAATCAAAATATGAGACCAAATGATCATTCCTGTTCATGTCAAAGAGAGCTCAGATTAATGAGGATGTTTCAGGGTGTATAGCAGTTCACTCTGTAAACACTCTTTAAAAATATCTGCTCAAATCACATGGCTGACAGAGAGAGGAGTCTGCCACAGTAACAGAGCCGCCGTACAGAGACTTTATTTTAATCTGGAGCCTCACAAAAACAAAAAAAACAGAATTAAAGGAGGAAAGAGCCTCACATTGACTGAACAGCATGTCTGTTATATCAGTGTCTGTGTTTCATTTTAAAGAGCATCACTCAGCATTCACTCTCTTCACTGAACTGATCATCCAGACATTAAAACAGAGCAGAAATATTCAGACTGCATCAACACTCACCCTGTCTCAGATTAGTGTTTGTCCCTCTGCTTCAGTTAGTCCTCTTCAAATGGAGTCTGAGCTCTGACTGATATCACCTTTATTGTTTTATTGTGTTTTCACTCAAACCTGTTTCACCTCCTCATAGTCTCTCCTCCCCGTTTCGTTTACTACAGATGAAGTTAATGATCCACCTTCATCAGGTCTGTAGAAATGATAAACCAGAAAAAAATATCAAATGCCTTACACAAAATGAAAAAACAGTTATAATAATCCATGCAAGACCTTACAAAAAAACGTTGAAAACCATGAATAAAATTGACTTTTAAGTTGGAGAACATTAATAGCAGAATACAAACTAGAAGATAATATACTGTGGTAACACTAAATTCAAGCATTGGACACAAAGGATAAACAGCCTTATGTAAGATAATGAAGGAAAGCGCAGTATTTAGTTTAAGAAGGATTTAAGAGAAATATTCATCAGAAGAAAAGGATTTTTATCATTACTCACATAAAAGAATTTGTGTCGGTAACAAGACAAAATGTGAAGCAGAATAAAGTAAACAGCTGTTAGACTTGTTTAGAAGGACATATGATTCAAATAAAAATGTAGGGATTATCTCAGGTCTATACAAAGGGCCTGTAAACATTAAACACACTCAAACCTTTATATTAAAACAAAACTGTGGAAATACAAATGCATATAATTATCATGTTTTTGGGACTGTCGTGTTAAAAACTTACTGGAAGAGAACACGTAATGCAATACAAAACGTTTTTTGGAGTCATCTGCCTCTGAAAGTTAAAATTTAAGCTTTCTAGACTAATGCCTGACAGATAACCAAAGAGGGACACATTTTTGTTTATATTTTGTTGGTGGCAAAAAGGCCATGATGAAACAATGGCTTTGACAGGGGAGAAAATTTTAAGCATGTGGACTGACATTCCCATGGACATTTACAGGATGGACAGAATTACAGCAGATGTGAAACACAAGACGGACCTATTTATTTCATGACGGAAGAAATGGATAAACTATAAAATATCACGCAGGCCAGACTTTGACCTGAGATAACACACTGTGTTAAGCAATAACCACATCTCACTCCCTATGTGTTAATATTCTGGTCTCGATTTTCTTATAAAGACATATTAAGAAAACATTTTAAAATATATCATAAAAAACAAAAGTATAAAGCTAAAAATAAGTTATAGACTATAAAACAGTCAAATAAATGATAAAACATCTAAAGTGAATTAAAACACAGCCTAAATAACTCCATAAACAATTAGGAACAATGCCCACACAGCCAAGCCCACATTCTGTCAGTGTGGCCCTGATCCCTAAAAAGCCTGTTTTCACCTGGGATGATGATTTTAGCAGCTCTGACTGTAGTGACAGCTGTGGGATAAAAACTCTACTTAAATCTGTTGCTCCCTGTTTGGATTGATTTGTAACATCTACCCGAGAACAGCAGCTCAGACAGAGTGAAGTGACCTTGAGGATGTTTTTGGCAACAGGAAACATGGAGGCTATGTTTACATCGAGACTCTGTGACTTAAAATGCAAACATTTGTCCTTTGTGTTTTCAAACCAGATCCAAGTTCAGACGGAGACGCTGGAAATGACTGAAATCGCTATAGTATGCATGCCGGTTCAGTACATGGCAATGTAGATTTGCAGAGTGGCAGCACTGCTACAACAGTGTATGAAGAAGAAAACTTGTCACATACAACAACAACGAGTGGACGCACAAAGATGCAGGAGTTCCTTTTCTAGACAACAAATCTACTTGGACATCAAATCTGTCTGGATAGTTTTGTCTTTCTGGATAACTGGATTAATGTTAGTCTGTAACTGGCAGAAGCTGCTGTTGTTCCTGGAATGCGCATGCTGCCTTCATGTGAAAGAGTTCTGCGCATGCGGTGACATCACTGTTTCACCCTGAAACACTCTGACTCTGCTTTACATGGAGCTGAATGGAAAACAGGCTTCAAAGGGATCAGCAGTGTAGATGAGGGATGGACAAAACTCGTGAGTCTTAAAACATAAACCCAAACATAAACTTCCTGGTTTAAATGTGTTTCTATTTTCACCTGAACCATCAGCGCACTGACGTCTTAAATAAGAGGCTGAGGTCCCTGATGTCAGCCATTTAAGACACATTGAATTATAGCGTCCTGTCCCCAGATTAAAGTCTCACTTTCATTTACAGCTGCTCCCCTCTCTCTGTCATTACGCTCCAGATAACAGGCCAGCGACAAGCTTTCATTCATTTGATCACCGCTGTTCATTCAGCTCGTCCCCAGAGGGCTGTGGCCGTGAGCTCTGCTAAACTCGGCTGTTTTAGAGGATGTAATTACAGAAATGATCTCAAACTGACTCACAGAGGCTGAAGGAGGGTCGCAGGCACCCTGCTGAGCCTGACTCTGGAGCTCTGTGTGTTTTTGTCAAACAGCTGCAAAAATAAATCAACAGATTACAACCTTCAAAGATCCTCTGCTCTCCATCACCCCTTCTACTTCCTACAGGGTAGAGAGCGAGCGAGGGGCAAGTACTGAAGACTGAAATGAAGGAAAGGACTGAAATGAATCTATAAACCAATTCAAATAAAGGTGAGACGTGTGTAAAACATAAATAAAACATAAATACAGATCCATATTTATTTAACAAAGTGTTGCAGGGATGATGTATTTCTGTTGGCTAACCTGGCCTGCGTCAACTCTTCATTCATCTTAACGAAAACTTTGTCTTCACCGGAAAGCGTACCTGTGTTGTAACACAGCTGGTTCTCTGCAAACCTACATCGCTGGACTGCCATACATGCTACAGTGATTTTAGTCATTCCTGCGTCTTTATGTGGACGCAGGTCGCTTTTGAAAACGCAAAGGAAAAACCTTCCCATTTCTGGTGAAATGTTGTCATGCAAATGTAGCCCGAGTTCTTTGTAACCTATAGTCAAATATATGGAGTTTCCATCATGCTCCATATAGTGTCATTTTGTTAACAGAGGAGTGACATCGACCTGCAGCAGGTCACTGTTTTATCCAAACTTTCCACTGTCCTCACAGACCATGCTCCAGACTGGTTCCCTGTTCCTCTAATGTAAGCTGTGCTAGACAATGTTGTCACATGAACTAAACAAACAAGCAACCTCATGCTCTCCCACACATGGTCTCAATGCATGTTCCTCCTCAGTTCTTTTTACAAGAGGTGGCAGAGCTCCAACACATGACAGCAGCTCTCAATTAGTAAAGAAACACGCTGTAGAATCAGGATCCAGAGCGCTGCCAAGACCAATAAATCTGAAGGAATCTGCCCGAGTGACTCTGGAGCAGAAAGAAACCTGAAAACTGACTCCAGTTCACAGAGACGCATGATTACAATGAAGGGAAGGAGGTCTAATTAGAAACACAGAAAGATGGAACTGGGAAAACCCTCCCAAGACAAAAGGTTAAACTGGTTCAATATGCTGTGATGTAAGGCTAAGGAGAAAAAGGAAACCAGACAATGGAGCCAGCGACTGTTTGAGCTCAAATGAGAATTTTCATCTGACTCAGACTCTCCTTCTCTGGCTTAAAAAATCTAGTCTGTTTTATTCAGGAACTAGTATCATCAGCTTTTATGCTATATGTAAAACTGTTGATTTCTTTTTTCTTGAGAAACAAATGAACAATTCAGCGACGTTACTTTGATGCTTTTTCCTGCAGGGCTTCCCTTCGGTGGATGAAAATGTTTTCAAGCCAATCCACCCCAAACCATTTGTGTGTATTTTGAAACACCCTCTGCCAACAAAGTTCTTTATTTTAGAAAACTAAAGTGTCAACCAATGAACGAACTCTAGTCTATCAACAGAGGGTCTCAGTTCTTTTCCAAGTGAACTTGAATCCAATTCACCGTCGTCGTTAAAACAAACTGAGCCAAAGAAGGTCCAAATATGGCAAACAAACCAAAAGCTGAGCACTGTTGCTTGAATTTAGTCAAATATCACATCAGTCAGCGAGCTAACATTGCGTTGACAGACAGTACCTAGCAAAATTGTGCTACATTAGCATTGACAGAAATTATCATGAGTCCAAAAAAAGTAACAGCAAAAGTATCCCTTCTGTATTGACTTAAAAAGTTTTGGGTAACCAGAAATTGATCTTAGTCGATTATTTCTGATGATCTGGGCTTGGAAACTGATCCCTGCAAGGAAAAGAATGTGATCAACCTGACAAGAAACTGATGATCTGGAACTGGAAATGTACAATCTGGACTTGAATACTAATGAATAGGATCTGAAAATGATTGATCATGACCTGGACACTTATGATCTGGACCTGAGTGCTGATGGTCTGAACCTTGACATGGATAAACCTGAAATGCTGAACTCTTGATCGAATTAAAGATACTGATGGTATGAATTCTGAAGAAATGCCCATTGGCTTGACTTGATAAATGGGGCACAAGAGTGACCTACAACTTCATGTTCTTGACCCAGATGCCAATTATCTGGATGGATGATGTGGACTCTGATGCTGATTATCTGAGTATGGATACTGGTAGGATGGTCCTAGAGGATGGAACATTGGACATGCCATTATTAAGCTGAACCTGGACACTGATGGACTGGAACTTGACAAGAATAAACCTGATGTGGAAACTCTTGATCTTATTCTTGGTACTGATGATCAAAACCTAGATTCAGAATAAATGGCTTAGACTAGACTTGAGGGAGAGAGACAGGAATAACAGTATGCTTATGCTTTCTTTTTTAACAGACAAGTAAAGCTTTTAGTTCATACCTAGATATGAACAAAAAAGAACACAAAAAAAGAATGAAAAGGAAAAGGAAATGGAAAAAAAGAGACAAAACCAATGAAAGGCAAAGCTTTACAAGACAATGCAAATTTGCCATCACAGATCATTGCAAGAGGGAAAATCACATCATGGACTGGAATAATGCCAAGATCATCCTCACAGAGAGTAATAAACACCAGCCTTGTATCAGGGAAGCAATTGAAATCAGGAAGCATGCCAACAGGAAAATGATCCAGGAGAAGTAATAATAATAATAATGCATTTTATTTAAAAGCGCCTTTCAAGACACTCAAGGACGCTGAACAAGATTAAAAACAACCACAATAAAATCATCAGTAGAATAAAATCAACAATAATGATAAAATCAACAATAGAAAAGCACAAACAGAGAAGGACCGGTGGGGAGAGGAGGTAAGTTAATGTCAAGTGGGGTAAGCAGTCCTGAACAGGTGAGTTTTGAGTCTGGACTTGAAGTGGGCGGACATGCTGTCTCACACCTGCAGCACCGTCCTGGAGGAGCGACCAGACGGCAGGAGGCATTCGACTTGTCAAATCTGACAAGATGAATGCCTCCTGTAAGATCAGCTGACACAGACTACCATCAGATGACACTTTTGAGGATGACGGAAAAGCTCCATCAAAACATTTGAAGGTATGAGTTAAAAAACTTTCCTGTTAAAAAAGGAAGTACAGGCATATTATCCATGTAGACATAATGAACTTTCTTGGATTAATGATAATAGTAACACACATACCGATGATCTGGATGTGACCACCAGATGTTTAAAGTGAAAAGAAGGACCAGGTACTATTAAGACAAAATGGACACTAATGATCTGGACCTGGATACTGTAGATCTGAACATGGACACTGATGATGCTGACCTGATCACTTTGGCATACTAAGAGTTAAGAAGCTGATTTTGCACCATGAAAGGATCGAGTAGAGGGAGAGTGAGCAGTATAAAGGAATGTTTGAGGAACAGTCTCCTAGCTTGAACTCATATTGAGCTTCATAAATTGGGATCAAACATCATGATCTGTTTAAAATCCATCATATAACAGCAAACACATCCGTATCAGAGAATCAGCTCCACCCAAACACCTGCAGGTTAGAACAGGGCCTTCATGCATCTGTATTTTCCATCTCTGTTTCCAGGTGAACTCATGCTCCACATCCTATACAAAGCTCTTGTGTTCTCCATCTGGTCCTGATGCAGCTGCTGTTGGTTTGTTATGAATGAATCTTTGATCTGTTTATCACAAGGACAATCATCTTAATGGAGACTCCATCTTTTCTTTTTTCCCCCCCAAGGAAAAAAAAAATCACACCAAAGTGCAGAGCGTGGCATTCCAGTGAGCTAACGCTGAGCTGGTGTTTGTGTGACAGACCTCAACTTATTTAACCCTCAATCCATCTGCTCAAAAGCATGTCTAAAATCAACAGAACAGGAACTTGAAGCTTTGTTTATGGAGGACTTTGGCAGGACAATAATGCAAACTCTCAGAGGTAACCTTGTGTTCTTTAATACAATGATATTTAATGATATTGCAGGAATTTCAACCTGATGAGATTCCTGTAAACTTCTAGAGTTGGGTAATTCCTTGTTTTAAATAGTTGCAGGGAGCAGGCAAATTCCTCCACTCTGGTATTGAAGTGTGTGTGTTCCTGCTTCATGGAGCTCAGTGAGGTGAGAATAATCCTCCTGCAGGTTTTAGGTGACTGAGATGAAGCAGAGGGAAACTGAATAAAACGCTCCTATCTCACAGATCAGATCTGCAGGTTTACCCTCATGGTTCCTGAGAAGCATGATCTCCATCACATTTAAGTGTTTCTTCTTTATCAGGGAGCTAAAGAGGATCACAGGTCAGGCACATTCACTTTAAACTTGCAAAGCAGATGGAACCGTTCGATTCAATGTATGTGATCAGGCAGATCCATCTTGCCAAGTTCTGATCTACAGAAACTGTGAACAGCTCGTTAAGTGACCTTCAGAATGAGGCTGTGTCCAAAATGACAAACTAACGCACTACTCATACTAAGCATGACATCAAAATGAGTATGTAGTGTATTCACATTAGATAGTATGAAAAGATTGAGTGCGCAAGAAATACCCGGATGTATACTATATTGGAAAAAAAAATTAAGTATGCAAGGTGGGAACTAGTAACACTCAAACGCCCCATAATGCATTGCAATCCCTAAATTTACTAATTATAATGTTATTAATATCATAAATGTTAAATCGTCTTGAGACCAGTAGTATCCCTCTGCAGGCTCGTAGGCAGCACTCTCAAGAGCTGCCACACTGTCAGGACCTCACTCTCAGGACTGTCAGTTTTTCGCAACAGTGCCACCCAGTGAATTGGAGTTGTCTTGCAGGACCGCAGAAATAGGGGTAGGTTTAGGCATGTGTATATGGTTAAAGTTAGGTTGAGGCAAGTTCTTAAAGCTAAGGTTAGGTTTAGGGTAAAGGATGGGGCAGGGGTAAGGACCCTTTATCCCACCAGATGATTAATCCAAGGGGCACAGGTTAGGGTTGACTGTATCTGCACATGTGCAACTGAGGGACTGGGACTGTTGCCTGCAAGGCTGCAGCAGGACCCTTCTCCTTGAGACCGGCATTCAGCTAAAAATCAGCCACTAGCAAACTTCCTGTTTTCAAAATGAAAGCATCTTTTATTATCTCCTTTTAGTTCTTTATCGCTTCTGTAAATTTGGGCTCTTGTTTTGGAGCGGACCAGAAGTTTCTTCGATAGCATAAAGGCGCACATAATGGAATTTCTGAAAATGCGGAAATGAAATTATCTGTGTGTTTTATGGCTGAAATGGTGTGCTTCTGACTTTTGTCGTTGGAGGTTTGAAATGAATCATGGGAGACTTAGTAGTATACTACAGTGTGAACGGTTGGCATTGTAATCATACTTATAGTACGTAGTTTACAGTATATACACATGAGTACGTAGTATGTAGTATGTTAATATGTCATTTCGGACACAGTCTGAGTGTCATGGCAGCAGAAGAGACTACTTGCAGAGATTAGCATAGATGCTGACAGCTAAAAGCCCAAACAGCTAAAGCCCAACCTGCTGAAAGCTCCTTAGAGACCAGTTGATGTATGTAGGAGGCTGAAGTTTCCAGAGGTTGTTGCACGTGACCATCCGGCCAGACATTGTACTATGGCCAAACAAAGGTAGGAAAATCATCATGGTTGAGCTAATGGTGCAATCGGAGAAAGGCTACAAAGAGGCTCATGAGAGAAAGCCCACCAGGTACTAGCCTTTAGTTCAGGACTGCAGAGACAAGGGCTTGCAGGTGTGGCTATTTCCTGTGGAGATCAGGCACAGGGGCATCCAGACTAAGGCCCTGTTTACACAGACGCTGTCACTAAACACAAAGGTTTTTACTTTGCGGATTCAAACTCAATCTGCATTCAGACGCTACAAAAGAATGAGACAGTTGTAGTATCCATGCCAGTTAGGTAGATGGCAATGTTGGTTTGCAGAGAAACAGCGCTGCTACAACACACGTACAAAGAAGAAAAACTTTTCACAAACAATGGCGAGTAGACGTACGAAGACGCAGAAATTTCTTGTCTGGACAACAAATCTGTCTGGACAACAAACCAAGCACTAAAGCAGCACACAAGATATTGGTAGACGGGCAAAGCTGTTGTTGTGCCTGATATGTGCGTACAGCCTTTATGTGATACGTTGACATCGTTTTATCCTAAAACACTCTAACTCTGGTTTACACAGAGCTGCATGGAGGAGCGTTTTGTAAACTCTCCACCCTGGAGAAAAGTGTGCAGATTCAAGCACTCCAGGTACAGTTCCAATGTCAACGGGAAGCCAAAACACAATGAAAACTCCTCTGATTTGGCTGCATTTGGCCTCATGTAAACAGGCCCTCTCTCAGCTAGGTGTTTGCTGTCAGCTCTGGAAGTTGATAAACAAAGCAAAAACAGCAGCTCATAGGACGGGGAATGAGATGTAGCAAGTCTTATGTTCAGTTGGAGCAGGCAAGAGAAGGAAAGCTGGAGGTTGGAGGTGGATGGGCAGTAACTTGGCCACTATTGCCGACCAACCAACAAGAGTGTTGTGGTTGAGGGTGGAAACGCTCAGGGAAGGTTGTGTACCACCTGATGACATCTGGTCCGAGCCATGGGCAACACTTACCTATTGAGGTAACTGACTAATGCACATAGGTGTATGGAACAAATATTGGAGGTGTTTTTTCTTTACCTTCAGATGTTTAGACTGCCAGCTGCAGTCTGGAGCGTCATCTTAATGCTGTGATGTGTTCTTATGATCTGTGCTTCCCAGGCGTGGTCAGCCTGATGGAGTTAATAGGCCTTAACAGGCTAACCACGTTCCTGCCACCCTGTGATCTGGAGGAGCAAGTTTTAATCAATCAATCAATCAATCAATCTTTATTTGTATAGCGCTGTAAAGACCACTTAGGTCTTACAGAGGCCTGAATCACTCAGCAGAGGTGAAATTTATCTGTTGCCATTTTTCTTTCTTGAGTTAAAACTGGTCCATAATGTTAAGTGTTTAAGGCTACTAATGAAAGTAAAAATTGTTGGCGTCAGTCTCCATGGAAACGACTATAAATGGGGACCGGACGTGCGCACGGATGGGGGGAAAAAAGCTGTGGTGACGTCACACGCCAACGGAGATTCATGCCAGCGCTGTCAAGGCTGCGGAGTAAAGCTGTTCCTTGTGGATTATGTAATGGGAATTACTTTAAGTGATCTGACCGTTTGTGGATAAAAACCCTCCGTGGAAGCTGCTGGACTGGTATCTTCTCCAGGCGGACTGAAGAGTTTTGCGGGGTACCGTGAGTACAAAACTTGGGTGCAAATGCGACAAACTTTTCGGACTGGTTATTGTGTGAGTTGGAACTTTGAGAAATTCATCGGGGAGGTGGGTGGATAATAAGTCGTTTGTGTGGATTGTAATTTGTGATTAATACATTGTAATCGGTGTGAAAAGTGGGGAAGCGCTCGAGCGTGGGGTGGTTTCATTGTTGCCGGCGTTGTAATTAAAAAGCCGGTTTGTGAGGCCAATATAATTTCATTTTCTGTCTTTATTTCATTCCTGCTGATGTGATTGGATCCTCCCGTGACCTGATAGTTTAGTTGTAGCTTTAATCCCTTGAAAATAGGTGAATTGTTACAGAGTGGTGGCCCGTACGGGGAGCGTGGATTAGATTTACTGTCATATCAGCGTTTTTTTTTTTTCTGGTCATTATTAGCCGGTTTTTGGCTTATATTTGTCGCACCATAGTTAGACACGCTTTATGTGTGCCTGTATGAAGTTGACATTTATACCCAGTTTTCTTTAGTGAAGTTTTACGCACAATTACGCACGCTCGAGAGCGCACTAGTTAAGGTGAGAGCACAGCATTAGGCAGTTATAAAAGCACACACATTCCAAGCTGCATTCACACTCAAAGGGAATATGGAAAACCCAGAGAGCTTACTGTATGAAGATGACAGGGAGGAAAGTTTAGAAGACAGTACTCCAATTATGGACCCCCACCGCCATGTAACGACCAGACAAAATCAAAGCGGGGTAGCTGAACTCGCAAGCCAGTTGCAGTCAATGTATCTCAATGAGCCTGAGCAAGGTGCTGATACTGCTGATGAGGGGAATGATGGAAATACAGAAATGGTGATAGAGCAGTTTGAATCTTTAAAGCAGAGAGTCGATGACTTAGAGGTCAGACTCAGAGAAGCTGTGGACAGCACTCTCTGCAGAGAGGATGGACTAAGGGCAGCAGTGGACAGGGTTGCTGGTCAGCTAAAGGAATATGTTGATGATAAGCTGCAGCATTTTGATGAAATTGTTGGAGCCTGCCTCCAGCGACGGGATCAAAGATGGGCTGAAGAATTAAAAAAATCCCAGTCCAAAATGCGGTTACCTTGGAGACCAGCTGGCTTCTCTACGCCCGCAGCCTCTATGCCCTCCACCCACCAACCAACCACAGACATCACTTTCTCAGCAGCATCTTCTGTCACTGCCCGGCCACCCATTAGAATGGAGTTTCCCCAGTTTGGAGAGTCAAGGAGCTCCTCTGATGTCACAGACTTTATTGAGCAATGTGAAAACTTCTTAGCCCTCAGACCACTGAATGACGCTGAACTGGTGGGAACACTCAATGCTGTCTTAAAGGGCCCAGCGCGCAGTTGGTGGTCAGCTGCACGCCACAAAATCAGTAATTGGGCAGAGTTCAAAAAGGCTTTTCTTGAAGCTTTCCTGCCCATGGATTATCAGTCAGAGATTGAAGAGCAGCTCAGGACCAATGTTCAGGCCCCAAATCAGTGTTTGAGAGATTTTGCGTATGACCATCGTGCCCTCTGTCTGAAGTGGAGGCCAGATATGAAGGAGGGAGAGATTGTGCACCGCATCCTCAGTGCCTCTAATCCAAGGCTAGCCAGTGGGTTGAGAGGTACAGTATCCCTGAGAGCAGCTGGTGAAGGTTGGCTCCCTCATTGAAAAGGACTGGAGTAACACAAAAGACTATTGGAGCCGTGTCCAGCAGTCACATCCATCAAAAAAGTCTGCCAAGAAGACGGACCATGGTCCAAGTCGGAGTTCGCCGGCAGACATTGCTACTGCCATGGGTGAGCCGTCACTCCTAGTAGTGCCTATCCGCCTCCGCGGGTCCAAAGGTGATGCAGTTCTTGATTCTGGGTGCACTTATTCCCTTATGAGCCAATCATTGTGGATGGCAATCAAAAAAGAAGGGGAAATACTAGCTCCAAGTGAAATCCCAAAGTTTGTCATGGCCAATGGTCAAGAAAACAAAGCACTTGGTAAAGCCACTCTGCTCCTAAATTTACACGACTTCCAGGGCACGCTCAGTGTCCATGTTCTGGCTGATGACAACCTATGTATGCCACTGCTCCTTGGGCTCGACTTCATGGCCATGTCTCAGTTAACACTGAAGCCACATCTCAGGAAGTATATCATGCCAGGAGGGAAGGAGTACACGTTTCTCCCTAAAGTAAGAGTGATGCTACAGTGGAGTCACAAAGCGCCCCCTGTGAACTTTTATGTGGCTGAAACAACTCGACCTGTCATTCCCCTTCTTGAAGATCAGCCAGAAGTGGTGCAGCCACTGCTGCAGAAGTGGCCCACTGTTTGGACTGAGAAAACCGGTGCCACCCAAGTGATCAAGCATAAGATTATAACAACTGATGAGGTGCCAGTCGACGGAGAGCTTATAGGGTGTCCATTCAAAAGCAGGCCGTCATTGAAGAACAAGTCCAGAAGATGCTTGAGAATGGTATTATTGAGCCGTCCACCTCACCATGGTCCTCTCCGGTGGTGCTGACTCCAAGGAAGGATGGAACGCCACGATTCTGTGTGGATTACAGGGGCGTAAATGCAAAAACTCAGCATGACGCCTATCCCATGCCATTGGTACATGAAATCCTGGAGTCTCTGGAAGGCGCAGTATTTCAGCTCGCTTGATCTAAAGAGTGGATACTGGCAGGTAGCCATGGATGAGGAGAGTAAACTCAAGACTGCCATGACCACTCACCTGGGCCTGTTCCAGTTTAAAGTCATGCCCTTTGGCCTGCGCAATGCTGGGGCCACCTTCCAGCGCCTAATGGAAATCGTCCTGGGTGAGCTAAGCGGAAAGGTCTGTTTAGGTACATAGATGATATCATAGTTTTCTCAAAAACACAAGATCAACACATTCTGGACCTTGAAGCTGTGTTTGCCAGGCTCCATCAAGCAAACATGACATTGAACATCAAAAAATGCCATCTCTTCCAGCAACTGATCACCTTCCTCGGGCACCTAGTTTCCAGGAAAGGTCTGGAAGTAGATCCTGCAAAAGTTTCCGCCATAGCGGGATTCCCAGTTCCAACAGACCTGAAAGGTCTCCAAAGGTTCCTAGGCATGGTTGGGTGGTACCATAAATTTATTCCAAGGTTTGCAGACATCGCAACACCCCTTAACAACCTCAAAAAGAAAGACACACCCTGGGAATGGTCTTCTGATTGCCAAGCTGCCTTTGACCAACTCAAAGCCTTGATTCAGTCTCCTCCAGTCTTGGCCCAGCCACAACCTCAGCTCAGTTTCCAGGTTCACTGTGATGCCAGTGATGTGGGCCTGGGTGCTGTCCTTATGCAGACCTTTGATGGTGAAGAGCGCCCCATTGCTTTTGCTTCCAGAGCTCTCCATGGTGCTGAAGTACGTTATTCAACTGCAGAAAAGGAATGTTTAGCAGTTGTATGGGCTGTTGAAAAGTGGAAGCATTTCCTTGAGGGCACCACCTTTGATGTCTACACAGACCACAGTGCTTTGGCTTGGGCATTCAATTGCCCTAAGACATCTTCACGGCTCACACGCTGGACTCTGCGGCTCCAGGCATTCACATTTAGAGTGCACTACAAAAAAGGTTGCTGCAATGTTGTTCCTGATGCTCTTTCACGTGCGCCTCAGACCCCTGATGGGAAATTGTGCCTTGTTGTTCCAAAAACCTATTGGTCTGACATCCCAAGCTCTCTCCAGGAAATCTCCATTGCCCAAAAAATGGATTCCACCTGTCAAGAGCTAGGGCCGTCCACCAGCCAACCCAGTCCTAATCGCATCCACTACCAACTCCAGCAGGATGTGTGGTACAGAGGAGTTCCATCCAAGCATGGAGGCTACAATTACCAGTTGGTGGTCCCTGCTGTATTAGTGCCACAGTTCTTGTCCTACTACCACAACAGTCCTTTTGGTGGGCATCTGGGTAGGATGAAGACACTGCTCAAGATCCTTCAAGTGGCTTGGTGGCCGTCAGTCCGCCGAGATGTCTGGAGTCACGTCCGCACGTGCAGCACCTGTCAGCAATACAAGAGCCCCACTGAAAAGCCAGCAGGGCTCCTCCAGTCAACTGATGTGAAAGTCCCTGGAGAGATGATTGGAGTAGACTTCATGGGACCTTTTCCACTTAGCAAAGACCGGAACTCAGTACTGATGGTGGTTGTAGACTACTTCAGCAGATGGGTTGAACTGTTTGCTTTGAAGGATGCAAAGACTCCAAAAGTCTGCAAGATTTTGAAGAATGAAATTTTCACTCGCTGGGGGGTGCCGAAATTCATGGTGTCTGATCGGGGACCCCAATTTACAAGTCAGCTGCTATCCCAAATGTGTATGACCTGGGGTGTGACACAAAAACTTACCACAGCTTACCACCCCCAAACCAACATGACAGAGAGAGTTAATCGAACCCTTAAGACCATGATTGCCTCTTATGTTGGAAGCCACCATCAGGATTGGGACAGATGGTTGCCCGAGTTTCGACTGGCCTTGAATACAGCTGTGCATGAGACGACAGGTGTGACCCCCGCCATGCTGACTCTGGGAAGGGAGCTGATGGGCCCCCTTGAGAGACTTGTACACAAAGCACCAGCTCCACACACATCTGCTTATAAGACCCTTCAGAAACAAACTCACTTAAAAGAGGAAGTTGAAAGACATGTAGGCGTGTCCAAAGCTAGACAAGCCAGATACTATAATGCCCGGCGCAGATGTACACTTTGCAACCGGTAGTCTGGTCTGGATTAGGTCACACCCACTGTCCAAAGCTTCAGCAAAATTCTCTGCCAAACTTGCGCCAAGATGGGTGGGGCCAGCTAGGGTAGAGAAGAAGTTGGGACCTGTAAATTACCAAGTTCGTTGGTTGACAGATAAGTTGAAGGTGGACACTTTTAATGTGGTAGACATGAAACCCTATTTTGGTCCCGATAAGCCGCTGGCTGGGGGGGGGGGGATTGTAAAGACCACTTAGGTCTTACAGAGGCCTGAATCACTCAGCAGAGGTGAAATTTATCTGTTGCCATTTTTCTTTCTTGAGTTAAAACTGGTCCATAATGTTAAGTGTTTAAGGCTACTAATGAAAGTAAAAATTGTTGGCGTCAGTCTCCATGGAAACGACTATAAATGGGGACCGGACGTGCGCACGGATGGGGGGAAAAAAGCTGTGGTGACGTCACACGCCAACGGAGATTCATGCCAGCGCTGTCAAGGCTGCGGAGTAAAGCTGTTCCTTGTGGATTATGTAATGGGAATTACTTTAAGTGATCTGACCGTTTGTGGATAAAAACCCTCCGTGGAAGCTGCTGGACTGGTATCTTCTCCAGGCGGACTGAAGAGTTTTGCGGGGTACCGTGAGTACAAAACTTGGGTGCAAATGCGACAAACTTTTCGGACTGGTTATTGTGTGAGTTGGAACTTTGAGAAATTCATCGGGGAGGTGGGTGGATAATAAGTCGTTTGTGTGGATTGTAATTTGTGATTAATACATTGTAATCTGTGTGAAAAGTGGGGAAGCGCTCGAGCGTGGGGTGGTTTCATTGTTGCCGGCGTTGTAATTAAAAAGCCGGTTTGTGAGGCCAATATAATTTCATTTTCTGTCTTTATTTCATTCCTGCTGATGTGATTGGATCCTCCCGTGACCTGATAGTTTAGTTGTAGCTTTAATCCCTTGAAAATAGGTGAATTGTTACAGCGCCAATTCATAACAAGTGTTATCTCAAGACACTTTACAGTAGAGCATAAAGCTCTTCATTTATGGATACACATATATGCATAGATACATATATACATATAAAAATACACATATACATATATATACAAATATATACATCCAACACCCAACATGAATCCAAATAGCCAATCAAGGATCCCTCCATCATGGCGGCAAGAAAAAACCTTCTGTTAAGCAGCAGGAAATCTTGAATGTGGATCCCAGTCTCATGATGAACAGCAAATCCACACGATGCTGTGTCGGGTGTGAGGGCAAAAAGTGTGGGGGAGCATGGCAGCACCCTTGGATTACTGGATCAGAATTCGACAAGCACAGATGCTTGATCAAAGAAGAAGTTTGAATCAGAAATTGGGACAAAGATACGGTAAATAGGGATGAGGACAAATCCATGCTCTCCTACACCAAGGACTCTTCTCCAAACCATGGGATGACAAGGGCATGGGAAGAACAGCTCATGAAGAAGTCACAGAGTTCAGAACACCTCCTGAATGCTTTGGCTGATAAAAAATAAACTGAATAAGTCAAAGGGCAAAAATGGGCAAAAAAAAAAAAAAAAAAAAAGGGCAAAATGTAAAGAAAATCAGTTTTCAAAAAATACCTGTCTACGTATGAAAGTAGCCTTGGATAGAATGAGGATGGGGTGGATCAGGCATACTCTGTATGAAACACTAGAGAGTTTTTTGCACACCAGTGACAGGATGTATTCTGTCTGTCAAAGCAACTGAACATATGAACTTGAGATAAGGTAAATATGAGTTTGATTGCAGGATGGAGATCAGGCCATAGAGTCAAAAGAAACAATGAGTTGATGCAAAAGCACTTTAATGGGTTATTTTTTCTCTTGTTTTGCAACCCAACAGTTGCTTTTACAATTGTAACTCAACACTGCAGATGAGTAAACTGTAATCAAGCATTCTTGCATAAGCCTGTACCCAAGCACACATCGATCATGCACTTAAGTCAGCTTAGTGCTCTGTCTGACATGCTTTATTTCATGATGATAAAATAAACCAGACTTTAGGGAGATCTTGAATCTATGGGTAGAGTCCCTAATTCCTGTAAAGCTTATCATTTACTATCCATCCAATCAAATCTTACTGATGATGCATTTTCTTTTATTTAATTTATAGTTGTATTTTATATTATTTCCCCCTGACTCTTATCTGTTGTGTACCTGAATTTTCAGCACTTTGTGCAGTGTAAACTGCTTATTCCCTTTTATTTTCCACCCTCATTTAACTGTGCCACTCTTGTATGTTGTTTTTATTGATTTTAATTGTGATTTTAATGCACTGTCTTTTTATTATGTATTTTGTCATGTGTCCTTGAGTGCTAATAAAGGCGCTTTTAAATAAAATGTTTTATTATTATTATTACATTTATATGTATGAAAAATGGTTTTCAATATTTGTTTGATTGACTGATTGATTCTCAGCCACCTTAAGCTCCAATATCTCCAGGTGGAAGCAGCACTGTGTAGTTTTAGGGTTTTTAGGTTATTCAGTGACTATTAGCAGGATAAACGTGTTATTTTGGGACTTTTAAAGGGATTTAATGACTTCAGAATAAATAAAGGGAATCTACAGATATTCGTATTTCAGACTCTTTATTAAAGTGTCCTCTGGCTGTTTGCTTTCTCAGGGTGGTCCGCTGGTTAAACAGATTGTCCGGTCATAAAAAGGTCACCGGTTTGATCCCTGCCACGGCTAAAGTGTCCATCAGCCTCCATGTGTGCCTGAGTCAAACACTGAGTCTTTGTGTGGGAGTGAGAAGGATAAATCTCCACCTTGGACAGAAAAGATGTCTTATTTTTACTGCAACAAGCAGCTGTTGGGCCAACACCGGGCTGAGATGTGTTACATATATCAGGGCCTGGCTCTGATTCATATCAAGTCTGTCTCTGCTCCACATGGTATCGATACGCCGCCCCCCGCCATACCAAACGAGAGGCTTATTCACTTCCTGTCATTAAAGTACCTCCTGTTTAAATTAAAACTGCGGCTGTGAGGAGAAGTTCAGCCTTAATCTGGTGCCTGAGAAATCCATTTTTCATTCAGCCGCTTCTACATTCATGTCCGCAGCACGACTGAAAACAAAGAGCACATGTGTCTGTTTAATGTGAAGCAGACGTGTGGATGGAAGCAAGCAGCCTCTGTCTGTGTGCAGATCTATGAGAAATGGTTCCTAAGGGGGTTAGTGGGACACAGCAGGGGGACACTGGTGTTTTTTTTTCTACTCTGACCCAAGCTGACCTTCAAGCAGGCCTCGCCACAACAAAAGAGACAAACTGGGTGACTGTGGGGGGACAGAAGATCAAACCGGGGCTGAAAACATGAGCTAATGTTGCTAATCAGAGCTCTCCCTCAAACATGACGTCTCCTCAGTCCACTAATGGCTTTTCCTGCTCTGCGTCTCCATCAGAAAACAGCCATTTGCTGCAGTTTCAGTGATAAAATGCTTGAAGTTGCTGGTTTTGTATTACAAAGAGCTTGACTTTATTATGGCATTAAGTTAAAGCATCTGCAGCTGGTTTAGGGATCACCAAAGACTTCATCAAAAGTTTCTTTTGACTGGGATTTACAGAGTTAAGGTGGGCAAATTGTGCCCTAAGGCAACAATTAAAGGAAGAGAAGGCGAATGTTACAAATGTAGGAGTTTGGGTTGTCATAATGATGAATATTTTTCACATCAAGTGGGTTTGTATGAAATAGTCCTTATTTTGGGCTTAGAAATGTTATCCATCACCAGTCAAAACATGTCTGCCTTAAATCTGATCTGAGAAAACTCAAGACTAACCAATTGAAGAGCCTCTTGTGACCTAGAAACTAAAATCCCAACATTATCTCAGAGCTCAGGAGGTTTAACGTCTTTGCAGGATGATCCGAAGTTTATCACTCAAACAACAAAATTTGAGAGGGCAATACAAAAGGGGAGGGCAGAGAAAAAGATGTTGGCACTAAAATACTCAAAAAAAAATATGACAGGAAAAAAAATAAACTTTTTCTCATACCTCTGCCAAGGAGGCTATGATTTTGTGCCTACTTGTTAATCAGATAACTCATAAAGTTTTTGATGAATTATGAAGAAAATGGAATGCAAGGCATGGGACAAGGCAGCAGTGATTCAATCTAGATGTGGATACAAGATCCATTCAAGGGATCAAACATAGAAGACAAGAAAGTTTTTCGCATTTTCACTAAAAACTCAAAAACCTTCAAAATGGGTTTTGATGAAAATTTCTGGGATTGGTGGCCATGGTGCAAAGCAAAAGTGATTACTTTTTGGTCGCAATCAGATTTTCTGGCAGTGTGGTGATATAGTTACATGGTGTAGTTTTTATTTTATAGCGATATGCCTTTTCCAAGAGAGCCATGTCAGATTTGTTTCTGTTTGCATGGACTGTTTATTTTTTGTTTGTGTCTGTTCATCAGTTAGTTAAATTTTAGGAAATGTAGGTCATGGGACAAGGAAACAGAAATTCAAATCAGGATGAAAGATACAAGATTCATTCAAGGAATCGCAAACACTGAGACAAGAAAGTTTTTCACTTTACTAATAACTCTGAAGATTCATGATAGATTTTAATTTGATTTTTAGGGAATGTTGGACATGGCACAGAAAAAAGTGATTAATTTTTGGAGGCCATTCCAGTTTGTTGGTGGCGATTTCATTTTGCTGGTGATACGAGATTTTTGATTGATTTCTCAACACTGCGACACGAGTTAGTTTTCCACATTTTCCAGTTAAACTGAGACAACAATGTGGAGCACTTCTAGTTTTTTTTAATATATATTTTGATATGCCTTTTCTAGCAGTGTCTGTTACAGACCAATAAGCCAGAGCTGGTCCTCAGGATGCTTTTTGCTGTTTGATGTTTGTTCTTCGTCATGAGAATGGTAAATCAAAAAGTTCTTAATGGATTTTTGAGGAATTTTTTGGGGGAATGTTGGTCATTGAACAAGAGAAGAACATAGATCTTGGTGGTGATACAAATCTGAATGTAGACTAAGGAATTTCTCAAAGGATTTGTTAACAGATCTCACTCCCAAAAGTTGCAACTTTTTGAGAACAGGCAGTTTTTGACATTTTCGGTAACTCTGCTGTAACAGTGTCAGAGATCTGTGCACTTGGAGCACCTCTAGGTAACTATGATGGACTCTGGGGCTTCATAAAACTTTTAAGGCAAGAATCTGGGTGAAAACCTGCTGTTAAGAGTTCACAAATGCAGCTCACATATAATGTAAGAAACCTCTAGAACGCTGTGAGGGATTTGCTCAAAGTCTCTTTCCATCAGAAATAAGGGTGGACTGAAAAGTGTGCTGGTCACCTTTCCTTTGAACACAGTATGAAAGGAGGCCTTTGGAACTTTCTATGAGACTTAGCACTGCATACATGCATCACATTATTACATCTAGGGCTGGAAAATTAATTGAAAAATAATCAAAGTTGACATTAAAACCCTCTAATCAAATTTATTTTACTCATGTGTGAGTCGCTTGATCGCCCCCTCCATAAAGTCTGCATTCACTTTCGCCAAAAACAAAGGACGCACTGCAAACGTGGAGGAGGCAAGCGCCACTCTATCAGAAGACCTTGTAGCCTAGAAAAGTGCTGTTTCCGTTGTTTGGGCATATTTTAGATTCTGTGCAGAGGTCATCTAGCAGAAAGAAGTTAAGTATAAAACCTGCAAGAAGACCGTTAAGACGACCTTTGGTAACATCACCAATTTGTTTTAGCTTAGCACAAAATAATTGCTTGTTAATTGAGTTAAAAAATTGAGTTCAGAGCTTTGATTAACCATGATACTGAGATTAGGTGATCTTGCCCAGCCCTAATTACACCTTATATTTGGTTTTTAAAAGTCAAAATACAATATTTTCATCTGCATGTCAGCTCACTGATGAGTGCAGCAGATTTAATATCTTCAAAACTTTTAATTTGCTGCGTTGGCTCCCCAAGTTGGTGTAAAAGTGTCTCCAGGGAGAGTCCAAAACTGTTTTACCTCTGACTCTAGATCTGAACGTTATCTTTTGTGGGGCAGAGGGTTGTTCCTGTGTAAGATTTGGAGCACGATGGACAAACATTCAGTCAGCCTGACCCTTTTTGACCTCTTTCATTTTCTTTGACATTCCAGGCAGAGGTGAGAGAGTTTCTGACCACATCAGCGACTCGTCACACTCACAGCGACTCGTCACACTGTGCTTCTGCGCCGTCCTAACAGTGAACAAAACCTTATTCAAGCAGCAGGTCAGAGGATCACTGTGCTCTCAAACAAGAGCTGAGAGGACAGCAGGCTTTATCGACCTCTGCTGGTGAAGAAGAAGTACTGCAACAAAAGACAGGACCAGTGGATAATATACAGGTTATTTATTTAAAAGGAAACAACTAGTGCTGTCAGATTAAAAGAATTGAGTGATTATTTATGACTTGTATATAATTAATTCTAATTATTGTATTTTTAATCTCACTTAAAACATTGCTGAAAAAAACTCAACTTGAGGTGTTTTCATTGAAATTCATTAATTATTGTGGCAGATCAAAAGATTGTTCTTCACCCCCCCAAAAACTCAAGCACAAGAAGCCCACTGTGTAAAAACTCTCCAACTTTAGCGGCTCAACTTCAAGTGTTCTTATGAGAAACCACGATATAGAACGACAGTTTCAAGTATTCCACTGTCCACATTCAGGCCTCAAAAACCAACTCACCAAAGCCCAGAGGCAGACCTATTCAAAGGCTCCCTTTATCATTTAATTCTTGTCTCTACGAAGTGTAATATTTAAGTTCATTGTTTTGCTGATGACACCCTGCTGTACAGTTGCACCCAGTAACCATCCTGGACCTCGATAAATGTCTGGAGGATATGCAGGCATGGATGGCAACCAGCTTCTAGTTCTAGTTTCTGTCATTTTGGATCGTCTCAAAAACCTGACCATTTTCATGTAAGGATTTGGAGAAAGTCAAATGCCTTGATATCCTTTAAGCTTGAGTACAGTTATCCTTTGTATTTTGGTATCAACGGGCATCCATCAAGTGCCTACAACTGGTTCAAAGCAGTGCAGCATCACTGCCCTGCAGGTGTGAAAAGGGGATCATAACATCTACACTAACATCATACAATGGTTTTCTGTTCAGTGTGAGCTCCTTACAACACTGCATAATGACTTATGATTGCTGTAATGAAGAATTAATAGCACTTACAAAACTGATTATGCAGCAGTAACCACTTGAAACAATTCTGACCTCATCTTTCTGTCCTCACAGCTTCAGATAAGAAATATAACAGAGGATTTCTCTGTTCTTGATTATTAATGAAGAGGCTCTTTAGAAATATATCTGACAGGTCTTTCAATGCTCCGCTCTGCCCTCGCTCACCTCTGACGCCCTGTTTGTTTAGCTCCCTCTGCCCTGCACTGATGCTCTATCTCATGTTTCAGTGTTTGCACATGCTTATTTCCCACGGGTTAGACACACTAGACACACATTGTTCAACGCAGGGGGTATAGCTCAGTGGTAGAGCATTTGACTGCAGATCAAGAGGTCTCCGGTTCAAATCCGGAATGCCCCCTGACTGTGTTTATATCACTCCAACACATATAAATTGCTCTCTGAGTACCTGTCAGTCAGGTGCATGTGGAAACTAAAGCATGTCTTGAAGTTTGAGTTCTCCTGACACACTCTCTTCATGCCACATTATCAAATACAACTTACTCCAAGTATTTCGTGGTGTAGTTTGGACATTTCTTCTCTACTTTCACTTCATTTCCTTGTCTTGCTTCCTCCTCCATTGTTCTTAGATAACATTGTTAAAATCACCTGACTTTAACAATTAGTCTATTTTTTTTAAAGCTTTGTATAATAAAGCTACTGCAGTCTTCCATTTAATTTTGATTGGGTACTTACGGTAAGTGAAAAAACTATGAAAAAGCCCTGAAAACTCCTTCAAATTGTCTGTAATGGTCCAGAATATCCATACATCACAGGGAGAATGACATTATGCTTCAAAGTATGACCCAGGATCTTTCTACTATTGATCATAGATGAGAAGCCTCTCTGTCCTTGATCACCAATGATGTCCTGTTTGTTTGGCTCTCTAAGCCCCACTTACTGATGCTTTGTTTCATGTTTTAGTGTTTTCACATGCTTATTTCCTGCTGCTTTCAACTACACACAAACAACAAACTCTAACTAAGAGGGTATAGCTCAGTGGTTGAGCATTTGACTGCAGACCAAGAGGCCTCTGGTTCAATTCTGGATGCCCCGAGCATGAGTTAATAAAAAAAGTGGCTCTGATCACCAATTACCAGTCAGGTAGTTGAGGACATTAACTGATCTATCACCATTATCTAGTTTCCCCCTGACTGTGACATACTCCCATTTACCTCTGCATTAGGTACAACTTACTCAATGTTTGCCCCCCCCGTTGCCTTCAGATCTGCCAGGCTTTTTAAATGGTGCAAGCTTAGGCAAATCCCTGAGATCTGGTCTACTTTCCCTTCCTCATTTCCTTGTCTTGCTTCCTCTTCCATTGTCCTTAGATGGCTACGATACCTTAACAAGAGGGAGGGGAGGAAAATAATGAGTTGGAAATTAGCAACAATTCCTGACTCTATGTGCAGCACTTCAGCTCCATGTCTGTGATGAAACTATGTGAAAGTGCAACGTCCTCATTAGATTAAAATAAATCTAATTCTAATCCTGATAATAGAAATGTTTTGTCCATAGATCACTATGACACAGTTAAACTAAAAGAAAAGTAAAACCCCAAAAAAGCAGACTGTGAACTCTTTGAGTTATGAACAAATTCCAAACCTCCATTACTAGTCTAGTCTGCAGGTGAAAACAAATGACAAGCTCAGTTGTGTGCAAAATTGCATTTGTTGTTTATTTTTTAACAGAGCAACAGAAAGCATTTTTTAAATGATTAAAATTTCCAGACATCATGAAAACTAAAACACAGAACTAGAAATATCCCAAGTAACAATTTCAAAACATTATTACAAAAAAAGAAATGACATGAAACAGCAAATAAGGACATTGACAGACCAGTTTGGAGTTGACCTTAAACAGATGGTGCAAGCATATTTGACACAAATACAGAGATTAAGTTTTTTTTCTGGTGAAAATAATAAAAACATCAAATTTCACAACAGGATATCAGAATGTAGAAAACAGGCATGTAACAATACACAGTCAGCAGATCAGGGGTTAACAAATTTTAGGACCACAACCCAATGTAATGTTTCTGCCACAACAACTCTTGATTAACAGCATCACCAAAATCATTTTTATGTTTCTGTAATGGCTGATAAACCAGTATGTAGAATTGCTAACTCTGATTTTTTTAATCCTAAAATATAATTACTGTAATTCACTGATTTTCAAATTGTTTTTAAAAAATAGAAATAGTAGAGCTTATCATTTCTTGGTTATGGTGTTCAAATAGTTACTTCATTCCTTAACAAAAACTAAATTGTTTTAAGGGCTGAATGATGTTTTTTCCCACTTCTCAGAGAAGCAGCTACACTTTGGGTATAATAATTAGATCTGTTTAAATTCCTCATTGCTGTTCAACATGTCTGTGCAGTAACAATAACATTTTCAGCTTAGGAAGGTTTTGAAGGTGTTTTCTGATTTTTTAAGATGGATTATCAAATAAATTTGTTGAGCATCGTACCCTTTGTTTTTTCCCAGTTTTTGGTGCATTTTGGTTCCATTATTTAGGTCATTTAAGTCCTTTGTCGTTTCAATATTATTTCCTATTGTGAGGTGCTTTAGCCATTTTTCCTATATATAAATTAAGATTCAAAAATTGCAAGTGGTAACTGAAAAAAGGGCTATTTTCAGATTTTTTTTTTTATTTTTTTTATTTTTAAGCATTAAAAAGTATTTACAAAATCATCTTTAATAAAGTTATTATAAAAGATATATATTTTTATATCTTGCTGTTTAGTCAAGGTAATGGGGTGAAATTTGAATCCTGTTGTTCCACTTATGAAAAGTGTTTTCTTTCACCTTCCCCAAACAAATGCAAAACAAAGATCTTCAGCAAGTCAAACCCACCTCTCCAGCTATTATTGGTATTTGTTTTACTGCTGGTCAGACTTTGGATTTGCGAAAACAATTAAAATGAAAAAAAAGCATTATTTCAATCAAAACTGAGCAATTTTATTTTGGCACATTTTCTGCTAATGAATTATGTCCTGCCATGATTAGTTTCAAACTTAAACACATGAGGTATGCCTAATAACTACATCAACTGCCACTTCGACTATATATTATTTACGGTTGATTATCAGTCCATAAGTTCTTAAAGCCAGTCAACGTGTTGTTACTGCCTTTCAGGTGGGTCAGCTGACCTAGTAAAATAAACTTTTGATGACGCTATAGCCGCGACAACAAAGGTACAGCTCGCCACCGGACTAATTTGATGACATTTCATGGACTGTGGGTCATGGCAAAAGACAGACGTGATTAGGTATTGGTTTGTGATCCTAAATCTGGATGTTGATCAAAAATTTGCTTACTGGATTTGTTAACAATGCCAGAAAGGCAGGTTTTCTATTTTCACTTATGTAATAACAATTTTAGGGAATGTTAGCCATGACTCGAAGGACAAGGAGTTTTTGGTGGTAGATCCAAATCTAGATGTGGATAGGAATTCTGCTAATGAATCATTTGATTAAAAAAAACACATAGTATGCCTATAACTACATCAACTGACACTTGCTATATATTATGGTACTGATTTGATTACTTCCACTAAGTTTTTGCCAGCATTTGTTTGTTTCTTCATCTGTTGGTTTAAGAACAATAACAACTCAGAAACCACCGGACTAATTTGATGACATTTCATGGACTGTGGGTCATGGCAAAAGACAGACGTGATTAGGTATTGGTTGTGATCTAAATCTGGATGCTGATCAAGAATTTCCTTTTTAAGGATTTGTTAACAATGCCAGAAAAGGCAGTTTTCCACATTTTCACTTATGTAATAACAGTTTTTTAGGGAATGTTAGCCATGACTCGAAGGACGAGTAGATTTTGGTGGTGATCCAAATCTAGATGTGGATAGGAAGTTTCTTTTTGCAAAATGTGAGATAGGCCAGCTTTTCAAATGTTTCACAATAACAAGCTTAACAGTGTTGGAAAATGCTTTGGTGGAGGTTTGTGCTCTCAGAGCACTTTTGGTTATTATTACAACTACAGCTGTGAGCATTGACACTGACACTGTATTTTAAGCTTTGGATCTTAACTCCTCAAAGAAGAGATGTTTTGACTTTAGGGGCTGTTTATCAGTCTACGTAGAGAATTAATGTTGACGTATCCTTCCCCTGAAGCCACAGTTGTGTGCAGAAGTTAAGTGTTATGATAAAAATTGCAATGACTCTGGACAGGCATTGACCTCATCAGGATTGCCATAAATTGTGACGGTACACCGTGACTATTTGCCATTGTAGGTCACTGTGGGCTATGTAATAGCTGGCTTCAGTTAGCTCTGTTTGGTTCAAGTTAATATTTGTACACACATTTCACTTTACAGTTTTCCATAAATCAAGTCAGAGGTTATGCTCTGATGTTACAATTTCTTTGACTGATTGGCTGATTCACTCACTGAGTGGCAGAGAACATCTAGTGATTGATAATAGTAGCAAGAAACAGTGAATCACTTTAATTCACCAGAAAAGGGCTGTAAGTAAATCTCACAAAATTTAACTCTGTATCTTTATAATTTTGCTCAGACAAAGTGAGATGGACATACTCAAACTTTAAAAGAAGGTACGGTTTTAGCATCCGTCAAACGGTGTGCGATATGACGATATAAAATTGTTAAGGATTATAACGTGCTAACAGTGGCGTAGTTTACGTGGGGTTGGTGGGTTATGAAAACCCACGGGCCCTCTTCACCACACTGCAGAGGATTTATTTTTTGTTTGTTTAAATCCGAGGCAGAATGAGCGCAGCAGCTGCCTTCTCTGCAGCAGCAGGTTAGCACAGAGTGTAACGTGACGTCAGACTGGGTCACTGTATTATGTTGCATATTAAGGGGGGGAGACCCCTGCCGATTTGAGCTGATCCATTGGCCCATTGAAATGTGATTGACTCAGCCGCGTATTGAGCCAGACCGAAAACGAGAGATGAAAAAAGATGAAGAAAAGACAGATGCCGCCAGAAAAAGCCGCTAGTGGAACGGAAAAACGCATTGCTCGAAAAAAAATATTTAAGAGAAGATGCAGCCAAATGCACCAAACTTCCGGATCTTTTCCGCCACAGTGGGGTCCTCACTGGGGCGGAAAACATCCGGGTGGTGGCCCAGGCCAGAGACGATGCGGGACCGAGCACGGCAGCAGGTAGACATGCAGGCAAACATGCACTGTCTACTGCAGCGACATGGTGCTTCATCATCTCAACCACACAAACACAGCAATTTCACCCATATAAATGGAAATTAACGGCTATTTTTAAACTGATAAAAAGTGGTTGTAAACAATGATGGTCCACATGTAACGGGCTTGCACTTGAGAGTGTTTCCCATACTTTTGTTAACTCATGATTATCATTTATTATTATTATTATTATTATTATTATTATTATAAGTTTCAAATCTGCTTTTGCTTCTTCTGGACCATTTGACTGTGCTTGCTTATAATGCTCTTCAGTGCTATTTTAATTTTTTTCTGAACTCCACCACTGCCTGGGCATGACATTTCAGGCCTCAGAGGTGATCGTTTACAGCTTTGCCATTCTGTATGAACAGAGATCATTCTGTGGTGTGGACAGAATTGTCTCTGACAAAAATATCCACTAAATACATCCATAAAATAATCCATATATGCGTAGCCCTGATAATTGTTCAGGGCACAGACAGAAAAGCCATACATTATAAATCATTAATTTTCTTTGTCAATAAAAATGAAATCCATAGGCTTTATTATAACATTTATTATTAAGGATATATTGAGGGAGAGCATGAAAGTGAGGCAGCATTAGGTGCACAGGCAGAGCGCACTTTCAGTCACCTTAAACTGATCAAGACTTATCTGCACTCAAAAATGAGCGAGTCTCGCCTCTCAAGCCTGACATTACTTTTCATCCAGAGAGAGATGTCTGGGAAGACTAACTTGGACAAGGTTGTTGATACATTTGCAAGAATGTAAAAAAGAAAAACATCTCAAATAGTTGCAGTAATGAGAGGTTGTATTCAGTATTTTACATTTTTTTTATTTTACTTTTTTTCTCTCCTCTATTGTGTGCAATGCGGCATGCCAAACATGCAGGCCCCTTTGACACATATGAAAACCCATGTGGAATACATCCCAGCTACGCCACTGCGTGGGGATGAAGCAGAAAGATCGTCAAATCGTGTGTATGGTCCTGGCGCTCTCAGGGTGAAAACATTCACTTCTATTGCAAGCCCATCATCTCTCTCTCTCTCAAACAAAAAGTTTAGAAGTTGAGAAAGCACATTTCTACAAATGTAATACAGCTATTAAAAATTGACAAAACACAGCGCCTGCTTCCTCTGTCTCTCCGTTTTACAGCAGGGCCAGCACACACATGCACGTACACACAGCCCTCAGTTACCATCCAATCAGCTGCTAGTATGCAAATGAGCCCAGAGAGCGGTGGTGTGGTGTCAGGTTTCAGCACGAAGCGGTTCAGACTGAAGACACAGTAAAACTGCTGAATTCATCTCAGAGATCATCAGATAACTAGAGAATTTGCATTTCCATGCAGGAAATGCGTTGAAATGCTGAGTGTGACTGCTGAAACTGTGAAATGAAAGTGTTCAAAGTAATGCAAAGAAAGTTGAAATTGTGACATGAATAGTTGTAAGCAGTAAATCAGGGCTGAAAATGTGTGAAATGTGCAATAAAAATGTTTGCAGAACATTATAGATACTGGAGGTCAGGTGTGCGTCGTGACCACGCTCTAACTTCAAAGAAATGTGCAAAAGTAGATGCTGCTTCAACAGTCATATCTCAGAAACTGTAGAAGATAGTGAAAAGTACATCAAAACTGTTTGCAGTTGTGAAAGAAAGCAGAAAATGAATGACTGTTTTTTAACATGGTTAAATGTGTTGATATCTGTAGATGTACCTAATAAAGTGGCCAGTCAGTGTAACGTCCAAAGTAAGGTTGAGAGTGTAAAGACAAGCATGATTACGCCATTATAAAGAAGGATCTGTATTAGCTGGAGAAGAAAAGTACCTCTACTAGGAATTGAACCCCAGTTTCCCGCTGTACTATCTATTTATCCATGGGGTTAAATATGCCAAGTCACGGAAAGCAGGCTATTTCTCCTGAGCACAGCAGCTCAGCACTGATAACGCTCGGTACTTCCGGGTAAACGAACGCTCGCTGTGTCTAAATCGGGATAGATATCAGGAAAAGGATTTCACCGTGAGCTCCCAACAACCTGCTGAAAAATTCTCATGTCTGTACTGCTTAAAATGTTAACACAGTGGTGAATTAAAAATGCGCTTCATTTGGCTGTCCGGGTCTTCGGTCTGACGCGCTCTAACATGAAGGATTTCCTCAAAAGTTGGTGTTGCTTAAAAATTCATAATTAAAAAAACGTAGACGCCAGCAAAAAGCTGAAGATATGTAAAAATGGCTGAGAAGTCAGTGCATCTTTTAAAGTACGAATGAAGTCTGTAGGTGGAAGCATGCCCAAGCTGTGGAGCTTCAAAGTTGCAGAAGTTTTCAGCAGAGATGCGGAAACGTCCCATTGATTTCAATGTAAAAATACATGCAGAAATGATTTTTTGCTGTAAAAAGTATAACTGTTAAAGCGCACTTCTCATGAACATGCTGCATATGTCAATTTTTTTCTGTGAAAATCTGTGCAAATTTGAAGCCTGTGAAAGGGGGCAAAATCTGAAGGAATAAGAAGAAGAAGAAAAAGAACAAAATAGAGTTTAGGGAGAACAATATGTTGAAATGCTGACTCAGCATTTCAACATAATTAATAAATAACAGCAATAACAAGTAAACAAAGTGATGTTAAATATCATTCTAACATCTATATTTGTTCAGTCCTTTCTCCTGTTGAAGAGGGGTTTCTCAGTCAGACAGGTATAGAAATGAGTGTCCGTGTCAACTGAGGACAAATGACCAGACTGACAGCTCCCGACAGTATATAAAAGAAGCCAAAGCAAGAGGAAAAATATATAGAAAAAAAGTCATAAAAATCTTCTGCTCTATATGTTATTTTAAATTGGTAAATAAATTTGATTTAGATTAGATTTTGATTTAAATTTAAATAAATTAGTTTGCGAACTGTTTTTCATTATTTACCTTAGTTTTAGTTTTGTAAATATTGACTATAGCGTGTTAACACCTTAAACATTAGCACCTTTTTATTGAAATATTTTATTTAACTTTAGATGTTTGTGTTTGAAATGTAAAACACTTTAAGCACTTTTATTTGGAAATGTTTTATTTTGCCTAATATTTTAGTTTGAATTTGTCAATTTCATTCAGTGAGGCACTTTAAACGCTCTGTTTTTCTTTTAATATTTAATTTTGCTTCAAATAAAGACAAGTATTTCTTTACATCTTATTCTTGTTTTAAAAGCATTTATGTCATAAAAGTTATGGAGAGTGATAAAATTGTGACCTTATGGTGTTAAAGGTGACACTGAGAAACTGGGTGCACCTAATATTAGTACTGTTGCACCTTAAAAAAATGTAGGCGCATTATTGCAACCAATGCAAAAAGTTAGTCTGGAGCCCCTGCTTTAAGAGATAACCAATTACTTAAGTTTGCATTTATATTTGACCCTTTTCAATAACCAATTTCTTTTTATGTTGAGTTCAGCCATTGTAGTTGGGCTTTTCTGGGTTTCATGTCAGATACAAGCCTGATGAATATTCTGTCATCCCCAACTTCTTATTAATTAAGACACTATATTTGCCTAATGAAAAAATAGAAGTAAAACCAAAATCAAAAGGACAGGGAGAAGTGGAGTGTACATTCATCATTACCCGGATGCATGCAGGTTCAAGTTATAAATCAGCTCAAATTTGTCATCAGAAACTTCTCCAAATGTTTCAGTAACATCACGGCCCATGGAACACATCAAGTAAGAACAACTGCAAACTTTTCAGCTGAATTAAAGTATTTGACAGATTTGACCATGATGTAACATTAACCTCTACACAACAATAAAGGAAAAGGGTAAAATCCGAAACTGATGATTTTTCCAATGATTTTGCAACACAATGTGTAATTTTTAGAAGTTTTATATTTGGATTCAATGCTCTCTAAAACATAAAAAACCAAAGAGCATTCACAGTCTAATCTTTTCATGTTTTCTTACTTTAATCTCATAGGATTCTAAGTTATTTTTTTGTTCAGTTTAAGTGTTTTTCTAATTTCTAATTTGTGGATGGATGCATGTATGTCTCAGGCTTCAAAACAAATAAAAAAAACCCCTGAGGTACAAATAAAGTCACCTTAAGCTTAATCTGAATCCACCCTTAATGTGTCATCCTAACCCATGAATGACCTCATAATATGTTGCATTTTTTGTCCTCTGCTAAAAGTTTCTCCAGCAGATCTGATATTTCTTTGTCATGTTTATCCTGAATGGCTTTCATTTCTTCCTCTGCTCCCTCTTTTATTTCTTCTTCCTGTTTTGCCAGTAAGTTTCTAATTTTGCGTAAATTTCCTTTCTTTTTTGTCACAGTTTTCACCATGTGGATGATTACAAGCTGGTGTTTTTTCTTCAGCTCTGCTTCTTTTTGGTCATTAAGTGCACTCAAGAGATCATACTTTTCATCTTGGTCTTTTCTCTGCTTTTCCAGGGCTTCGTAGTCTTGACTGTGTTTCTCCTTGAAGTCATTGAACTCCTCAGCTTTCATTCTGGCCTCCTCTTCATAGGTTTTCTTCAGGTCCTCCATTTTTCTCTTGTAGTCCTCCTCCATGGCTTTCCTCACTTGTTCCTCTTTCTGCTGTCTGAGTTTATCTTCCTCTTTTCTTTTCTTCTCATCATTCTCCTTCTCTATTTTGTATTCTTCCTCAAGATTCTTCAGTTTAGTTTGTTCCTCAAATCGTATCAGCTCATTTTCCTGGAATCGAATCTCCCACCAGTCACTGAGCTGTTTCTCAAAGTTATCTCGTTCATTTTGCAGTTCCAGCAGCTTTCTGTCTATCGTTTGTTTCTCCTCTGATTCAGCCTGAATCCGTCTCTCTTGAGCAGCAAGCTTCTGACTCAACTCTTGTCTCTGAGTTTCGTCCTGTTCCTTTCTCCTTCTCTCTTCTTCCTCTCTCCTTTTCTGGTCTTTCTCTCGCTCTTCTCTTTCTTTGTCGAGGTTTTGTTCCATGTCATCTAGTTGTTTTTCTCTCTGCTTTCTCTGCTTCTCAGTTTCTGCTATGTGTTCCTCTATTTTTCTCTCCATTGCCTTCATTTCCTCTTCATGTTTTGCTTTAAGTTTATCCAGCTCCTTCTTCATCTCTTCTTCCTTCTGCTTCAGGAGTTTCTCCATTTCTTTCTTTATAGCTGCTTCAGCTTCTTGCAGCATCTCATTGGTGTAGTGTCTGCCTCCATTCTTCTTCACCATGGCGTCAATCTTTGTTATCAGCTCACTGACTTGTGTTTGGTTTTCATCATCTCGGTTATCGAACAGGTGGTATCTCCCTCCACAGTTGTCAATGAGATTTTTAAAGGAATCCGTACATTTTGTTTCAATGTAGTCTTCAATGGTCATTTTCTCATACTTTAGCTGATCTCCTCCAGTTAGAAGGACGATGGTGAACTTTTCTGCATTCTGTCCAAAGCCTTCCTCGATTCTTTTTAGAGTCATCTCCTCTTCCTCTGTGAATCTTCCAATGTTCAACACCAGCAGGAAGACATGTGGTCCTGGAGCCAGCAGACTGATGCATTTAATCATCTCTCTAAAAATCTTGTCATTAGACAAAGTTGTGTCAAACAGACCAGGAGTGTCAACCACAGTGACGGAACGGCCATTCACCTCACCATGTGCTTTCTGACAATACCTTGTGACTGATTTTTGGCCAAATTCTGCCTTGAACTCCTCTCTTCCCAGAATGGTGTTTCCTGTAGAGCTTTTTCCACAGCCAGTTTTTCCCATCAGGACAATCCTGAGACTCTTTGGGCTCTGCTGCATGTCACCATCTGAAAAACAAGGAAGCCTTGAGTTCAAGATCTTGTCAGCATAGTGTCAGAGAAAGAGCAGAACTTGAGTAAAGCGTTTTTAAATAGAGGAAGTGATTCAATTAAAGCCTACTTAAAGATTAAAACAAAGTCAATACATAAAGCCAGTAGTATTTTTGATTAAGGATAAAGAAAAACAACAACATAGAATCTTAGTTTGAATCGATTCGATTCGATATTACAAGGTCTCAAATCGACTCAATTCATGATTCAATTTGATATTTAATCAGTCTGGGATATCTTAGTTAAAATAGTGCTGTTCATTTAAAAAGTGACCTTTTCACCTGGTACATCATGAAAAATTGTTTTGACATTAAGAACTGAACCCAAAGCAATTACATTAAACTTATATTAATGATATAAATTTATGCTTCTTCTGCATATTACTTGTTTTTTGTGCAACTCTTCTTTCGCTTCGTGCTTGTTAAATCCAAAATACTGTACATAATCAGCTTTTAAACTTGTCAGTGGTGCCCATATAGTGCTTCACCATGTTTGTTTGCAGTAACATCTCATGAGATCTTGTTCAGTAGAAAGCAACGCTAAACGCTGATCACACCAGACTAGCAGGGTCAATATCACAGGCTGCTTCTCTGCACATCCAAAGAAGAAAAAACTACCCAAGTTAAAAGATCCATCTTTGGATTTTATGGATCGATTATGAGCCTGTTAAAAAAAAAAAAAAGATTAAAATCAATTAAATCGATTTTTTTAAACCCAGCCCTACTGTCTACATCAGTTCAGCTGAGTTGCAGCAACTTAGCAGTTTTAAGTTCCTGGGAATCAATACAACAGAGAACCTGCCATGGACTTCACCTGCCTCTGTCCTGGACAAAAAAAAAGCTCAAAAATGGCTGTATTTCTTTAGGAAATTAAGATTTAGATTAGATTTAGATTTATTGGTCCCCAGAGGGGAAATTCGTTTCCACCACCTGTACATTACAAAGGGACAGCAACAAACAACAACATTGCATCTCACAGACAACAGCAAACGACAAAGGACATCATACAAGTCAGTGCTGTCACAGCAGAGCTTGCGCCATCTTGGACCATTTCCAGGCCATTAAAGAAAGCAAAATTCCCATGCCAAGTTTGGGTCAACAATACAAAGGACCAATTGAAAGCATCCTGACTGGAAACTTCATGAACTGGCATTGGATGGAAGTCCTGAAGAGCAGCTTCTTCCCTCAGGCTGTGAGATTATGGCACTATTTACAATCCTCTATGATACATAATGTTATTATCTTTGCAAACATTTAACCATTCAAAAGGACCACACTTTCTTTTCATTGCATAACCTGCTGTATAATAACCAATAAACTTTCCTGTAGCCTTGTATCTAACTACACCACTGAAATGTCAGGTCATGCACAGGAGCATATAACAGCTACTTGCTGCATTGTAACTAGGGCCTTGTATTTATCTGGCTTCATAGCCATCTCCCAGGCATGTGCCAGGCTCATGTTCCTGCTCCTTCTCTTGAGGTATCGTCTGAGCTGAGCACCTCAGAATGTAGTGCATCAGTATTGGACTAGAGTTAATGCCAAACATACTCAAAAATATTTCAAAGGGAAGTGGGCATGGAAGAATCCAGCCAGCATCTCTGGCCACTAGTCAGTGTTCAAGCCTTATTAGAGAATAGCAAGACCAGGAGGACCAGATAACCGAAGACTTAGACTTTCTGCTACATGTTCAGATACTGTGAGGGTCAAACCACCTTATCCAGGGATCTCATTGCTCCATAAGAGAAGTTAAGTCTGTGATTGACCTCGATCTCACTGTTATCTTGACCAATGAATCACAAAGTCAAGGTATGTTAACTTGAGTAAAATCTGTAACCCTTCTTGTTACATCAGCTCTTTGGTCTCTAAAACATTGATTACTAGTATCTTTTTATTAAATCTATGTTGAAAACAAAAGTCATCATGGATCTACTTACCAGTTCTGCTCGTCTGTTTGAGGTCCATCAGCTCAGCCTGTTGTATGATCTTCTCTATCTGGGCCTCTGCAAATGTCTCTGTTGTGTAGCTGTGTTTAGTCTCAGCTCTGTGTTTCTCCAGACGGTCCAGAAGATCTGAGATCTGCTTCCTGTCTTTGATGTTGAGAACAAAATGTTCTCTACACCTCTGGATGAGCTCCTGGAAGTCCTTGTTTTTCTTCATAAAATTGACAACTGCTGGAGCTGAAGGATCTGCCTCCACGGTGAACAGAGTCATAGTGAAGGCCTTGACTTGAGAGCCAAATGTGTTCATGATGGTCTCAAACTCTTTCTTGTCTTCTTCAGCGAGTGGACCCACAGGTAGGACCAGTATGAAGGCATGGACGCCCTCAGGGTCACAGAGGGAGACAGACCTGAGGGAAACTCTCATCACAGCCTCCAGAGGTCTTCCATACAGTTCAGGAAGCTCCACCAAGGAGACCTGACGTCCACACACTTCTGTGTTGTGTTTAACACACTCTGATGTGCCAGAGACTGGAAGAAGATCAGAACGACCTAAAATGGCCCCTGCTGCTGAGGTCTTCTCTGCTCTTCTGCTCCCACACAGAACAATGTTCAAAATTCTCCTTGTATGCTTGGACGCTTCATTAAGGGTAAGAACAGACTGACTGTTTCCACGTACAATGCTCTCAATCTCTGTCATGAACAACGAATGGTCTTCATAAGTCATGTGGATTCTTTTCTGACACTTTTTAGACACTTTGTACAAAGGAAAGTTTGTGTCATATCCTTTGTGTGTTTTGATGAGTATTAAGTGTCTGAAGGCATCCTGATTAAACAATCTTAAGATAAACTTCAGAGTTTTTCTGTTCTCCTCAGTGAAATCAGGATTTACGAACAGCAGTAGGACATTTGGTCCAGGTGAGCAGAGATCCACACAGTTTCTCATATTTTGTATCACTGCATCCCTTGGAAGATGAAACATATCTGGAGTTTTAACAACAATTAACTTGTTTCCTTTCCAATCTGTAGAAAATCTTAAGCACTGCTTGACTGCTTGAGGTTGCAAATCTGTCCCTCCAAGGATGAAGTTGATGAGTTTGGTTTTTTGGATTTCATCTTTTCCAAAGATCACAATCCTAAGGTCAGATACTGTAAGACAGAATTAGTGCACAAAGTTAGAGTAAGGATCATGGGTGTGTGTGTGAAGAAAGGTTAAGTCCAATATTTTCTGGGTTCCCTTCATAATATTTAGTGAGCCGACCTAAACTGCATAGTGTCAGGTTCTAAAAAAGCACAAGAAAGAGCGCTATTTACGATTGTGAAGTGGAAGGGTTGATAACATCAAGTTCCTGGGATCGCAGATCTCTGACAGTTTCTCCTGGTCAAGAACACTGCTGGACTAGTGAAGCGAGCACAACAGAGAATGTACTTCCTAAGGAAACTCAGACAGGCCACACTCCCACCAGCACCCTCACCACCTTCTACAGGGGGCAGTGGAGAGACTGCTGACTTATGCCATCTCCACCTGATTCCCCAAAAAGCATTTGGGTTCTCTGAGCATTCAACCAGGTGGTTTGCAAATTACCTTTCTGGCAGAAACCAGGCTGTTCAGTCAGAGGGTGTCACAACTGAGGTTCAGTTCTGGGGCCGCTCTTGTTTATTATTTACATCAACTGCCTGGGTCAGAATGTTCTAAATTTTCATTTTCATTTCTATGCTGATGATACTGTTACTGATTGCTATGCAGCTACACCTGCAATAGCTTTTATCAATCTTTGGCATGCTTTTGATCAAGTCCGAGATCAGCTTAGGCAGCTGCAGCTTGTTTGCAATTTAGAGAAAACTAAACTCATGTTGTTTTCATCTTTAAGAGCAACAAAGGGAACACTGTCGGAAAAAATTGTTAATATTAACGGTCAACAAATTGAACTTGTATCTGCTTTTGAGTATTTGGGGTTTTACTTGGTGAAAACTTGTCTTTAAAGAGCATATTCAGCATGCTGCTAGAAAGCTGAAGGTTTCATGCTTGTTTCTCCTTTCACTATGCCAGACTAGGATGCCTGTAAAGCATTTCTGTCCTCAGCACAAGTCATTTAGTTCCTTCATTGCCCCACAATAGCATTCTTAAAATCCTCATTTTAGTCCATTATCAAGCTCTCATTGAAACGCTCGGATCTCAGGATGACCTAAAGTTACCTCGCAACGTCACAGCCCTTTGTGCTCTGATCGGTCAGTTCTATCGGGGGTAGAGCCAGCCTGTCCTTCTTCTTCTACTGTATTTTCCGGCAGGCTCAAAGCAGCGACCGCGTATTGAGTCCCCCTACAAGCCAGAGCTGGTAATGAGTGAGTGTGAGCTAGGGACCTATATACTGCTGCTTGGTGGATGTGTTCCTCACTAATGGTTGTGAGGCTAAAGGACATCACAGAGGAGGAAGTGTTTTATCAGAATACTACAATAAAAGAAACGTAGCTTGTGTCATCACGATGATTTAAATCTTGTGGACATCTCGCGATGACCTGTCTTCAGAGGCATCAAATCTCGTTCTAGGATATCAGAAGAAATGCAATATCTCATTTTTTGAAAATTAAGGGGGTGTTAGGTCTTGTTTTCAAATTTATTACATTATATGTAAGTATTAAATCATGCTGATGCATGATATGTCTCCTTTAACCTTTCGAAAATATCCGGACCTAAGCCAACTCATGGCGTGTGTCCCTCCGCTAAATCACTCTGCTGTAGTTAGCTAGCGGCTTTGAATGCCTGTTTTAGACTAATTAAAAGCACATTATAAGACAAATATTTCTGAGATGGGTTTTTGTGATGTTTGCCTTGATGCAGAAACAGATGTGCATCATCTAGAACTCAGCTTTCACCATACTGTCTGCGTAACGAGGGCATGCGGTTACATCATATAGTTAATGCATCTCTCGTTACCTGTTACCTGACAGATTGTTATGATAAACAGCCTCCTCTACTCTGCTTATTTGTCTCTGACAGATCATTATTACTTACTTTGAGCAGAAACTGTCATTAGGTCCTTCAGGTTTGGGACGTTTTTCCAGTTTATCTTCGGGAAATTGAAGAATGTCCACAAAACTCCAAGAAAGGAAAGTCTGTTTGATGAGTAATACTGCCGTCCATATCACCTATTCCCAGGTCAAACATTTGCCCCACTGTTTATTTCTGACTGTTTCTTGATGTCCAGTGTCCGTGGATGTTTCCTGTTTTCATCTTGGTCGGTTCATCTCAATATTCAGCAGCTCCTCCTCTGATAACTCCAATTCATACAGGTATCCTCTTGACTCCACAGTGAATGGAACTTCATCAGCGCTGTCATAATCATCCCTTTTTTTAATTTCCTGCATTGTCTCTTCCTCACACCGCAAACAGTCAAAACAGAAGAGTTATGATACATGATAAAAGTTACACGAGGTTTCCTGGAGGTTTGTGGACATTCTTCAATTTCCCGAAGGTAAACTGGAAAAACGTTCCAAACCTGAAGGACCTAATGACAGTTTCTGTTCAAAGTAAGTAATAATGATCTGTCAGAGACAAATAAAGAGTAGAGGAGGCTGTTTGTTGATCATAACAACCTGTCAGGTAACAGGTAACGAGAGATGCATTCACTATACTATGTAACCGCATGCCTTGCTATGCAGAAGAACACAGTGAAAGCTGAGTTCTAGGTGATGCACATCTGTTTCTGAATCAAGGGAAGCATCACAAAAACCCATCTCAGAAACATTTGTCTTATAATGTGCTTTTAATTAGTCTAAAACAGCCATTCAAAGCCGCTAGCTAACTACAGCAGAGTGATTCAGCGGAGGGACACACGCCATGAGTTGGCTCAGGTCCGGATAAACTTTATATTTCCGAAAGATTAACGCACTTCAAAAAAATTCATATGTAACATACTCTTAAACTGTGGTATTACTTTTTGATTTGAGTTTTTGTAGGCGGAGCCTTTAAATTTGGTACGGTACTTTTCCATTAGCGTCATTTCTTTGTCACAGACTCTTACAGACTGTGGCTTTCTGGTGGAGAGAACTTTCTACTGTATCTAATGTTCTTAGTGGCCATATGGAGCTCATACAACCCCACTTCAAAAATACTGAGCTGTCCCTTTAAGATTTTGATCAGGTCTGTATACTGTGTGAGAAGTCCAACTTCTACTTTGTGAGATTCTAACATTACAACACTCTTGTTAACAAATATGGCATACATTGTGTGACACTTCTAGTTTAACAAAGTATACATTATAACAATTGTAACTAGATGAGTCATTATTTTTAGAAATATAGATTATAGGAGGCAACATCTATTTGTATACATAAGGCACTTAGTCGGTAACATATCTCATGAATCCCTTAAGCACATAAACTTGAACCCCTTATTCCAGCATTTATTGTAAAATTCCAAATAAGAATAAGTAAAATGTAGTCTTAAAGATATATAACAATGAACAGATGACCATACATATACAGTGAATCGATTACAACACTGATTACAAAGTAAAATATATAAGTAACTAGAAAGCACTCGGAGAGCGCAGACCTCCGCCAGCGCCACAGTCCTCAGCCATATTGTCATTTTGACCACAAATATTACTCCTACCTTTATTTCATTGAAATATTTAGATTCCTTGACCATGAAAACATACCATTAGCAACTGGATTCATAATGATATCTATTTAAAGCTGTGGTCTACGATTTGAAACCGCAGCCTGCCCTCCTTCCCTCACCTCTCCCCTCCGTGTTCCAAGATCCCGCCCCCAGCTCGTGACGCCTCATATAGCCCCTCGGACAGAGCTACGAGCGATTAGCACAATATATCAGCAGCAAACTCAATCAAAAACAGCTCAGCTCAACTGAAAGTATCAAACACGACAGACATCTCCCTTATAACACACAGCAGTAGCCATTTCAACTGGACCGGCGGCAATGCGGGTCTGGCGCCGCCAGAGCGGAGCGGAGTGTGGGGGAGGATTAATCTTTCTCAGCCTGTCCTCCCCAGCTCAGCTTACAGTGCAAACGATTAGCGGCTAACAGGCTAACCCGCTCCCCTACAACTTATTAGCCCGTACAGGCACAAACTAACCAGAGTTATTCAGCAGACATCTCACACTGTAGTAAACAAAGCCATTACCTGATCAACCAGGGGCGAAACGGCCGATGCTGAAGGTCTGACGGCCGGCTGAGGCTATTCGTTAGCCGTTAGCCCGCTAACAGGCCTCCACCCGCGGGCAGAGCTCCGTTGGGCCCGCGGGAGAGGGAGGCGGATTCCCGGGTTCGGCGCTAGGCTTCCCGGCTCCATGATAGTTCAGTAGCTAACGCTGCTAGCTGCTCACCGGAGGTAGAGGGAGGAGGCGGGACCATGGGCATGATGCTGCTGCGAGTGAGGGAGACGAGGGAGAGGAGAGGAGAAGGGTGGTCTGCAGCCAGACTGTCTTGGGAGAGGGAGGCGGATTCCCGGTTCGGGCGCTAGGCTTTTCCGGCTCCATGATAGTTCAGTAGCTAACGCTAGCTGCTCACCGGAGGTAGAGGGAGGAGGCGGACCATGGGCAAGATGCTGCGCATCATGTGAGTGAGGAGACGAGGATTGGATGGACTCATGGACTAACTCACGGACCAATTAATAGTTGCAGGTTCTTAGGCTTGATTGGTCAGCTAGTATGCAGCTTTTCAGCGGATATACTGAATGGATTTTTTTCATTCTTTTTGGTCTTTATACTGTGTAGATAGGACCATAGGACCATAACAGCCTTATAAACAGTGTTATTAATATGTACAAAGCTTCCAAATCGTAGACCATAGCTTTAAGTTCAGTAGTTATTCACAGAAATCACATTTTTCGCCATGGCAGCCAGATGCTGATTCGGATCAACACCAAAATCAAATCAGTTCTTCATTTTCCCATGCTGAGCATTTCCCAAAAATTTCATCCAAATACGTCCATTACTTTTTGAGTTATTTTGTTCACAGACGGACAGACGAACGGACGGATGGACAAACTCTCCCAAAAACATAATCTCCTTGACGGAGATAAATATTGGATATAACATTGTTTATAATAGGAGAAGCACTGACCAAACCAGCTGATTAAACAAACCACTTGTTTAAGACCATCAAACCTGATAGAAGCAAAGGTAACTGTAAAGGTTAAACATGAATAAACAGATTAAAAAAAAAAAAAAAGAAAAAACAGACAACAAAGGCACATAATGTGGATTTTGGTGGAACAAACAGGAGGATACAACACTCTGTAAGAAGCAATGAAGTCTATAAAATTAGAAAGTAAAATATGGAGAATAAAACAACACATTATAATAACAATAACAATAATAATAATAATTTATTTATTTTATTTATTTTGGTCACGTCAACACAGTTATACAGCATCACACATTGTCAATAGTTGATCAAATGTTCATGTCCGAAAGGGTAGACGGGAGAAGCAGAGATTATCTAGTCCCGTCCCCATTTTCTCAATATTTATTAGTATTTAGTCTCCTCTTTTCCACATATTAACAAGTTGTTATACATTTTTATTCATTTACAGGGGTATTACATAATTCTTGATTCCCTTTTAGTGTCCGTATTTGACATATTCCATAATCCTTTGTTCCACGTAAGCCTTTTTGTTGTTGTTGTTGTTGTTGTTGTTGTTGTTGTTGGTAGTCCCGATTTGTGATGTTGGGGTTTGTGATGTTGGAGATGGTGATGTTGGAATGGTGTGCCCGCGTTGCTTTTCTTTCTTCACTTTTCAGACTTGTTAGACGTGTGATTCCTCGTCACTCTCCTCTTCACCCAGGCGTGCTCCTGCACTGTCGTCTCGGGCTCTGCTGAAGTTTTCAGCCATGCGGGCGTTTCCGCCTCCCAGTCGGATTTTGTTGAGGGGTGCGCGAGCCATCTTTCTCTGACCACCGGCTCTCTTGATTTCGTCACACGCTAGCAGCATCGCCTCTCTCGTTGCCGAAAACTCAGACTTCATGCGTCTCAGCCTCCACATAATCCCTCCGAGGCCCAGACCCATGATTGTAATCGCTGCTCCGATTGCGACAAACAAGAATACGTCTTCCACGTCCTCCACCTCCAGGATTGACAGACACACCACTCTCCATTTATTCCAGCTGTCCATTGCGTACCCAGCTAGGAATGTTCCATCGGGACATTTTGGTTCTCCCGGGCCAGCTTGACGGGTTGAGAAAACCTTATCGATTGCGTTCAGTGCCCAGCTTAGTGGATCCATTTTTAGACTGTCTGTTTCTCTGCAGTAGTTTGATTTGTTATACGTGTAGCGATTATTTTCTGGATATTACTGGATATTAATTAAAGAAATTAATATTCATTTAATAACCAGGTTTGCTCTCGTTAATAAAAGGGGCACCATCCTTTTTATACAAAAAAGGCAAAATTAAATTAACTGATTTATTAATTTATTTCATTTAAATTAGATAAATCAATTAAGTCAAACTTATCAGTTTAATCAATTAAGTCAAACTTATCAGTTTAATCAATTAAGTCAAACTTATCAGTTTAATCAATTAAGTCAAACTTATCAGTTTAATCAATCTCAAATCTAAAGACAGAACTCTCATGCAGTGATGTCAATCTTCCAAACAGAATACCAACAGACAGAACTTTAAATATATAAGGGTGATTTATTAAAATGAATATATAAGACAAAATAAAATAAAATAAACACTTAAGAAGGAACAAATGTCCGAGTTATAATAAATCAATGATGCTGTCAATCAAGAAAGAAGATATGAACCCTTAAAGAACATTTAAGCACGTGGAGTGGTTATAAAGGAGTAATTTCCAAATTAATCTACCTGTAAAAGGTCAAATAAGGGGAAACTATTAGAGAATTAAATACCAAGACACACTCAAGCCCATCTGAAATGGCTGGAGAACCACGCCTTACTTCGTGAAGCTTTTATGATCGGATCTCAGACTGGTCCTGGGGATACTGGAGATTCTGAAGGACTTTTCTGGTTCTGAAGTCCACACTCTCTACCCAGCGCGATGGATCCAGTGGAGGATGTTCCGATGTAAGCTGATCTGTCCCAGATTCCCTGGGAGAGAAGTCTTAGATTGGACTGGCAGGTTCTGTTCAAAGATGAAGCTGGAGCTTGGACGTTGGTGTCTCGATTGTATAAAAAAAACTGATTTGTAACTAATTCCAAAAATCAAGAATTCATTGGCCAAACGAATTCTATTCTGAAATTAATACCAAAAGTCCATTTACTGTGAAGCAAATCTTTGAAGTCTTACTGGCTTGTAAAGAAAGAATCGGCGGGCTACAAAAACTTAGACAAAAGAGTCAAGGAAAAATATGCGAGCCAAAAATCAAAAGTGGTGACGAGGATGAGGAGGAAGAAAAAGAGGGAGAAGAGTAAGCAGAGAAGAGCTTACAAGAGAGAGAGCGAGAAGACCGCATGTTTCTCTGTTTTGTCTCCTGATGAGGATCTCAGAGGAGGAGGGCCTTCTGTGGTGATCAAAACTTTTATCAACTAATATTTGGCCAATATTAAGTTGTATTTTGATTAAACATCCAATATAAGCACTCCAACTGGATAGGAAATCTCATAGCGATCACTTTGATACCAAATACTATATATCTAAAGTATAAGAAAGAATTAAACAATTCAAATCCTATTAAACAGTCAATTAAACACAATAGAGGTAGTTAACTTTAGACATACAAGTTAACATGCCTTTAAGAATAGTATGCAACCAAAACTTAAGGTGTAGAAATCCTATTATAAGCATTCTTCAATGAAACAGAGTGATAAAATAACACAGAGTAATAATAACCCAACTTTCTCCTAACTTGGGGATTTTTAGGGCTAAAAACACACAAGTCACATCATTAGAAAGCATTTTTCATGACAGGATATGATATCACATTGTTAGAAGTGTTTCATTTAAAGAGTTTCAGTTTTAAAAGGTTTGTGGGTTTTCTGTGTGGACAGAGACCACATCTGGAGTCAGTGAGGGGTCTGCGTGTCCAGGGAGGTCCAAGGTCAACTTAGGTATCATCTATGAATGGTTTATGACTTTGGGAACGGACTCTCTTCGAACATTCTCAGCCAATCGCTGTTTAGGAAGAGAAGTAAACATCCACACCGATGTCTGTTTGGGGGTACCTTGCAGTCACTAATGACAGACCCGATGGCGGCAGATGCTTCTAGGAGATTTACGGTCATGAGGCAAGGAGGCCCAGAGTCAGAGAGGAATGTTCTTTATCCTTTTAGAGTTTCCTTAACCCTTGTGGGTTGCTTTAACTTTCTACCCTTTGAGGTCATCTGAGGACATTATTGTCCTCTCCCAAAGCTGCTATAATAACATAACAGATTATTATTTCTTTTTTACTTTTGTTGCTCAAATCATTCAGTCAACTTCAGTTCTAATCAAAAATACCAAATATGTAATTATTTATTTTATTTTAACCCTTTGAATGCCAACTTGATTACATGATGTACGAATGGATAAATAATGGATAAAACAATGGTCATTCTTTGTGGTAAAAACAACAATGAAAATACTCTAGCATTGCTGTTGTCCACTTTCCCTAAAACAATTTTAAAACCATCATTGTATTTATCAATTTGAGCATTTATCCTCCATGTTTCAACTATTTTGTAAACAACAATCAACACTCAGAATCAGCTGGACATAAAAGACACAGACAGTATGAAGAAGGGATGGAGAGTTCAACACTGAAGCACATTTTTCCTGTTGTAGGTCTGTGCATCGTCTGTGTGTCTGTGTGTGTCTGAGGTAGAGAGACTGACCTTTGCCTGACCTTACTGTAGAACTTTAATGTCTGATAACATGTCTTTACCAAAGTTTCACACTCAAACATACATGCACTCTCTAAAGTGAATCAAAGTGTGGGCCCTGCCCTGCAGCTCACAGAGCTCACTGTGAAGTCAACACAAACAGTTAGTGAGTTTACTGAGTTACAGGCTGCTGTCCTGTCAGAACCAAAGTTAGATCTCTATGTCTTTGATAGGCTGATCATTTCAGTCCCTCTGGTGAGCAACAAGTGAGATAAAGAGGTGCTTTTTTGCAGATGAGACGTCACTGACCGTTTTGAGTCTGAGAGCATTGTCACGGTTCACGTGTTGAAATCAACTTTTTCTGGTTACAGGCTCAAAATGGTTTCATCTGCAAAAAAGCACCTCTTTATCTCACTTGTTGCTCAGCAGAGGACTGAAATGATCAGCCTATCAAAGACATATAGATATAACTTTGGTTCTGACAGGACAGCAGCCTGTAACTCAGTAAACTCACTAACTGTTTGTGTTGACTTCACAGTGAGCTCTGTGAGGAGTAGGGCAGGGCCCACACTTTGATTCACTTTAGAGAGTGCATGTATGTTTGAGTGTGAAAGTTTGGTAAAGACATGTTATCAGACATTAAAAGTTCTACAGTAGCTTCCTGTTTGGCTGATGGCGAAGTAAGACGTGCTGTGGAGTCGCTCTCCTGGGCCTAGTAAATAGTACTCGTATAACAACTCGTAAACTCTGTTTTCATTTGAGCAAGAACCTGACGAGAAGGGAAGGATTCACCAGAGACCAGGTGGAAAGGGGAAAAAATGCCAAAAGCACAAGAAAGAAACAACTCGACACCGAACGCTAGCAATAGCGAGCTAACTCAAGCTAATGCTCGCGCTGGAGCTAACAACAGCGGCGCGGCTCAAGTGAGCACCCGCAGCGGAATAACGGCAAACCAGAAAAACCCTGGACCATTCATTGACTCTGGAGATATCATCAAGGCTATTAATGAGCTTAAAAACGATATTAAGGGTCACAATGACGGTCTGAAGCAGGAAATTATTCAACTGAGACAAGAAGTTAACGGGAAACTCGATAGCCTAGCAACGGCAGTGCAGAGTTTGTCAGACCGGGTTGATGAGGCAGAGTCCCGGGTGGAGCAGGTGGAGGGATGGACAGAGGAGGCGACTGGAGTGCTCTGTACTTATCTTAAACAGCAAAGATTCTTGCAGGAAAAAATGACGGACTTAGAATCACGCTCGAGAAGAAATAACATACGCATCTTTGGACTGGTAGAGGGGAAAGAGGGAAACTCGGTAATGCAGTACGTGGAGGAACTCATTAAAGGTGAGCTGTCAGAAACCAAGGACATGGACCTGAAAATACAGCGGGCTCACCGGACCCTGGCGCCCAGATCGCGACCTGATGCACCCCCGAGACCCATTGTTGTTAACTTCTTGGAGTTTACCACCAAGGAGCTAATACTGAGAGAAGCCTGGAAAAAGAAGAAAATTCAGGTGGAGGGAAGATTAATTTACTTTGATCATGACTATGCATCGGAGATAGTGAGAAAACGCAAAGAGTACAACGTGATCAAGAAAGCCCTAAAAGAAAAAGGGATCCGATTCCAGACGCCCTATACAAGCATGCGAATTCACTGGAATACAGGGGTCCGCACATACAGCACTGCACAGGAGGCACAAAGAGAGCTGAAGAAGCGCGGCTTCCCAGTGGAGGATCCGGAGTCTAAAGAAGGAGAGAGCCCCGCGGAGACACGACTTTTGGAGCGGATGGGATGGCAGCGGGCGGCTGATCGCCGGGAGAAGGGAGCCACCGCAGCTCGAAGAGCGAGGGAGAAACTTCAGGAGTTCCAGAGAAGAGACACAGAGGTGCGCTAATCGTGGATTTAAACTACATCACCCGGTATGAAAACTGTAATTCGAGACTCTGAACTAGGTGATTCTTTTCTTTTTTTCTGAGCTCTATACAGAGTGTTGAAAGCCTGGGAGAGGCGACTTCTTTTCATTCATAATTGTAAATGTTGGACAGTAGGATGGAAGAGACAGTGTTTTTTGACTCATTATCCACCCTTAACTTCGGGCCCTCTCAGAGTGAGAGGCTTTTCCCCCGACCCACCAACGGGGTCACAGCTGAGGGGTGTCGAGAATTCCCCTCATTTTTGGAGGTCTGTTTAAGTTCATGTTTATGTTTTCCAGTTGCAGTTCATAATAAGAGTTTGTTATGTGGGGACACCAATGTTTTTGCTTTGAGGAGAATACATGATAGGATTACATAGTCTGAAATGTGCTTCCTTAAATGTGAATGGCCTGAGTAACCCTGTAAAGAGAAGTAAGGTTCTTTCTAAAATGAAAAAGGATCAGGTGCAAGTCATATTCCTCCAAGAAACACATATGTCCAAAAATGAGCATGAAAAGCTGAAAAAGTATGGTTATCTAAACTCCTTTTTTAGTTCATGTGAAAACAGCCGGAAGAGAGGTGTAGCTACTTTGTTTTCTAATAGTCTTAACTTTGAATTAATTAAGGAAAAGAGTGATACACAGGGCAGATATGTGATTGTCAAAGGGAAGATCGATAACATTCTTGTCACATTTGCTAATATTTACGCCCCTCCAGAGAGCGACAGGAAATTCTTTAAGTCTCTATTTCACATATTAGCCTCAGATAGTGAAGGAATATTAGTTTATGCTGGGGACTGGAACACAGTCCTAAATCACTCTATAGACACAACAAGCTTAAAAAGATCTAAATGTATTAAGTCCAGAGATTTGAACTTATGGATTCGAGAGATGGGTTTATTCGATGTCTGGAGAAATCTACATAAATCTATAAAGGACTATACCCACTACTCAGCGACTTACCGGGTTCATTCTAGAATAGATTTCTTTTTAATGAATGTCATGGATAGACACAGGGTGAGAGAATGTTACATAGGAACAGCTGACATATCAGATCATAATACAATTTGCTTAATTATCCAGCTAAATGACAAAAAGAAGAGTACACTGTGGAGACTAAATATTAGTATTCTGAACACAGAGACCAATGTAAAGGATATTAAGAAAGAAATTAATGAGGCCATAAAGGATAATATGACTGGTCAAGTGGACCCAACTATTCTGTGGGACACAGTTAAAGCAATAATGAGAGGGAGACTAATTTCAAGAACAGCCTTTCTTAAAAAGTCAAAGAGGATAATATATGATGAACTACAGAAAACTCTAAGAAAATTAGAGAAACAACAACCAAATGATGGGGACAAAGGGTTGGAAAACCAAATTAAAGAGTTAAAAGTTCAAATAAATAACATTTTGAATGAAGAGTTAGAAAAGAAACTGAGATTCACCAAACAGAGCTTTTATGAGTCAGGCTCAAAAGCAGCTAAAATTCTAGCCAAACGTCTTAGGGCTCAACAAATGAAAAATTCAGTATATAAAATTCGAGATCCAGTAACTAATATAATAACTTATGAGCCAGATGAAATTCATAATATTTTCCAAAGTTACTACAAAACTTTATATTCACAATCCAAGACAGTAGATGAAGAACACATTGTACAGTACTTGTCTTCTTTAGACCTCCCTTCTATAGGAACATTTCAAAACGATAAATTAACTGCTCCCATTACCAAAAGAGAATTGGACATAGCTATCAGTAATCTGAAACCAAATAAATGCCCTGGAAGTGATGGCTTCCCGAATGAATGGTATAAGATATTTAAAGAAGAACTCGCCCCTACAATGCTAGAATCATTTAATTGGACTCTAGAAAAAGCTGTTACACCACCATCATGGAAAGAGGCAATTATATCAATCATTCTGAAAGAAGGGAAGAATAAAGAGAGCTGTGAATCATATCGTCCAATCTCAATATTGAATGTAGATTACAAGTTGTTTACATCTATTATATCAAAAAGAATTGAACACCTCCTGCCTGAATTAATTAATGAGGATCAGACAGGATTTATAAAAGGACGCCAAACTCAAGACAATATTAGAAGAACCTTACATGTAATAGAACAGATTAATAAAAAACATCTTAGTGCAGTTTTAGCTAGTTTAGACGCAGAAAAGGCCTTTGACAGGGTCTGCTGGCCCTTTTTGTACAGAGTCCTTGAGAGGCTGGGCTTCAACAGTCAAGTTATTAGATGTATACAGGCTCTTTACAGAGACCCAACGGCCAGAATAAAAATCAATGGCCACCTGTCAGGCAGTTTTAAGCTATTCAGAGGTACCCGCCAAGGATGCTGTCTCAGCCCCACACTTTTCGCGATATTCATAGAGCCCTTGGCACAGAGTATAAGACAAAATAAAGAGTTAAGAGGAATTAATATAGCAAATGAGGACCACTTAATAGGACTCTTTGCAGACGACATCATTATATATCTTCAGAATCCTAGTTTAACACTTCCTAAACTTATGGCAACTCTAGACGAGTATGGCCAAATGTCAGGTTATAAATTGAACATAAATAAGACACAAATACTTTCTTTTAATTACATACCAAGTAAAGACATTAGACTTAAATATAAAGTGAAGTGGGAGGCAAAGTCAATAAAATATTTAGGAGTATTGATTAGTCCAAAACTGGATGAATTGTATGAAATAAACTATAAGAAAATAAATGATAAGATACAGGAAGATTTTAAAATTTGGTCCACTTTGGGATTAGATTTTAGTTCTAGGATTGAGGCAGTGAAAATGAACATGCTGCCAAGATTTCTGTACCTTTTTTTGTCTTTACCTGTCAGAATCCCAGATTGTCAATTTTCACTCTGGGACAAACAGTTATCAAGGTTCATCTGGGCCGGTGCAAGACCAAGGGTAAGGTTCAAAACACTTCAGATTGACAAATTTCACGGAGGTCTTGCAGTACCGAACCTAAGGGAATACTATTATGCTGCCCAGATGAGGTACTTTGTCTACTGGTGTTCTCCTGAATATCAAGCTAAGTGGAAACACATTGAATTAAATACAGCTCAGTTTCAACCTCAAACCAGGTTAGGTGAGAAAGAACACACAGATTATGAGGGAGAAAATGAAATCCTGGTGGATGCACTTAAAAATTGGTATGAGATAGTTAAAAAGTATAAGCTGGAAGGAGACAGTAAACTTCTAATTTGGCCCTCTCAGACATCTCAGTTCAGTCCCGGAAGAACTGACAGAACATTTACAAGGTGGAGAGACAAGGGTATCACAGCAATGTGTACGCTCATGGAGAGGAAAATTTTCAAATCGTTTGAGAAACTCAAAAGAGAATTTAATATAGACAATGGGGATCTGTTCAGATACTTACAGCTGAGACATTTCTACGAAACAGAAATCAAAAGAGGGGTCTCTGCAGAAGAAAATGAAATAATTGGAGTATTTACTAATGCATATAAATGTACACCTGCAAAGACTGTCTCGAAGCTGTATAGAGGTCTACAAAAACGAAATGGAAGGAATTCATCATATGTGAAATCCAAATGGGAGCTAGAAATGAAAGTTGAACTGTCTGATAGTGATTGGCATTCTATTTGTAGAATTCAACAAACTTCCACCAGCTCTAGGAGATGGAGGGAGTTTGGATGGAAGAATTTAATTCGCTTTTTCATTACACCACACATTAAAAACAAACAAATAGGTGAACAGCAGCAATGCTGGAGACAATGTGGACAGGTGAGTGCCAATCACACCCATGTTTTTTGGTCATGTGTAAAGCTGAAGGGGTTCTGGGATGAAGTGACTCAGATTATCGATGATGTAAGTTTATAGGATCCCCAGGGATCCTAAGATAATGTATCTGGGCCTGATTCCAGAAGGTTTTGTTCAAAAGAAGGACCTGTATCTCTTTAAAATACTTATCTTGGCATGTAAAAAGGCCATAACAAGAAATTGGCTGAAAAGGGATCCTCCAACTCCAGGACATTGGATGGATATTGTTGAAGAGATTCACTCAATGGAAAGACTGACTTATTACCTCAGAATGAAAGCAGGAACTCTGGACCAACGGTGGCATAAATGGACTATGTATAGGAAAAAGTTTGTGTCAATTACTCAGCAGATTTGATGGACAGTGAATTAAGTGCTGACAAACGTGGTGTGCCCCTCTTTCACAATTTTTCTTTTTTTTCCATTTTCATTTCCTGTTTAATTGTTGTGTTTATAGGAAAGCAAACAAAATAAACAAAAAGTTTCAAAAAAAAAAAAAGTTCTACAGTAAGGTCAGGTAAAGGTCAGTCTCTCCACCTCAGACACACACACAGTCACAGACGATGCATAGAGCTACAACAGGACAAATGAACTTCAGTGTTGACCTCTCCATCCCTTCTTCATACTGTCTGTGTCTTCTATGTCCAGCTGATTCTGAGTGTTGATTGTTGTTCACAAAATAGTTGAAACATGGAGGATAAATGCTCAAATTGATAAATACAATGATGGTTTTAAAACTGTTTTAGGGAAAGTGGACAACAGCAATGCTAGAGTATTTTCATTGTTGTTTTTACCACAAAGAATGACCATTGTTTTATCCATTATTTATCCATAATGTATTTCAATTGGCATTTAAAGGGTTAAAATGAAATAAATAATTACATATTTGGTATTTTTGATTAGAACTGAAGTTGACTGAATGATTTGAGCAAATAAGTAAAAAAGATAATAATCTGATATGTTTTTATAGCAGCTTTGGGAGAGGACAACAATCACCACTACTGAAGGGTAGTAAATTATGAATTGGGCACTGCAAAAAAATTAACAATGCATGAAAATCAATTTTGTTATTGATCTTAAGTATATTTAAACCTGATCTCTGAAAAAAATCCTCAGGCCTTCAACATTAATAATATTTATAATAACTCAATTTTTGTGTATTTTTTCATTGAAATTTGTACATCATGTCATCAAGTTGGCATTCAAAGGGTTAAAATAAAATAAATAATTCTATAGATGGTATTTTTGATTAGAAATGAAGTTGACTAAAGGATTTGAGCAACAAAAGTAAAAAAAAAAAAAATCTGTTATGATTTTATAGCAGCTTTGGGAGAGGACAATAATGTCCTCAGATTACCTCAAAGGGTAGTAAATTATGAATTGGGCACTGCAAAAAAATAACAATGCATGAAATTCAATTTTGTTATTGATCTTAAGAATATGTAAGCCTGATCTTTGGAGAAAATCTTCATGCCTTCAACATTTATAATATTGATTATAACTCAATTTTTGTTGTTTTTTTTCCATTAAAATTCGAACATCATGTAATCAAGTTGGCATTTAAAGGGTTAAAATAAAATAAATAATTACATACTTGGTATTTTTGATTAGAACTGAAGTTGATGGGATGACTTGAGCAAAAAAGTAAAAAAGATAATAATCTGATATGTTTTTATAGCAGCTTTGGGAGAGGACAATAATAACCACTACTTAAGGGTAGTCAATCATGAATTGGGCACTACAAAAAAATTAACAATGCATGAAAATCAATTTTGTAATTGATCTTTAGTATATTTAAGCCTGATCTTTGAAAAAAATCCTCAGGCCTTCAACATTTATAATATTGATAATAACTCAATTTTTGTTGTTTTTTTTTTCATTAAAATTCGAACATCATGTAATCAAGTTGGCATTTAAAGGGTTAAAATAAAACAAATAATTCCATATTTGGTATTTTTGATTAGAAATGAAGTTGACTGAATGATCTGAGCCAAAACAGTAAAACAAAATAATAATCTGTTATGTTTTTAAAGCAGCTTTGGGAGAGGACAATAATGTCCTCAGATTACCTCAAAGGGTAGTAAATTATGAATTGGGCACTGCAAAAAAATTAACAATGCATGAAAATCAATTTTGTTATTGATCTTAAGTATATGTAAGCCTTATCTTTGAAAAAAATCCTCAGGCAATCAGCATTCATAATATTGATAATAACTCAATTTTTGTGTTTTTTAATCATTAAAATTTGAACATCATGTTATCAAGTTGGCATTCAAAGGGTTAAAATAAAATAAATAATTCTATATTTGGTATTTTTGATTAGAACTGAAGTTGACTGAATGATTTGAGCAACAAAAGTAAAAAAGAAATAATAATCTGTTATGTTTTTATAGCAGCTTTGGGAGAGGACAATAATGTCCTCAGATGACCTCAAAGGGTAGTAAATTTGTCCTATGGTAACCTTTGACCTCTGACAAAAATCAAACTTTAAATTTTAAGGCTTTCCTTGAAAAAAACCTTCCTACAAAAAATCATTCAATACTGAGTAACACTGCCAGAGTTATGGCCAAAAGTTAAGCAAAAAAACGTCTGCAAGGACAAAAATGTCCCCGATTACCCACAAGGGTTAAAGTTGATCAGTTTGATATCGCTACATACGGCCTCACTTCACTTACATAGTCAGTTCATTCACTATCATTGTTTTGGTACATTTCGTCTTTCCTGCTGTCTAATAGACCAAACAACCCACATGTTTTGTTTCATCATCCTTCAGCTCTGTATATGTTTTGTATCATCACCCTTAAATATTTTCATATTTTATAATAATAATAATAATAATAATAATAATAATAATAATAATAATAATAACAACGCTCTAGTGAAAACAAGACAGAGGTATGAGTGTGACCATGCATTGTTAAAAGGGGTAGGAAATCATCAGCATTGTGCTTCAGCCTACTCCTTTTGGGCTTGTGGTGACATAAATTCGTACTGTGTCTGTTGTGACTGCTAATTCAAATAACTTGATGCTATAATATTTAATGTAAGAAAGGCACTGTAAATATTCCAATTGCTCAAATAATTAAAACAAAAAAAATCACTATGATACCACAAGTGCCTTCATTTTAACTGAGCATTGTTTTTATTTCCTTTTGTGCTTAGGCTTTTGTGCTTTGCTGTCTGCATGTTCTAGAAGTTTTTTCAAAGAATTTGTAAATCCATTTTCAGAGGTGCTTTGACAAATTTTATTAGTTATTATCATTATTATTATTACTAAATCAATCAATCAAACTTTATTTGTACAGCACCAACTCGTAGCAAATGTCATCTCAAGACATGTTACAAAAAAAACAGGTCAATGCCAAGCTCATCTTTTTTATTACCTCGACCAACTGCATGTGTTTGCTGATGTTTACCTCCCCCAAGGAGGTTATGTTTTTGGAAGAGTTTCTCCGTCTGTGAACAAAATAACTCAAAACGTTATGGATGTATTTGGATGAAATTTTCAGGAACTGTTCAGCATGGGAAAATAAAGAACTGATTTGATTTTGGTGTTGATCCGGCTCAGCGTCTGGCTGCCATGGCGAAAAATGCGATTTTGGTGAATAACTACTGAACTAAATTAATCCAGTTACTAATGGTATGTTTTCATGGTCAATGAATCAAAATATTTCAATGAAATAAAGGTAGGAGTAATATTTATGGTCAAAATGACAATATGGCTGAGGACTGTGGCGCTGGCGGAGGTCTGCGCTCTCCGAGTGCTTTTCTAGTTGTTCATTTGTCTGTTTGACATTCTACCAAATAACTTAATAACATATATATATATAAAAACAGCTTCTAAGAATTATTCAGGGGATATTATTCATAGTATAAGGAGGGAGTGATTGAATTTTGGTGGTGATCTGATTTCTGTATGTTGACCTGAAATTTGTTAACAGTGCAGTTTTTCATATTTTTGACATTGATGCACTTCACAGTGTTGAAAATGTCTTGACTGAGGTTTGTGTTCACTGAGCACTCTTACTTTACTATGATGTTTGATCCAAACACTGATTTTTAAGTGCAAAACTGAGCAGAGTACAGTTACAGTGTTGAAAGATTTGGGCTAAAAAATAAAACATAATGACGCAATCTCTTGTTTGCACAGATGCAGGTCTACAGTTTTAACTAAGGAAGTAAAGTAAGCATAGGATGCAATACCTCTGGAGTCCATAGCTGAGTGCTGTTGAGTAGGATTGTGGCTGAAATAGGAAGGATCTCATGTGTCGGTGTCCCTCCAACAGTGAAGCTGCACCAGTCTATCGGCAGTAGCTGGGAAAAATGCATGACAGTCAACATTCAATTCCAGATTACTCTTAGCCATTTATTCAAATCACAGAGGACCTCTTTCACAAAACATGTAATTTTGCCCACAGACCAATTTTTTGTTTATTGTGTGGTATTTGTAGTACACCTAGAGACTCCCAAGAATATACCTTTAGAAATTCCAAAAGTCATCCAGGGCCTGTACTATGACCTATTTTATGATCATTGCCATAGGTGTGAGCCAGGGTGCACACTTTACCCCAAAACTTACTCAAACACAAATAATAAATCATCAAATTGGGTCAAATCACCTTCACTGAAGTCTGGTGCATCTTTTGAAATCAAATGTAAAGCTAAGTATTACAATTGAAAGAAGTTATTGAATTTTAACTGGAAAAAAATCAGGTTTTTTATGATTTTTTCAACAAATTCAATTCTTTAGAGATGTGTCTGACCAACTTACAGTTGCTGTACAACTAAAATACTTACAAATTATTTGGCCACATATGTATTCTCAAAGTGGGAAAAAAATCATCAAATTCTGAGACCGGTAAAGTTGTTCAATTAACAGGTTGGGTTACTGTGGAAGAATCAGGAAACTGTTCCATGTCTTGTATTATATCAAGGGTAATGTTTTATTTCATGCAATTTGCAGCAAATGAATGTTAACTTCAAGTTAGTATTGTGCATTCAATTGAATTATATTTTTTTTCAAAATGTTTTTCATTTAAAACAGAAAAGGTATGCAGGGCATGTAATTCCTCTTTTTTAAAATATCATCCAATGCAGTGCTAATCAACACTGCAATACATGCTATATATTTCAAATGAACAAATGGGATAGTGGTGCATCTCCTTGTATGAGCTAACTAGTATCAATTTGTCATTTGAGTATAAACAACATATATTCTGCTGCAAGTGTTATATTCAGCAGATTTCTTTTTAAGTATAGCTGTTCATGTACAGTGTCTTCTGTTACCACAATTCAGAGTGCATACATGTACATTTTATGAAAAAATTGTGCATCTAGTACAATACTAAGTGGTATCCATACCTATAACTATACCTTTTGTCATTTGAGTATAAACAACATATATTCTGCTGCAAGTGTTATATTCAGCAGATTTCTTTTTAAGTATAGCTGTTCATATACAGTGTCTTCTGTTACCACAATTTAGTGTGCACACATGTACATTTTATGAAAAATTGTGCATCTAGTACAATACTAAGTGGTATCCATACCTATAACTATACCTTTTTGTTGTTAGTGTATTTTCCAGGTTTGTTTCCCTGAGAATACCAATATATATTTAAATCCTCCAGATAATTAATTTTCATATTGTTTTAAGAAAACAATGCTAAAGTGGCCACTTTCAGGAGTAAATAATGATTAAATCATATAAGTCTTACACATATAAAATACAAATATTTAACATGCAGGCATTGAATAATTTTATAAGGTTTTTGTATTTCTTTTCCGTTTGGGTAGACACAAATTAAATCTATAGCTTATAGTCTATCGAGGGTCTCCTCCTCAGTTACAAAATACCCTTGGCTGTACAGGAACAGGAATATACTTTTTTCTTGTAAAGAAAGTAAGTAAACACAAAGCAAGAAGTCTTTGGCTTAAAACTTCAAAGTCATTTTGCAACTTTTTACACAGAATTGTTATATGCCTTTACCCATCTTATCAGTTTTGTGTAAGGTCATTCATTGCGTTCAGAAACTTTGGTGAAGGTTCTGTTGACCTGAACAACACCATAAATATGATAGAGCTTTTGTATGTTGTCAGCAGCTGCAGGCCAGGTCTCTAAGCCCAAGTGGCAATTTCCAACCAATTTAAAAGGGACTTCTGCAGCCAAACACCCCTATCATGGAAGTATCATCTATTATATTAGGACTGCAATTATTGGAGGACACCGGTAATGAGGGGTTCTGTCAGGCTAATGAAAGAGTCCTATCAGGCCTGTGACTTCAGAGGCAGCTGACAGGTACTAGCAGGCCATGCAGAGTGTGGCTTTGGTGATCTATGACAGGGCAGAGATCCAGCATGGGAAAAGTTCAGTGTGGCTGGAACAACTTCTGACTGGCCACAAGGAGATTCTGGACAACCATCCAGCACAAGGGTCGGCAACCTGCGGCTCTTTTGCCCCTCGCCAGTGGCTCTCTTGACTCAGAGGACAGAAGAGCAAAAAAACTTCTTCTTTGACTTGCATTAAACTCTAATTAATTGGTGTTATTTCTGCATCTTTAAGCACATCCGCCTTTTTTCTTTTAATGACAATTTCTTGGTTTTTACATCACTAACTTTGCGTCATGCGCCCACCTCCCATGACCTCTGCGTGACCTGCAGCAGGTCGGAGTGAGAGTAGGATGCTGCTGCATCTTTAGCTGTGAGCTCACTTGATGTTCATTTTAAGTTCTGATGAAGATGTTTTGATGAACTCTCAGACTTTTAACTGCTGCTGTGAAAGGATTTAAACTTTTTAAACGGAGGCATGTCGGTGATAAAGCTTTGGAAAAGACGAGAGACACGGGGAGACGATAATTCAGCACGACTGTGACAGCGTTGTTGAAGCGGGGGATTTTTACACAAAAATATCAGGTGGATGTTTTTTTTATTACCATTTCTGTGTTATGATTGCAGTCAGTCTCTCCCCCTCACATGATCTCTAATTCACTAACTACAAACTCAGGTGTGGGAGTAACTGTGTTATATGTAAATCTAATCATTTTTTATGACACATCAAAAATGGCATGAAACTAAATATTGAGTAATTATGTGGGATAAGCTTCTAAAACACTGATGAGATGTTGAAAAGCACTTCAAAAATCATAAGACTACTTCATGATTATGATAAAATTGTACATAATAATGATCAGAATGCAGGAAAGAAATAATTTTAATTTAAAACGCGAGGGGAAGATCTACTGACCCCCATCTCACCTGATGATGTCAAATAAATACTTATGATTTCTACACTGAGAGTAAAACCTGATCCTGTGGGAGAAAAAACGGAGCAACAACAAAGCAAAATAAAAAATGAAAATAACAGTGTTAACAGGGCTAATATTAATAGATGGTTATTTTTGTTGACAAACCTGAAAATCAAAGTAAACACACCATTGTTGTCTTTTTAGTTCGAAATGAATTACTAACACTAATGTCAAGTTAAAGCAACAAAATGACCCATTACAGAGCAGTCATGTCAGGTGGTAAAGCAGTTTGCTTACAGATCTAATGTCATCATAATGTCATTACAATGTAGTCAGCAGGTACCGCTGTCGTCATTTTAAGGTTCAAATGTGTTTTGTGGCTCCAGACAGATTTTTGTTGGTGGGCATGGCGGGCAAAATGGCTCTTTTGATTGGAAAGGTTGCAGACCCCTGATCCAGCATCTCAGGAGGGGAAAGCATTGTGCTGTAAACAGTGTCTATGTTTGGGATGGTGCACTGCAGACATCGACTTAGGACATTGTGGATCGATGGAAGGAAACCAGCGCAGGGCTTATGATCTGTGGTGGGCTGTCCTTTCTCTTTCCCACCCAAGGAGGGCCGCCTGTATACAATGGCCAATGTTTATTTCCTTCAGACAGAGGTAGCAACACTGGATCTCTGTCAATGTTACAATGATCAGATTAACATTTTTTTCAAGATTAAAACAATGCTGCAGAAATCCAGAAGTATCCATTTGAAATAACAATCGTACATTTTCAGCAGTTAAGTCAGGATGTCAAGATGTACCACTTGCATAAGCTTATATCACTATAATATTGTGACGGATTGCTGTGTCCTAGATTATGAGCTGAACAAGCTATCTCATGTTTTTACTTCCTCTAGTGTCTCAAAAGATCAGGTACGTGAGCCTCCGCCCTGCAGCTTGTTCTGCAGCCTGTTGGAGCAACTTCAATGTTTTTCACAGAAACTTCTGACAATCACTACAGTTCAGAGACATTTCAGAAATTAATTAGTGCTTAAAACTGTTTTATAAAGCAAGCCCAAACACTCAAAGAAAACAATTTTCCCCTCAAAGTCTTTGTAAGTCACCTACATTTACTTTAATTAAGAACTGTAATATGTTAGAAAAAAATAGTTTTCAGAATCAGCCATTAATGGTTTTCAGATAATGGATCTTTAAACAAGAAAGTTTCAAAGGAATAGTCAATATTTTCAGTCTTCAAATATCTATTTTTTTATGACAGACCAGCCATTTGGATTGGTATAAGAAAAGACAATAAAATCAGTCATTCGTAACACAATCATTCCTATTAGTGATGAAAATAAAAAGGTATTCATTAATTAATTGGTTATTGTCTAAGTCTAGCCAAAGCTGAGTGAACTCACCTCAGGGATTCTCTGCTGCAACTGACGTGTACCAGGAAAACTGGAAGTATAAAAGAGAGAAGAGGGCAGGTGAACATTAACAGAGCACTGGCAGTGTGCCCGGCCAAACCGTCAACACAGTAGGCAAACAGGTTTGCAGAACAGAATTATACTACAAGTTACAAAACAATGAAACATAACATCTGACAAAAAGACTCCAAAATTAACATTTCCATCAGAACAGTAAGGCTGATAAATGCTTATCTTATTAACACAAAAATGAAAACACAACCATCTTCATCATGAAGGACTCAGCAGAGAGGACAAAGACACTCATTTGAAGAAACAGATATTTTCATGAATTTCTTAGCCAACATTTAGTATTCCAGAGAAAGACCCAGTCCAGCAAGAAATCAACACATTCCTCAAGAATATTATCTCACCACAACTCACTGAAGACCAGAGGCCTCAGTTTTAAACTGTGTAGGAAAGATCTCTACAGGTAGTGTACGCTGTAGACAGAAAATACATGCACACACACGTCCTACGCCTGTCTCCATTTATACTTCACAATCAACTCTAAAGTTGTCAGACCTGAGGGAATGTGTTGCCCTGTCCATAAAGTGCCTATAAAAGCTCAGGTGAACACCCTTGGTAAATATTCAATGATATCAATTTGTTGATGGACCAAGAGAGAAAACAAGTGAAAAAAATAAACTTCACACAATGTGAGGTCAAGATAGTGACAGGTGCGAACAGTGTGAACAGTGTGGGCATCACTGCCAGAAAGGCAAAAGCATGTGGCTGATGCTGTTGATAAGACTGCAAAGATCATTCCTCTACTGATAACAGAACACCAGAACCTGCTGGACTTGCCTCTCTGGATGAGTGAGTACCATGAATGTTTTTTTAGTGCTATGTCACAGACATGAGCTTGGGTAACAAATTCTGGGCATTTACATGTTTCAGTGGTTTTACTATGACATTTAGGCCAACACTGAAGATAACGTGTGCTAATGTTAGCCTGCCAGTGAACAAAGAAGGCTGCAGGTTAATGTAGCTAAAGCTAACACATGCTCTCTTACACTGTGTAAATAATAATATTCATAAAAACTTCATTTGAATAGCACTTTTAAAAGCAGAGGTAATGACAACCTCTGAACATCAATTCTTAAACTGGTGAGAGCCGAGTGAGGGTAAACTGAAATTGGAGTGATGTGATGTCTGTTAGAACAAGTCAAAAGCCAAGCTGCTGCATCCTGAACTGGTCTGAGGCAAACTAGAGATTTTTGATTTAAAGTAAAGAGGACAGTGTTACACTTTCTGTCCACGTCTGAGGTCCACCACTGCCAGAATTAAAGGAGGAGAGTCGATTTCCAAACACCCTGCAGTCCTTACAGAAACACTACAACTCAATTTCTAGTCACAACTACAGTAGCTGTAATGACAAGGGCAAGAGGGTCTCCTCCTCAGTTACCTGTCTGTGAAGAGGGTCTCCTCCCCAACCACGTCAGTGAGTCAGAATTGCTCTGAAATCCTGTAGTGAATAGAAAAAGGGTGAATAGAGAAGCTGATTGAAGTCAGTTTTAAGTCCTTTATATAAAGGTGACTTTACACCATCATAAACTTCAGACATGATTTCATTTTTTACTTTACCCGCTGACTTTAGCAGATTATGGTTAAGATTTAAGTTTTGTCACTGTTCTATCGTTCAGCACCATCAGATGTATATTTTTCTGGAAGTGTTGGCTAACTAGCTGTTCAGTCGAGTATAAAAGCTCAATAAAGAACACAAGAACCACTCGTGACATCAAGGTCAACTTTTGACAGAAACATGATGAGATATGACGCACCAGTCAACATATTTATCAGTATGTGCTCAGCAAACTTACCTCGCTGTAGGACATGCTTCTGGAAGAACATCATCCTGTGTGCAGTCATGTCCATGTTTCTTTTCATCTTCATGTCCATGTTCTGCTGGAAGGTGAGGAGAGGAGGAGGCCTGGACAACGACCTCTGAACAGCCCGCTGTTTTCATTTTGTTCAGCTTCTCTAGAGCAACACTGACTGGACAAAAAAATGCACACTCTTCCTTAAAGTCAGAGAGTACAGAGGAGTATGAGGAGCATTTTAGATGGAAAAATCATTTTGGGCAGGTCGAGATTAAAGTCAAAATGAGGAGAATAAAGTCGACATTTAGAGATTAAAGATGAACTGACGAGATCAAAGTTGAAATGTCGACAATAAAGTTGAAAAACAATTTCATGAAAAAGTTCAAAATGATGAGATTAAAGTTAAACATCGAGAAAATAAGTCAAAATTCAAGAATGAAGTCCACATAAAAAAATATTTTGACTTTTTTGTCAACATTTCAACTTGTATCACAATTTTGTCAACTTTATTCTCGTCATTTCAACTTTAACCTTCAAATTTCGACTTCAATCTCGACTTCCCCAAAATTCTCTCCTCCATCTAACATGGCTCTTATACTCTTCTGTACATCAGCATGTGTCTGCAGAGCTGGAGGCTGCACTCTCAGGACTGCAGATTCAGGATTGCAGACTCAGGACCCTTCAATTTTTGAGTCATACTGAGTATTGATCACCTAAATGTTGATTTGGTTTTTAAACTTATCATTCCATCAAGTTTAGCACTTTTTCTCTGATCTCCAAGTGCAGAGATCACATCTGTATCACCTCTGTGGTGAAGGTTAAAGACACTGAAACACTGACATATTTTGAGGGATATAATTTATGATAAAAATTAAATAATTAAACAATATAACAAATAAACTAACTTAAGTCCTGCACATATGTACAGTTTAAATGTCTGTACTTTGAGTATTATTGTTGGGGGAACATTTTATTTGGCAACATTTAAAGATGAAGATTGTACTTTTTACTTCATTAATTTTAAAAATTCTCTACTTTTTCAGCGATGAATAAATACAGTCACATCACATTAAACATGACACCAAATTAAGTATGTTGTAATCAGGAGGTTACCTGGGAGATAGCACTGAATACTCACACTGCAGTCTTCATCCATCTTGTGAATTAACAGTATACCAGTTGCTGTTACATCACAGCCTTGTCTTCACTATGAACCTGATATTATGACTGCAAATGTTTGAATAACATCAGCTGAGGATCTTAACTGGTGAACATTATCGAATAATATTGACAAAACATGTCAAACTTCTCCATTTAATTAAAGTGTTTGACTGTTTCCCCTCTAATTCATGTTGTCAGTCTGTGCTCATGATCCTGACATCATGTGCAGACCATCGAATTATGTTATAATTTATTGTTAAAAAAAAACAAAATGACAGATACAAAATGTCATGACAGGAAGTGACAACCAACTCCTGACATGACATGAGAAAAATTGTGGACCCACACTGTAACATTCTGGACAAAAGAGGAAATAATATCATTACCAGTGTTATAGAAACAAATAAACTAGTTGCAGGCCTGATCCACAACAAAAGGAAACACCTCCACAGCCGAGTTCTCATGTCTGGTTATTACAACTGACTTTGGGCTTCACTTTTGACAAAGTTGCTTGTAAATATTGCCAGTTGCAGGTTGTTTATTTTAGAGCTTGTACCAACAGTGAAGTTTCTCATTTGGTCTTGTTGTGCCAACAAACCCAGGAGGGATCTGATGCTCACTCTACTACCAATATAAACTCCATTCAGATGTTACACAAACTAATCTGGCCCACTCCAAACATAAATGTAGATTTTATTGTAAAAAAAAAGAGGCAAAAATGATATTTCCACCAAAAAGAAATCCTTATAGTCAGAATTAAATATATTTCTGAAGTAGCTATTACTGTTTTCACCATAATAAAGCTGTAGAGGATCAACATAAACTTAGATAAAAGTCTGACTATGTCTGTTTGGTTATAAAAAGCAAGGTTAGACAGACTGTTTAGTTATAATAGAGTTATAAATAACAACAGCCCCTCCCTTCACTTCTGTATAAAGAAAAGGTTGTTTACTTCTCACAAAAGGATGTTAAATAAGTAAATTCTGAGCAAAATAAGAAAAAAAGTCACTGTGAAATTGAAATGTAATATAGATAAAAATCAAAACACACTTTATGTAGGTTTCTCTTAAACATAAATATCACTTTAGAATAAAAATAGCTGGTTGTTGCTTGTTTTGGTCTTGTTTTTATCGCCCTGGCTGCTTATTTCAGTCAAAAATCTGGCAACCCTGCTCACCTGACTCCCGGTGTGGCGTTCACGGTCCTTCTGAGCTCCAGCTGTGGGGCACCATGTCCAGGCAGGTAAGGCAATGACGGACGGAGCGGCCTCTCCTCTCCTCCGGTAAACTCTGCTGGGCTTCACATCAGCACCGGTATAAATCTCTCCTCCTGTGGTCCAGGCAGCAGCATCAACAGCAGCTTAAACCTGCACACACACCAGTCTTACTCAACTAGCCAGGCTAATGCTAAAGGCTAAAGCCCGCTCATTTAAGCTAACGGCTCTGAACTCACGCGCTCACGGAGGTTTACTCGGTAAACAACATCCGGTAGACGGTCTCAGGTCTTCCCCGTGGGTGCGGCTCACAGTCTCCTCCTTGTTATCTTGCTGACACATTTAGACAGACCAAAAACAGCCAACAATCAAACTCTGTTGTCTCTGCTTATTTTCCCGCTTCTTCTCCGTTCGTGTCTCTCTTCCTCTCTCGGTCTCTCCTGCGCACGCGCCGCCACAGCTCTCTGGATCATCTGCGCACCCTGCTGGACAAACATGGAACTGCTCCAATACGCCAATGACATTTTCAGCTTCACATTTCTCTGCAACAGTCTTTGGACATTTTTGACTTTACATACAGGAATTATAAAAATACACAGAATGAGACGCATTAACAGCAAATAAAGAAAGTGCTGAGAATAACAAACTTTAAACTGCAATCCATCTGTCTATTAAATGATATTTATCCATATTTTTAACAGAACTCTGTCACTGAATTATTATTTTTTGGTTCCAGAGGGCTGGTGGTGTTCTGTTGATATTCTGATTACAACACACTTTTAAGAGTGACAACAAACTAATGACAGCTGGATTTTTTTGGAGCAGACCAACTGCTATGAAATCATTTAGTCCCTAGACATAATCATTTACACAAACACAGCACAACTCAGACATTTTGGTAACTTGTTATATTAAAAAGACGTAGGAAACAAAGCTTCTGAGGCTCTTACATCTGCTTTAAACCCGTTGCAGTTACAAGCTGGTAAAGTTTGGGTACCTTAAGATGTCTGAGTAGGAAATTCCTACAAACTGGGGCGTCCCCTGTGATGGATCTAATTTACAACTTGAAGAATCTAGGTTCAACAATCAACTGGAACACAACATTAATGATCCTCTGTTAATTAGCAATCTTACAGATCAAACTACAAATCCCACAATGCACTGTAGCACCTGTGCACCACCCCCTCCTCTGCTTGGATATCACTTCAGCTCGTCTAAAATTAAATATGCAGCTCAAATTCACAACACTGTCAGTTTTAGACTCTTCAGTAAATGCTGATCCTGTTCTACACGCATCTAAATGAACCTGGACTTAAAGTTTGGACTCGGCCTGCAGAGAGTGATGACCTACAGAAGCTCCAGGAGATGGTGCTGTTTAGTTCAATGGAGGAACATTAAGTTTAAAGCTCAAATCCATTCATAGAAATGTAAGAATCAGATCAAATCAGAGATCAAATGTCATCAAACTGGTTTATAGAGATTCAAAAGTACACTCCAGTCTGTAAATATGATCTCAGTATTTCAATAATATCCCTGCTTTACAAGGAAACAGTCAAATCCAGTCCTTCATTCTTTGGTAAAGTCGAGTGTTGGAGGGTTTGTGCAGGGATGTGTGTTTGGGAAAGCTCTTCTTCACTTTTTAAAAACTCCACACCTGTGTTACTCTGACAGCACTTCTGAATTCAGCTTTAGGTATAGTCTTTGGCATCAAAATATTTGACTTTGAGTCATAATGTAGTCATCTAAACTGTTTTAATTTTAGTCGAGTTTTAGTTGATGACATTTCACAACATTTTAGTGGATGAAATCTACTTGGATAAAATGAAAGCTTTTATTGAAAGATTGTTTTCTACTTTACAATCTAACTGAAATGGTCAATGAAAGGTTGACAAGTTCTGTCAAATTTCCTTTCTTGATTTTTCCAGAACAATTATTCTGTTTTTCTGTTCCAAATGTTTGATTCCATCTCCCATAAGATTAAAAACATTGTGTTTCCAGTTTAGTGGGATCAGTCTCTGGGCTACACATGAGATCATCCTGTGCTCTGATCTCATTTTCATTTTGTTTGTCAGATATTTTTAATCTACATTTGTTTAGATTGTTTTATTCTTATGTGAGATGTTCTTATGTCCTTTATCATTTTAACTGAGTATAAATAAGCAAAGTGAAAGTTAAAAAGTTTTAGTCATGATTTATTCTCTAAATGATTTTAATTTTAGTCTAGTTTAGTCGATGAAATCTGCTGTAAATTTAGTCGACTAAAATCTGAAGTGTAAAGGGTAAGACATTTTTTATGTCCTGTTTTCCTCTGTGATAAAATCAAACATATAATAAAATTACCCAGCCTGATCAGTGAGCCAATCAGAGGAGGAGTCCATGTGACCTGTGGTGGCGTAAAAGCCCTCTGAGTCGTCCAAAGAATCAGAAGAAGAATCAGAAATACTTTATTAACTCCCAAGGGGAAATTTGCTTGTTTCAGTTTCTCTTCTACACAGTATAGCAGTCAGAAATATCAGATGAAGACATTAGAATAGATAGGAGTAGCACTGATTTAACTAATATGAAGTCAAAATAAAAATAAAATAAATACAACTAAAATGAAAACAAATGAAAAGAGCATGAAAATGAAGTGAGCAGGTTGCAACATGCAGAGCCTTGAAGCAATATCAACTTCCTTCTAAAGAAAACATCAATAAAAATGTGGTGGAAATAAGACTCTGAATGAGGTGGAGGAATACACAGTATTAACAATGAACAATATTTACACTAAAAATGTGAACACAGCCATGACAGGGAGAGCAGAGAGGACAAAGCAGAGAAGAGAAAGCATTTAACAACCAGAACAAAAAAAATGTCTTTTTTGACCCGTCAGTGTGACATGGTGTGTCTTGAACTCAATCCTGGGACAGGGACCATTTCAGTTCACTAAAGACTGCCCCATGGGACTTTTTTAAATTTATTTGTCAATTTTTAATGTGATCTTGGTATGTTTTAACTGTTCCTTAAGGCTGTGAGAGGCTTTACAACCTGTGGGCTTCATTTCTGTTCTCTTTTTGCACTACAATGTAATTTACCCTGTACTTTAAATGATGCACTGCTACACTGCACTAAAGCTCATCCTACGACTGGAACATTTAAACTACCTCACTGTACTTAAAAAACAGGATGGAAATATTATTTATTCTTTCTAAGAGTCTTGAGCTTGGTGAAATGTGATTTTGTTCTACTGTTTGCTGTTGATATATAGTTTTTATGAGTTCTTAAATTTAAATTTAAGTGATGTTAAAATTAGGGATAAACCACAGTATTGAGATGATATTGGAATGAATGAATGAATGAATGAATGAATGAATGAATGAATGTTTTATTTCAGTTTAAAAACAAAAATAAAATCATGTTTTCACAAAAGAAAGAAAAGAAAACAGACAGCAATCAAAAAAGGAACAGGCTGAAGCTCCAAGGCTTATTTTTGCCTCTCCTGTACCATCATAGGATTAACTGAATAATTCACAATAAAACATCAGTACGAGTACATTATTCCAAAACACGTGATAGCTTAAACTGAAAAATAGAATTCAATCAAATTTGATCATTTCAGATTTTAAAGTCTTCTTAAAAACTAACACAGAATTACACATCTTTATTTCATCGTTTAGTCCATTCCAATATTAGTATCAACCAATTTTAAAATATTTGCAAATTGTTACATTGAAGCAACAAGTCAGTTTTTGTGAAGTAAAGACTTTGTGCTCCTGTCAAAAATATAATTATGAGTATCACAGATAATTATTTCAGGAATATCTGCAAATCAGAGATCAACAAAAATCAAATATGCCCAATAAAATGTTTCTACTCCTTAAAGGGGATGAAAGAAGTTTGAGATCTTAACTGAAACACTTATTTAACAGTAAAGACAGCTCTTCTAGTTTTCTTGAAGATTCTAAATCGAGCCAGCTGGACTGTGTTCAGTTTTGGGAAGACGTTTCTCTTCTCATCCAAGAAGCTTCTTCAGTTCAAAGAGCTGGACAAGGCAGCAGATATTTATCTTGGTAGAGAACGAAGACAACAACAATAGAAGAGGAGGAGTTGTATATTCTATTGTTGTTGTCTTCCTATTGATATTATATATTAGAGATACTTCAACTGTAAATAAATGAGTATATGTATGTGTAAAAATATATTAATCACTTTAAAACATAATTATCAGTGTAATACATAGCTCAGTCTTCAGTTGGTTGTTGGTGTTCAGATGTTCATCATCAGGTAAATAAAGACATGAAACATTTATTTTCTTGATTTGATTTGAATTCTTTCAGCCTGTTTTTGTTCAGAACAATCAGCTGTTCATAGGTGACATCAGCTGACTGATGATCAGCTGTTTCCTGTCAGCACAAACAGACGTCTCTTCAGGGGACGCTGCAGAGGACAAGACCTCTCAGGTCTTTGAATCACCTGCAGGTTTGGACTACAGACCACACAGAGACAACCAGGAATAAGGCCATACCCTAAACCCAGGATAGAGGGGCTCGGTGAATGTGGTCTCTGTGGTGTGGAGGTGGATCAGTCCATCAGAGGAGACTTCATAGAAGGACAGAGATCCAGCAGGACAGTCCACATACACCCCTACTCTACCAGAGGGTGAAGAGGAGGAGGAGGTGGAGGAGATGGATGTTTTTCTGTTATTGTGATGGACAAAGTAACCTTGACCAGAGCAGCTCAGACTCCAGGAATGATCATTACATCCAAACAAACATTGATAACTGCTTCCTTTCCTCCCGAGTCTTCTGTAACTCACTGATACACGAACATCTCTGCTCCACTGGACCTCCCAGTAACAGCGACCGCTCAGAGCAGACCTGCACAGCAGCTGAGGATAACTATCAAATCTGTCTGGATGATCAGGATATGACTGAAGATCTCCCACATATGTCACCGTCCTGTTGTCTTCAGACAGACTGATGTTCCTGCTCACTGTGTTTGTGTCCACCTCCAGCTCACAGGCGTCTGATGGAGAGAAGGAGAAACATCAGAGCAGCAGGTCATCATCTGATCATCTACAATCATCTGAGCTGAGGGTTCAGAGTCAGCTCTGATGGTCTGACCTTTGACCTCCTGCTGAGTCGGCCATGTTTGACCTCTGACCTCAAACTCTGCTCCATCTTTCTATCTGAACCAGTTTGATTTCTGTGTTTGTGGTTCCATGGTCCACCTTCAGTTTTTCCTGGACCTGGTCTAGTTATGGACCAGTGAACCACCACGGTCTTCAGTCTGGACCAGAGAAGAGGACCTGGTCTAGTTATGGACCAGTGAACCACCACGGTCTTCAATCTGGACCAGAGAAGAGGACCTGGTCTAGTTGATCAGACTCTGATAAATGCAGATCCTGAGATCTGGGTCATAAAGTGGACTCGTTAGAGCACCAGGCCATTTATTGACATAAAAACAGATGTTCAAAGAAAATAGTTGACATGTTTTCTTCCTTCAGTTCTGTCCAAAAATCTGAAATCCTGATGATTCTTGGATGTTGAACTCTTTCCATGGCGCTCACACACAGCACCCAGTGCTCTCTAACTTTCACACAGACACAAAGAAAAGAATCTTTTCCTCTAATAAAGGATTTCCTCAAATAAAAGAGCCTGTGGCTCAAGTTTTTTCTCTCAGTCTGAGGCATGTTGATGAACAACTCTTTTGATTTGATGGTATTTTTAATCTTGTTTTAGTGCAGGCTCAGATTTTGTGTCAAATGTGAGGACACAAAGGGTCTGGTGTCCAAATATTGACCCAGAAGAGGAACAAGCCCTCACTTATTAACAACATGTTCAGTCCAAACTGTTTGAATCTCTGAATTAACCCTCGTCCTTTCACAAATAGAAAATCCTGATCAGTGATTCTGTTTTGAACCCTTTCAGTCCCACTCACACTCAGCACACAACGCTCACTAAATTAGACAGAAAATAGAAAAACAGGAATCATTTCATCAACAAAGAGCCCGTGGGTAATGTTCTCTGTCTGTCTGTCAGCGTCTGGGACATGTCATTGATTCACTACTTTATTGATTTGAAGCTTTTTGTGTGCACAGGCTCTGATTTGAACTAAAATGTCAAACATGGAGCCAGAGCCCAAAAAGTGGAGCTGCCAGAATAACAGGCCAAAAAGTCTGACACAGTAGAGAGCAGTTTTCATCCAAATGACTTCAGTCTGTCAGTGACTTCTGTCCTGCTGATTATTCTCCATGTTCAAATCAATGATCACACACTGAACCCTTTGAGCTCCTCTCAATGTGAAAATCCTGGAGCCAAAGGGACAAATAGATATTACCCATAATCCCCTGGGTTGGCCTGAGGCTCTCATGTACAGCTCACGTTCAGCTCATGGTGTGAGCTGAACGCACCATGAGCTGAACGTGATCACACCAACACACCATCTCTGCTGATTTTTCTTCCTCATCTTCACTTTGATCATGTGACCTGTTCCTCAGACTAATGACCTCTGACCTTCATGTCTCCATGCTTTATCCTCCTGATGCTGTTTTATCTCTGGAGCTCTGACACAATCCTTCAGATGAAAAGTTGATGAGAGTAAAAAGTGGAATAATCATCATTAAATCAAAGATTAAAAACACTCACACTTCTTCAGACCAGGTCTCAGTCTGTGCGCTCCACCATGGTCCAACCTGGAGACAGAAACCAAAGCTGGGATCAGTTCTTCATTCATCAGGGTCCTGAGATAGCCTCCCTCTCCAGCCCACACCAATCAGGAGGTTTCTACAGAAAACCTTCCCCTCTGTCTCCATCCAGGGTCTGTCTGGGCTCAGAGCTCTGAGTGGATCCTCTTAACCAGGTCACACCGTGGTTTCAGTGGGACAGGCCCGTGGATGGCTCTTTATTTTCACACTTCTGCATCACAAACAGGATCTATGTGTTTACTTCTCCTCTTAGTACATGAGTGTGCGCTCATTTCCACGCACAGACCTGCGTTTATCAGTGTGAGCGTGGGCGGGGGAGACGCTGGTGTCCCACGTCAGGGTCTGAGCTGGTTAGACTCAGTCAGTGTGGACTCTCACTGCAGCCCAAATCTGTTAAGGAGGACCATCACATCATCCTGACTGTGTCTCTGTAGACTTCACAGCTCAACACTCACATTAAATATGATGTCTAAATGGATTTAATAAACACCTCTGACATCCCTGTGGACTAATGAGCTGTTGAAATAAGGCTGAAGAGCTGTCAGCTGATCTGTTCATTCAGATTTAATAAAGGAGAGTTTTCTTCAGCTCTTTATTTGAACCATCAGAGAGGCTTCTTTCAGTCATCATCAACTTTATAAAACACTTCAGTCTGAGCAGGACTGTGGAGATCTGAGCAGAGGAACTACAAACTGATCAAGTCTGACAGGAACAGTGTATGGACTAACGGCATAAGTAACACATATACTTTTTCCCTGCAACAGGTAATCTAATTGATTACTTTTTCATGCGTTACAATACTGTTACCTTTACTGACAGTGAAATATGGCTTGTTACTCTGCACCAATGTCAAGCAGCTGTTATCTGATCTTCCTCTCTCCCAAATTCCATGGCAGGTTGAAGCGCCGGGCCGTGGTCTTGCTCCGATAGAACCCCACTGAAAGTGGCTCACTGATCAGCGCCATGGCAAGCAGCCTTGTAGGGGGAGGGCTGATCCCCGCAGAGCCACAGGCTCTCATGAGAATAACTATGTCAAACGCTCATAAAGCATGTTATAGACAGAAAATAAATAAACAACATCTCACTTTGCTTCTCTAAAGTCCCTTTGCTGGTCCCAACCACACAGCTTCTCGATTTATTCAACTTCTATCGACCTATATCCTTGTAGAAAAGATTTTTGGCGTCATGTATAAGATGTTATATATTTCTGCTCATGCCTCTGGTTTTGACATAATGACAAACAATTGAGGAAATTTACATTCCAGAGTCCGTGCATTCTGTTTTACTTTGAAACTTCCAGATAGTCCACATGTTGACTTCCTGTCTGGTGCTTTCTTAACGACAGTAAATTTATGAGGTTTGGAGGCGGACGCGCAGAAAATAGACCTGAAGTGAATCTCCATCGCCTTGGCATGCGCTGGCGCTTCACCAACGCAGCGCTACGCACTGTGGCACCCTTGAAACATACTGTGGAACACATCTCTCCCATTCTAGTCTTTCAGGTAAACTCCACTGCACGCACTGCAGGGCCAGTGCAGGGTCAGTGCATCCCCCGTTGGGGAACTGATGAGAGCTGTTGTGGTAGGAAGCAAGAAGGAAGGACCATGGATGAAGCCTTAAATTGTATGATTCATGAATTCTTAGTTTGATAGCCCTGCATTGGGTTTGTCTTTTTGTGTTTCTTTATGTGTATTGTAAATAGGCTAGTACTGTATGTATGTATATTTATGCTGTGTTGTGCTGGTTATGTCAAAAATAAATATTAAAAAAAGGGAGGGCCATGGATGTATTATAAGAACTGGAGATTGGACCAAAAATGGCACCCGTTCATTTCTATTGGGATTGCTGACCCAGCGCATACGCCGAAAAAGTTTCTGGCTACCAGGCTACTTCCTGATATTGGGACTGTAGAGCATGCGCAGTAGTGTCATCTCCCATTTCTCCCATGATGCTTCATGTCAGTGGGAACGGGCGAAGTGCGGTCTTGATGAATTGACGCACGGCCACGACAATAGTATTCAGCTGCATCCTTGCAGGCTGTAGTCTCATGGCACTCAGTCGCACATGTGCAGTGTAAACATGCTCTTGCCTCAATAGCTCAATAGTATCCTGCTATTGATACTTATTATAGTATCCTATTCGCAGGCAGTACTCTCAAGACCAACCACACTCTCAGGACTGTCAAGTTTTCGCAACAGTGCCACTCAGTGAATCTGAGTTGTCTTTGCAGGCTCTGCTAATTGGCGATGACAGATCAGGAATTCAGGTGGATCACAAGCATGAATGGATAAGCCAGCTGCTGTGTAACTGTCTCTGAATTTTTCACTCCTATTAATGACAAAGGAACAGATTACATCTGCACCGGGAGCTGACCCACACGGTGATGCACTTTGTGGCCTCCGATGCGCGCCCGATGGCCAGTCCATTCTCCCAGTTGCTGAAGTGACAGCAGCTCTGACCGTCTCCGTGACCGGGTCTTTCCAGCTCATTGTGCGGTGTCGGGGATCATTCAGACCAATAAGAAGCTGCGCCTCGGCCGCAGCGCATTTGAAGGCAAGGAGAGGTGGTAATGACAACACTAGGCTGTGTTAAACCCACTCATGCCTTTTCTCCTCCCTCTCTGTCACTTGCATAGAGGGGCAGACAGAGGCGTGGTTGCGCTTCTCTGCGCCTCTCTACTCCTGGAGTGCGCCTCTCTGCGTCTCTCTGCGCCTTGAGTGCACCACTCTTGGGACTGCAGGAAACTTGCAAAGTGCGTTGGTCATACCCTGTCCCCGCAGCAAAGGCCAGGCAGGGCAGGTGCGCCTGCGACTGCGCCTGGTCTACGAAATTAGAGCCCCTCATGTTAAATGAAAGCCTGTTCCATGTTTGTTCCCAGCCTTAAATTTTTAAGATGGAATGTTATCTAAAACTGTTATATTTTATATTTAATTTTATGGGGTAAGGGTTATATTTGTTATATTTTATTTTCTATAAAAAATGAATGACATAAAAAAATTTTTAGAAAACAAAATAAAAATATAGTATAATAAAATGTTAAAAAAGTTTATTTTTAGAGTCTTACTTAAAAAAATGTTATCCACGTTAATTATTAATGAACTTTTCTAACAAAAAAATTGCCAATGTTTTAGGTAGACCAAAGTAGTTTGTATTTTATTCAGAAGTTCTGATTATCTTGTTTGAATATAGTAAATAGTGTAATACATGAGTAATACATGAAATATAACAAAAACATTAGATAAATCAGAATGACCACCAAACTGTCATTGATGAAAGTTGTTTTTTAAACCATCCTACAAAGCTGCATGCCACATTCAGCCATGTTCACTCTTTTCCCTGGAGTGATGCTCCCTCTATCTTCAATCTCTGTTGGGAGAAAAATCTTACTTATTTAAACTGGAACATGACAAATGTGTTATTGATCTTTATTGTACTTTATCAATTTCTACAAGTGAAGTTTCTCGTTTTAACTCTTTTATTATTATTTTTACAGTCTAAAACTTATATTATCTGAATGTATTATTGACAACACAATAAATACATACACATATATTCCGAATAAAGATCCATCCACCTAACACAACTCCCTGATCCCCTGACACATATTCTACATCCACAGTGTCTCACAGAAGTGAGTACACCCCTCCCATTTCTCCAAATATTTTATGATATCTCTTTTCATGGGACAGCGGTGAGGTAATGACACTTTGATACAGTGTACAGTAGTGAGTGGGCAGCTTGTTAAACAGTTTAAATTCACACTGTCCCCTCAAAACAACTTGACACACAGACATTAATGTCTAAACTACTGGCAACAAAAGTGAGTCCACCTCTAAGTGCAAGTGTCCAAATTGGCCTTAAGTGTCAATATTTTGTGCGGCTATCATTATTTTTCAGCACTGCCATATCCCCATTGGGGAGGGAGTTCACCAGAGCTTCACATTTTGCCACTGGAATCCTTTTCCACTTACTAATGACCACATGATGGAGCTGGTGGATGTTGGAGACCTTGCACTTCTCCACCTTCCTTTGCTTTTGAGGACTTCACACAGATGCTCAATAGGGTTTAGGTCTGGAGACATGCTTGGCCAGTCCATCACCTTTACCCTCAGCTTCTTTGGCAAGATAGTGGTCGTCTTGGAGATGTGTTTAGGGGTCATTATCCCGTTGGAAAACTGCCCTGTCGTCCCTTTTTCAGAGGGAGGATATCATGCTCTGCTTCAGTATGTGACAATATGTTGGCATTTGTGGTTCCCTCAATGAAGTGGAGCTCCCCTGGACCTGGCAGCACTCATGCAGCCCCAGACCATAACACTCCCACCACCATGCTTCACTGTAGGCAACACACACTTCTTTGAGCTCCACACCTGGTTGCTGCCACACATGCTTGACACCATCTGAACCAAATAAGTTAATGTTGGTCTCATCAGATCCCAGGACATGGATCCAGTAATCCTGTAAACTGTTTGCAGATTTCTTGAGCATCATTTCTAGAACAGACCTCCTTCTGTGACAATAGTCATGTATACCGATTTGATGCAGTGTGCAGCTTAAGGTTTGAGCACTGACAGGCTGACCCCCCACCCCTTCAACCCCCAAAGACAATCTCTGGATATGATGCTGAAAACCTGCACTAAACTTCTTTGGTTGACCATTGTGAGGCCTGTTCTGAGTGGAGCCGGTCCTGTCACGACCCCAAAACATGCCTCCAAGGCCACCACTGCCTTGCCAAAGACACTGAGGATAAAGGGGATGGACTGGCCAAGCACGTCTCCAGACCTAAACCCTATTGAGCATCTGTGTGAAGTCCTCAAAAGTAAAGGAAGGTGGAGAAGTGCAAGGTCTCCAACATCCACCAGCTCCATCATGTGGTCATTAGTAAGTGGAAAAGGATTTCAGTGGCAAAATGTGAAGAAGGTGAACTCCCTCCCCAAGAGGGTTAAGGCAGTGCTGAAAAATAATGGTGGCAGCACAAAAGAAAAAGATATCCTAAAATATTCGGAGAAATGGGAGAGGTGTAAAATGTATGTTACTTAATTCATTATTTCATTGTATATTATCCAATACACAACAGTCTAATGTAAATACAGTTAATAGGAAGATACGCCGAATTAGTTGGGATATAACAACTAAATACGGCGTCCTCGCATCTACCAGTAGGAGCTCTCTCATCCAAACGTTTTAAATCTGCCTTTTATCTGTCTTTTAAGTGATTTTTATCTTTCACTCCCGCTACTAACAATCGCATCTGGCAAGACGATGAAAGAACTTTAGACATCAGACTCCGTTTTTATTGCTTTTATACAGTTTTTTTTTTTTTACCACCGACCATACCGGCTTGTTTTTAGCCTGGTAGGCTAGCTAGGCATGCCAGAGCAGCACTATGCCACCACTCACCTCACCACCTGGTCCCCGCGATAGCTGTCTTCGGCTGAGCCAGAAGGTCGCTGATCTGGAAAGCAGAGTCTCCCTTCTTCACCAAATCGGGGAAGACGAGCGCTTCATTGACTCCATGTTGGCGAAGGGCTCCAGCACCGCGCCTGCAGCTGCTTCCACCGGGGGAGACCTGGATGACACCGTGCCGTGGGCTAATACCGCTCACCTCTCTACCGAAGACCAGCGGGCACGGCTGGGAGCCAAACCCAGAGTTCTCCGGTGCTCCACTCCGGGCCAGGCGCTCCCCTTAAGGACGGTTCATCACCACGGTAGATCCATTAAACTGTCACCGCCCTGTCCTCCTCCAACTGCTCAGGATCTTCACCTGTCCAACAGGTTTAACATCCTGAACGAGGATGAGTTTCCGCCACTGGACAAAAATGAGCGATATCCCACCAGAAAAAAGGTGCACGCTCCCCCGCCAGTGATTCACCGCAGCACCGCTGGTGAGCCGGGCTCCGTGGCGGCTCGTCCCTGTGCTCTGCGTAAACTGGCAGCGCTTACATTCACCCCACGGTCAAATCCACCAGCACCGGGTTCTTCTGTCCACCGCAGGGTCTCAGGATCCAGAGTGTCTCCGCTGGGCCGTGGGATGGCTTTGCTGCCTGTGGCAGCGGCTGTCATCAGCTAAGGACCACAACATCCCCGATGTCCCCCGCCACCTCCACCGGACAGCACCCGGATCTCACATCACCTAGCTCCCACGACTGTGATCCTCGGAGACTCCATCATCCGGCGTGTGAGATCACGGCTTTCAACAACTTTGTGCTTCCCTGGTGCCACAGTAAATGACATCACTGCAAAAATCCCTGATATCCTGGAGACACACCCATCAGTAACAACGGTCGTGATTCACGTCAGCATAAATGATGTGGTGAAACAACAGTCGGAAATCCTAAAAGATGATTTTATCCAACTCTTTCAGCGTCTTTCCCGGAGCAACGTGAGGTCTTTTATCTCTGGTCCTGTGCCGACTCTCGGCCGCGGGGTCGGGCATTTCTCCAGGCTCCTGAGCCTCCACACCTGGCTCTCCACTCTCTGCAGGAATTATGGCATCGCTTTTATTGAACCCCGGGGTTCATCGCTGCTCTCCTCAAACATATCCTTTTCTCTCCAACACCGCGCGGACAATCAGCATGCACCTGGACAGCCTGGATCACAACCACCTATGTCATCACCATCCTCTTCTTCACGTCCCTGACTACAGAGCACATTCAACCCAGGTACCCTCATCACCACTACTCTTAGGTCTAGTAGCTCCCCCTGTAGTCTCAACAGTTGTCCACACGTCAATTCCTGTCATCATCAGAAATAGAAATAATAACAAACCCCGGGGATTACAACGGCACCAAACTCTTTTAAACATTCCCCTAAAGCGGCATGATGAGCGCACGTTCAGCACGGACATTAAAATGGCTGTGCTGAACATGCGCTCTCTATCTAATAAATCTTTTATCATACACGACATCATTTTAGACAATAACTTGGACTGTATTCTCCTTACAGAGACATGGCTTGGTACCAATGCACCCTTTGTTCTCGCAGAGGCCTCCCCACCAGATTTTAACTTTTTATTTTCTTCTGGGGAGTGCAGAAGGGGGTGTGGGACTGCATCGATTTTTAGTCATAACATGGTTTTAAAAGAGGTTTCTTTTAACAGTTACACATCCTTTGAGCATCATGCCTTTGTTTTTAGCAGCCCACCCATCCTGTGCGTGACAGTCTACAGACCACCCCGTTACTCCTCTGTTTTTATCAGTGAATTTTCAGATCTGCTCTCACTCATTCATTCAACTTATCATAGGATTTTAATTACTGGCAATTTTAACCTGCACCTGGAAATGGCTACAGATTCATTGTCCAAAGATTTTTTCCAATATTTTAAACTGCCTTGATTTTAAACAGCATGTAACGCAGCGGACCCATGCCAGGGGGCGCACCCTGGACCTCGTTATAACCCATGGCCTGTCCGTGGGTGCTCTCTCTGTCGTGGATCGAGCCGTGTCTGACCATTTCTGTGTTTTTTTAACATCGCCAGTTTTAACCAGCAGGTGGCCCCTGTGAGAACAGTGAGGAGATGCCAACTAACTCCTGAAGTGGCTGACAATTTTATTCAGATTTTAGAGAGCACTCCTGCAGCTATTTTACCAGCTCCCTGTGATTTTACTGTCAACAATTTAAAACAGCAAAATTAAATCAACACTGGATCAGTCGCTCCACTTTTAACAAAAAAAATTAAAACAAAACCTACACCATGGAGAACTGGAGACATCAGGGAGCTGAAGAGAAGCTGCACGAGTGCAGAAAGAAGATGGAGAAAATCCAAGGTAACAGTTCACTACCAAATCTTCCATGACAACCTTAAAGCTTACAATAGTGCTGTCAAACATGCAAGAACATCCCATTTCCAAAATCTCATCACCGATCATAAAAACAATGCAAAATTCCTCTTCTCCACAATTGATCTTTTAACTAATAAAAATTTTAACAGATCCTCCTCTCCAAGTGACATTTTATGTGAGGACTTTGCAGACCACTTCAGGAGTAAAATCAATGACATCAGGTTGAATCTTTTACCTCAACAGATTTTAACTAACGACTCACCTGGTAGTAGGATCATTTTTGAGCGAAACGTGACCGTGACGCGAACGTGAGGTAAGGACCGTTTCTCAATAGATTTGTCATCTAGGAGGGCTAAAAAACAAATTTAGCCGGGGTGTACTTTTTAAAATGGTGGGGAGCTTCCATTACAACCTTATAGAGACTCCACAATAATACTGAAAAAAAATCCGCAATAATGGCAAAAACTTCCCCCAAAACCCCTTAAAACCACCAAAAGTGGCAGTCTTCTTGAATTTGAAGGTTGAAATAAGGTAAAATCATTATGTAACTTAGGTATATATGTATTTCTTAACAAAAATAAGGTCTGAAAACGTGTTTTGTCCATCAATGTAGGTCGAGCCTTAAAAAAGATCATTTCCATGACAGCCATTTTGGATTTTGGCCTCTAAAAAAATTTTCCCGCCATTTTAAAAAATACACCACAGCTAAATTTGTTTTTTAGCCCTCCTAGATGACAAATCCATTGAGAAAAACGGACCTTCGCTCACCGTGGTCACGTTTCGCTCCAAAATGACCCTACTATGGGTTTTTTTTTTACACACTGGAGAGGAGATCCTGGTTGGACCCAGGTAAAGCCCACAACCTGCCTTTTAGACCCAATTCCCACACCATTTTTTAAATCATTTTATGGCTTCTTTGAGGAACAGCTGCTGTACATTATGAATTGCTCTCTTCAGACAGGTGTTTTTCCTACTTCTTTAAAACTGCAGTGGTGAAGCCTCTTCTGAAGAAGAGCAATTTAGACCCCAATGTCTTAAGCAATTACAGGCCTGTATCCAACTTACCGTTTTTAAGTAAAGTTTTAGAAAAACTTGTTTTTAACCAGGTAAATCATTTTTTAACTCTGAACAACATTTAAGAGAAGCATCAGTCTGGTTTTAGGATGAATCACAGTACGGAGACGGCTCTTTTAAAGATTTTAAATTATATCAGGTGCAATTTAGATAACCATAAACTCACAGTCTTGGTGCTGCTGGATCCGCCTTCGATACAGTAGACCATCACATTTTATTAAATAGACTGAAGCACCTGGTTGGCTGGTACTGTTCTGAAATGGTTCAACTCTTACCTGACTGATCGAAGCTTCTTTGTAAGTATGAATACATGTTCCTCAGGAACCCATGAGATAAAGTGCGGGGTCCCCCAGGGGTCAATTTTAGGTCCAACTCTTTTTAATCTTTACATGCTTCCCCTGGGGGATGTCATCAGGAGGTACGGCATCAGCTTCCATAGTTATGCTGATGATACACAACTGTACATCACTGTGTCTCCTGATGACACAGGGCCTATTGATGCCCTTTTTAACTGCATTTCAGATATAAAGTCATGGATGGCAGCAAATTTCCTACAGCTCAACCAGGACAAAACAAAAGTCTTAGTCATTGGCCCTGAAGGCCAGAGAGAGAAACTTTTACCAAAACTCCAAGATCTTAAACCAACAAATCTGTAAAAAACCTGGGTGTGATTTTTGACTCTGAGCTTTCTTTTATTCCACACATTAAGAACATAACCAAGATCGTTCTTTATCATCTCAAAAATATAGCCAGAGTCCGCCTGTTTCTCTCTCAGGCCAGCACGGAGGTGTTATCTTCTTCTTGTTTAGATTATTGTAATGCCCTGCTCTCTGGTCTTCCCAAAAAGACCATTTCCAGCCTCCAATTGTTACAGAACTCAGCCGCACGAGTGCTGACGAGGACCAGAGGGCGGGAACATATTATTCCTGGTTTAAAATCACTGCATTGGCTCCCCGTGCATTTCAGGATCAATTTTAAGGTTCTTTTACTGGTTTATAAATGTTTTTACGGTCTCGGGCCTTCTTATTTATCTGACCTGTTTTTACCGTATCAGCCCTCGTGGACCCTGAGGTCCTCTGGCACTGGCCTTTTAACCATACCAAAAGTTAGAACTAAGACACACGGGGAGGCGGCTTTTAGTTATTATGGCCCCCGATTGTGGAACAGCCTGCCAGAGAATCTCAGGGCTGCAGAGTCTGTTGATACTTTTAAAAAGAGGCTTAAAACCCACCTTTTTAATGAAGCTTTTAATTTGTATTCGAGTTATCTATTCCTTTATTATTTGTTTTATTGTATTTCTGTATATGTTATTTATTCTTTTAGTCAAAATACTTATCATATTTAATTCTTAACTTCTTATGTTATTTCACTTATCCATTTTATGTTATTTTATCTCTATTCTTATATTTTTATTATTGTTTTACTATGATGGTTTTTAGCTCCAGCGTTCCCTCATGGGGGCTCTCCACGCTGGGGGCTGCACCTGGTCCACTTGTGGGGCTGCTGCCGGGGGACGGCTTTGCCTGCATGGCTGTAGGCCACTGCACTGTGGTGTTGGGCCTGTGCGGGGCGGGGAAGTCCCTGGCTGCGCTCCTTGTGGGCCGGGAACCCTCCTCAGTGTTGATGGCCCCCAAAGGTAGTTTATTCCTTATCTCAGTCCTCGGGGCACAGCCATGTCTCTCATCCTCTCTTCTCTTCACAGCTAGTATGAATGTGTGAGTGCGCAGGTGTGTGTGTGTATGTAGATGTCTGCGAGTGTGTGTCTGGATATGTCTCTGTATTGGGGGGGATTGTCTCTGCTTTTATGCTGGTTTTAGCCTCTGTGAGGCACTTTGTGTTGCTCTAAGTATGAAAAGTGCCTTATAAATAAAGTTTTATTGATTGATTAAAAACCAGAACTATCAAGCAAGTGATAGCTAACACTGAGAAAATGCATGTGTTGAGTTACTCCAAATCAAAAAAGAAACTCACCATTTAGTCGTTTTCTCAGTTTTCTGAACAATTTTGCACCATACAGCCTTAAAGGAACACTACACCCAAACAACGATTTGGCCTCATTTTCTACTCACCCTCATGCTGAACAACACTGTGGAGTAGTTTTGGAACATCTAGGATGCAGCCGGAGATCTGGGGGAATCCTCGCTGTCCACTGACATTGATATCATGACTTAGATAAAAGCCCGAACGAACAGTGTCCTTAAAAGTCCACAAAAAGTCGGCAATATTCCTCCATACTGCTTGTGCGCTGTAATCCAAGTGTCCTGAGCGAATGCGTCCACCATTTACTCAGCTTGACATCATTTAGCACATGTTTATAGCCTAAACAGTACTACTTAGCATTTCTATGATACACTTACGGGTTCCTCACATCTGATAAACCAAAGGCAGCGCACTCTGCAATAACTAGGAGGCGTAGAACAAGAAACAAGAACACAAGAAATCATTCTGCTGTGGCGGCACGTGGACAGACACAAGAGGTCAGCAGAATGTGGGATTTCTTGGGTTCTTGGCTTTGTACATATTAATAACACCGTTTATAAGGCTGTTATGGTCCTATAGTCCTATCTACACAGTATAAAGCCCAAAAAGAACGAAAAAAATCCATTCAGTATATCCGCTGAAAAGCTGCATACAAGCTGACCAATTAAACCTGAGAACCTGCGAAGATTAATTGGTCCGTGAGTTAGTCCATGAGTCCATCCAATCCTTGTCTCCCTCACTACGCAGTACGCAGCGTCTTGCCCATGGTCCCGCCTCCTCCCCTCTACCTCCGGTGAGCAGCTAGCAGCGTTAGCTACTGAACTATCATGGAGCCGGAAAAGCCTAGCGCCGATCTGGGAAGTTGCCTCCCTGTCCCGGGGCCCAACGGAGCTCTGCCCGCGGGTTGAGGCCTGTTAGCGGGCTAACAGCTAACGAATAGCCTCAGCTGGCCGTCAGACCTTCAGCATCGGCCGTTTCGCCCCTGGTTGATCAGGTAATGGCTTTGTTTACTACAGTGGGAGATGTCTGCTGAATAACTCCGGTTAGTTTGTGCCTATTAGGGGCTAATAACTTGTAGGGGAGCGGGTTAGCCTGTTAGCCACAAGTCGTTAGCACTGTAAGCTGAGCTGTGGAGAAAAGGCTGAGAAAGATTACTCCTCCCCCACACTCGGCTCCGCTCTGGTGGCGCCAGACCCGCATTGCCGCCGGTCCAGTTGAGATGGCTACTGCTGTGTGTTATAAGGGAGATGTCTGTCGTGTTTGATACTTTCAGTTGAGCTGAGCTGTTTTTGATTGAGTTTGCTGCTGATATATTGTGCTAGTCGCTCATAGCTCTGCCTGAGGGGGCTTGTTCAGAGGCGAGGCGACACAAGCTGGGGGCGGGATCTTAGAACACGGAGCGGAGAGGTGAGGGAAGGGGGGGCATGCTGCTGTTTCAAATCGTAGACCCGAGCTTTAAGGACATTAACAGGCATCCTCCCTGCCGAGACTCAGCATTACCACGCTTTGAAAGTGCGTGTGTCCAGCTGTGACGTCACCAGAGAGATAGCGACTTTCCTCTGGCTTTTCTGGCCTTTTGAACACTTTTTGACCAATAAAAAGTCCAAGACTTAAAAATATAAAATACAAGATCAGTTATTGACCGTGTTTATGGCTGAAGATGTCCTGTCAACAGTTTTACAGCCGTCTCTTTAACTATTGCTGCCTATGGGAAAAATGCTTTTTTGGCCCAATGGGATTTTTTGTTGCAATACCACAAGTGGCCACTGGAAAAAAATCAGTGTGCCGCCAGAGGGGCGGTCCGGTATCCAGTTCTTATAATACATCCATAGGAAGGACACAGTGGACACCAACTGGGAAAAGGCCTGGACACTGCCTTTAAAGGGACTGTGAGGAGTTTATAATTAATTGCAAAAAAGTCTCACTTTTAGATGTATGCCTGATGGAAATACAGACTTTAAGATGAGTTTTATAGCATCCAAATAGGTTATCTATAAATGCTATTCCTTAGCTTCACGGTCGGGTCGGACAGGGCTGGACTGGCCTGGATACTCAACTTCAGGAACAAGACAATTAAAACTAGAGCAAATTTATATTATTCGGACACGTCTTAGAGCACCGGGCTGTAAGTACCGATATATAGCCAGCTACAAAACTACGATACTAAGTTTTCCAAAAACTGCTTGTTGTCACACATCAAAAACTACCGCTATGTAACTAGAAAGATACATTACCTCGTCGCTTTGCATCCTGTAAGTCGTTGAAAAGAGAAACTGTAAATCAATGCAGAGTTCTGAGGAAGGTCTGGGCTTCAACACTACAACCACACGCTTTGGCTACGGTAACGTGTTGTGGTGCTTTGCAGTTGTAGTCAGACGGAAACTGCAGCTGGAACGACCCCCAAAGTCAGAATTTCCGACTGGGAACTCGGTGAAACCTCGTCAGCCCTGAGTTAACAATGGAAGATGGATGCCCCCAGTGTGAACAGTTATTTAGCTCCTGTAATAATCCATTTATTTGCACTTCTGACTGGGGTGTGTCGCTCTAGATCAGCTGTATACATAGTATTGTTGGACTTATATTTACAAAAATGCTGCCATAGTGATAATTACATTCTTCATGCGATATTTGTGAACAACAACGCAGGGCGCGCTAACAACAGCTAACAATAGCCTGGTAGATCGGCATGTTTTTTTCAGACTTCAACTGGAACCCTGATAAGTCGGAAATGTCACTCCCAGTTCCGAGGTTACTGGAACGCAGCATTACGACAGTTGCCATGCCTGCTCATGGGTAGCAGAGTCTTTATGTCGCCGGTAATAGACTCTCCTTACAGTCCCTTTAAAGTATTGTATTTCCAATAAAATTAAAGAGGCTCACATCTAAGTTTTACACACTGTATATCCAACAAATTTATATTTTTTCTAAAATTTTAGATATTGAAAACAAATGCAGTCTTTGCAATACGGAACCAGAAACTTTAGTTCATTTAGTCTATCACTGTCCCCAATCTATCAATTTCTTGTCTCAACTTGAACAATATAGTGTGTAAAATCAAGATAAAAATTCTAATTGACTGTAGAAGTGTGACAATGTATTTTGTCAATGGAAGTAATGACATCACCTTTATTATAAACCTATTCATTTTGTATGGCACATTCCACCTACATAAATGTAAACATTCCAAAACTCCACCTAATTTTAGAAGTTTCTTGCATGAGTTTTCTGAAGGAGACGGCAGAGTAATGTTGAAACATGTCAAGGTAACCATACCTTTTTGTCTGTAAATGGCGGCGCGCAGTAGTGCAGCAGTCTGACAGCTCTCCCGGTGCTCTAACCCACTTTCGCATCTAGATTTACCTTTTGACTCTACTACGAAGAGCATTAAGAATTACAGTAGAGAGGAACTACTCCAGATCGGAATGCGTTACGGAGAGTCCAACACCAGTCGGACTTTTAACCATAACATTCCATCGGAGATAGCACGACCGGCAAGCTGCCCGTGGTTCACTGTCTCTGGGGCCAAACAAAGAAGGCGGCGGCGCAGAAAACAGGGCTGCCGAGCCGGCGTCCAGACCCAGCTACGGAGAGACCCAGACAGACCAGCGTTACCCAGCATCTTCCTCACGAATGCCAGATCACTGAACAACAAGTTCGACGAGCTATCAGCCACCATTGAAGCGCAGAAAACCCTGCGGGATAGCAGCATTGTCATCGTGACGGAGACCTGGCTTCACCCGGGGATAGCAGACGAAGCCATCATGCTAGCGGGATGCACAGCGCACCGAGCCGACCGGACGAGCGACTCAGGGAGAAGCAGAGGAGGAGGACTGGTCATCTTCTCCTGATTTGGAGTATATGACACTAAGATGTCGCCCCTTTTACCTGGCCCGAGAGCACACAGTTGTCATGGTTACGGCTGTTTATACACCACCTAGTGCTAACGCTAACTTAGTGTGGCAAGGTGGAGAGTTACGCTCTCCCACTAGGGGCAGTGTGGTCGTGCTCACCGGATATTCTATAAATATATCCGGTCCGCCTCCTCCTCTCCCTCTTTCTCTTCCTCCTTCATGGAACCGACAGACGTGCCGGTGCTGCGCTGACGGCGTCCTTTTTCAAAGCGCGGAGCGGTGGCTGGTTTTCTTCAAAGGTACGCCTGCCTGTTTATCCCGGTCTTAATTCATTCATTAGTTGGGCGTCTGGTTTACCCCAGTTTTGCACTGTTGCAGCAGTGTGGTGTGAGCGGGAGCTGGGCTGCGTCGGAGTCCGTGGGGGCGGGGTGTGCTTTCTCCAGGTAAGGGGCTAAGTTGTTTGTCGTTTAGCTTTCAGCTGTTAATGGGCTGGGGAGGGCATTAATAATTGTTTTCTCCAGCCATAGCTGTCGGGTCTGGCCTGCACGTGCTCCTCCCGCTATTGACGTTGGTTCTCCTGCCCTGTTAGCCGTCACCTGCTGTCGCTGTGCTGCTGTTTTGGCTCTCCTCTGCTGCTCGTCTGCCTGTCGCTGGCTCTCCTCTGCTACTCGTCTGCCTGTCGCTGGCTCTCCTCTTCTGCTCGTCTGTCTTTCGCTGGCTCTCCTCTCCTGCTCATCTGCTTTCGCTGGCTCTTCCCTGCTGCTCTGCTTCGGGCTGGGTCTTGTGAGTCTGCTGCTGCTGCTGGGGCTTGGGAGCCGTGATTTCAGCCCCGCTGCACGTGCATCCCCAGCGTGTGTGGGCGAGTGGTCGCACTTCAAGGGGACTCTCGTACAGACGCTATCCCCACTGGAGACCACATGCACGTTGCGTGCTTTTAATGAACTAATGCAGACGCCTTAATTAATTAATTTCCTTTTCCTCTTTCTCCTTTTTGGCCAGCATTGTTTGTGTATTTTTTTTCTAATTAATTATGTTTGGGTATTGTACTTCTAATTAATTTAATTGATTGATTGAATTAATTTAGTTTTCCTTACGTTGACAGTTCTTTTTCAGTAATTATTTCTTTTTGGGGGGTTTGGGGCGAGTATTGATTTGTTTGAGTTTTCTTATTTGTGATAATTTGTTATTTAATTGGGTTTCTTTTGGGATTTAGTTAATGAGGTATGGGAACTGCCCTTTTTGCATGGTTTTAATTGTGTTTTTTCTTTGTTTGACAGGTGCTGGGCCTCGGAGCGGCAGCGGTCCCCTGGTGGTGGTCCCTTTTATTCACTTTTTGTTTGCAGTCTCACGGGTGTTGTGTAGTTTGGATCCTTCCCTCCTTAGTTGCCGCTGTCGTGGTAAGCCCAGCCCTGTCCTGGTTTAGTTACAGTGGCAGGTCCCATACCTCCCTTATTATTTAGTCTGCTCCTTTTTAAGAATCATTAAATAAAGTATTTTTGCTAATTGAAATCAACGTCTCTGTCCTGTGAATTTTTATGAACTGCGGGTCCTGGTTGGTCTCATTAGAGTGTTATTTTCTGAATCTTGGGGTGTGAGTCCTCAGGTGGCATTGTCGTTGTGTACATTTACTGCTCGTTTTGCCACATTAGCATTAAAGACCCTGCTAGCCGCCATTAGCAAACAACAGTCTACCCACCCGGACGGCATTTTCATTGTGGCTGGAGACTTTAATCATGTGGATTTAAGAACTGTGCTCCCTAAGTTTTTCCAGCATGTTACATGTGCAACAAGGGGTCATAACGTGCTGGACAAAGTTTACAGCAACATCAGGGACGCATACAGAGTCTCCCCCCTCCCCCACCTCGGACAATCAGATCATCTGTCCCTGTTTCTCACCCCCGCATACAGACCCCTCATACAAAGAGCACTGCCTGTGGTGAGGTCCATACGGGTTTGGCCTGAAAATGCCATCCCACAGCTGCAGGACTGCTTCCACACCACCAACTGGGACATTTTTGCAGTGGAGGACTTAACTGTCTACACATCCACTGTTCTGTTTTATATTAAAACGTGCATGGATAATGTAACTGAGGAGAAGGTAGTTAGACATTATCCAAATACCAAACAGTGGATGAATAGTGAGGTAAAACAGCTGCTTAGGGATCGGGACTCTGCCTTCAGGTCTGGAGATATGGATCTCTACAGCTCAGCCAGATCACACCTGAAGAGGAGCATCAAGCGGGCAAAGGCAGCATATGCCAGAAAGATCGAAGGGCACTTTGCGGAGGGGAACCCCCGACGTGTTTGGCAGGGCATCCGCAACCTTGTTAATATGAACACTTCCAGTGCTCCCACCACCAGCACCAGCACAGACCTAGCGGAGGAGCTGAATCAGTTCTTTTCTAGGTTTGAAGTCGGAGAGGAAGAGGATGCCCCTATGCCGCTGCCCACTGACACCCTGGCCCTCACTTTGAGCATGGAGGAGGTCAGGAGGGTGCTCTGGGGTGTGAACCCGTCAAAGGCTGCTGGTCCCGATGGCGTCCAGGGGAGGGTACTGAGGGGCTGTGCAGACCAGCTAGCAGAGGTTTTTACTACCATTTTTAACCTCTCGCTGGCTGCATGCACAGTCCCCAGCTGCCTGAAATCTGCCACCATTGTACCCATCCCCAAGAAGCAGTCGGTCAGCAGCCTGAATGACTACAGACCTGTGGCTCTCACTTCTACTGTGATGAAGTGCTTTGAGAGACTGGTTCTGAGGCACATTAAATCCTTACTGCCTCCCAGTCTCGATCAGCACCAATTTGCATACAGAGCCAACAGGTCCACAGGTGATGCCATCAACTCAGCCCTTCACACAGTGTGTAAACACCTTGAACACTCGAGCAGTTATGCGAGGATGTTGTTCGTGGACTTCAGCTCTGCTTTTAACACACTCGTCCCGAGCAGGCTGCTGTCCAAACTGCGCAGTCTGGGTATTGGCGAGCACACCTGCAGATGGATCAGAGACTTTCTCACTGGCCGTCTGCAATCAGTCAGGATGGGGGACCATCACTCCTCAACCCTGACTGTGAGCACTGGGGCTCCCCAGGGCTGTGTGCTCAGTCCAATGCTGTACACCCTGTACACCCATGACTGTGCACCAATTTACAGCAGCAACATCTTCGTAAAATTTGCGGATGACACTACTGTGGTAGGGCTGATACACAACAATGATGAGACGGCCTACAGGGAGGAGGTCCTGAACCTCACTGCCTTGTGCTCCCTCAATAACCTGTCACTCAACTCCTCAAAAACTAAGGAGTTGGTGCTGGACTTCAGGACGAAGGGGGGGATCCCCCCCCTCTTCTCATCCGAGGGGACCTGGTAGAGCGGGTCAGTGACTTCAGGTTTCTGGGAACGTACATTTCTCAGGACCTTACATGGGGCACAAACACCAACGCCCTCGTGAAAAAGACACAGCAGCGCCTGTACTTTTTAAGGTCACTGAGAAAGGTCAATGTGTCCCAGAGCCTGCTGCTGTCCTTCTATAGGTGCTCTGTAAAGAGCATCCTCACCCACAACATCTTGGTGTGGTTCAGGAGCAGCTCTCAGGCTGACAAGAAGGCTCTGGAAAGAGTCAGGAAGTCAGCACAGAGCATCATAAGAGTACAGCTGTCCTCTCTGTCAGATATCTACAACACCAGATGTCTGCGCAGGGCCACAAGCATCACCTGTGACAGCTCACACCTGGGCACAGCCTGCTCTCACTGCTGCCCTCAGGGAGGAGGTACAGGTCCATCAAAGCCTGCACCTCTAGATTTGCGAACACTTTTTATCCCAGTGCAATCAGAGTACTGAACACTCAATAGCTCATCAAGATGCTGCTGAAGTGTTTCAGCCACGTCAGTGTGCAATATCATCTATGCAATAGTATCTATCTGTGCGATTGTATATACCTTCTTTTTGCTGCTATCATGCCCTCTACTGCACTGTTGCACACTTGCATATTCTTAATGCTCCCTTGTAAATATTTTATTAAACTTACTTTATCCTTATTTTATTATTATTATTATTATTATTATTATTATTATTTTATCTATTTATTTATTTTTAATATATTTATACCTTATCTCGGGTATCGCACCATGAGAGTTGTCTTTCAAATTTCGTTTTACATTGTGTATGTGTGTACACTGTGTATGATGACAATAAAAGCTTTCTATTCTATTAAAAAAGAACACTAAAACACTTATGTTCTTCGAAGACAAGATAAACCTAATCAGTATGTTTCTTGCATGAGTTTAAAGAGTACATGAATTCCCTTACACTAATTGACATTAAACAAAGCATCACATCCACCAATATATACAAGACTTTTTCCAAAGATATTTAATGTATTTATTTTCTGTTTCTGTATATTCTGTTTGATTGTATTTTCTGCTAATTTGAACCTGTCTCCATGTCACTCTTTTTTTCTATATTAGTGTATTTATTTTCCTTCCTATTTATTTAATTTACTGGCATCACTAAAACCATTTTAATTTATTATACTTAATTTCTATATAGATTTACTTTTTGTTCCTTCATTATACTTCTTATAATACATGTATATTTGAGCACTTGTACTTTATTCTATGTACATTTGTTCATATGTACATTTTTTAAAATAAAGTTATTATTAAAAAAAGGAAGGACACAGACAGGGACACACAGTTCAAGCAGAAAAAGCTTTTTCAAAAAAGGAACGCATCAGTTACTTTACCTGGTATCTAATTACATTTATGAAGGAGTAATTCCATTAGTAATTCAATTACTTTTTTGGGAAAGTAACTAGTAACTATAACTAATTACTTTTTAAATTTATGTGCCCAACACTGATTACTTTTCAAAATGTGATAATGCCATTATTGTAGTTGACAGTGAAACGTGGCGCGCATATCAAATAGCTGTTATCTGACCTGCCTCACTCAGCCAGACACAGACAGGAGCTGTGCTGCTGACAGACACAGAGAGTACTCGATGCCAGAGTTGCCAGGTTTGCTTATTATAAGTGCATGTGCATATTGCGAGTTATAGGTTGCAGTTCTTTGGGCATGTTCCAACAGTGCAGTTGTTCATTTGGCCTTGTTGTGCCCCAAACCCAAGAGGAATCTGGTGCATGATCTACCACCAATATAAACCCAATTGTATAAAGAAAAGGATGTTCCACCTCCAAACAGAAAGATGTTTAATAAGTTAATTAACAGATAAAAAGAAGAAATATTACTTTGAAATTGAAAAGTAATGTGGATAAGAAGAGAGTTAAAACTGATGTTTTAAGGATGGAAATGCAATAGGTAACTAGAAAGCACTAGGAGAGCGCAGACCTCCACCAGCGCCACAGTCCTCAGCCATATTGTAATTTTGACCATAAATATTACTCCTACCTTTATTTCATGTCAATATTTAGATTCCTTGATCATGAAAACATACGATTAGCAACTGGATTCATAATGATATCTATTTTAGTTCACTAGTTATTCACAGAAATCTCATTTTTCACCATGGCGGCCAGACACTGATCCAGATCAACACCAAAATCAAATCAGTTCTTCCTTTTCCCATGCTGAACATTTCCTGAAAATTTCATCCAAATCCGTCCATTACTTTTTGAGTTATTTTGTTCACAGACGGACAGACGGATAGACGGACAGACAGACAGACAAACTCTCCTGAAAACATAACCTCCTTGGCAGAGGTAAAAAGTAAGAACACACATGTGAAGTGTACATCATCTCCTAAAAAAGTGTTTGTCTGTTGTAAGTAAATCTAAAATCTAGAAACCAAAAACACCATGAACTCCACTGATGATGTCAGAGCTGCTGCAGCAGGTAACAACAAGGAAGGACACAGAGAGACAGTTCAAGCAGCAAAAACTTTTTCAGAAAAGTAATGCATCAGTTACTTTTCCTGGTAACTAATTACATTTATGAAGGAGTAATTCTGTTCCTAACTCAGTTACTTTTTTGAGACAGGAACTAGTAACTATAACTAACTTGAAAATTTCCTTGGAAATCACACTAGGGCTCGGGCAGCAACTGCGATTTTCCATCACAATCCAGCCGACAGCTGGGAAAAGACATGCTGAAATGGTTGACCAACATAGTAGAGATGTCAGTAGATTTTTTTTCATATGTTTAAGTCATGTGTGGCCTGATAAGCTGATGCCAAAGTCCTGGCACCTGACCTTGAGCTGTATTCTTGATATACCTGGTGGTGTTTCCCCTCCCTAGCAGACTGATGTCACCAAGCACTTTATGAGAGGGGGTCCTGTTACAACTGAGCTCCCATGTCCTTAAGGAACACATACAAACACACACATACTGTACATCGCGCGCATTCCAAAATACAAACACATTATGTGTTTATTGGGGAAACACACCACCAGGTGTGGTCGGGGGAAACACACTTGGTGGTGTTTCCCCAGACTAATGTCCACAAAACTTTGAAAGTGGGCATGCTGTAAAGACTTCCATGTCCTTAATGCACACACACACATACTCACAAACCTGTGTGCTTCGCACGCAGTTTTATTTAGGGGCACATGCAATACATTTATAACATGTATACCAGATACTATGTATCAAACTTCAAAGGGAGAGAGAGATTCAATCAAAGTCACACAGGTGTTTTAATTTCACTGACTTTTTGGAATGCTTTTTCTGGCTTCTTCAATGGTGTTGAACATTGGCTTATATCTCACAAACTGTCAAAGCTACATGAATTTTAAGCACACTTTGAGCGTCAGGCAAGTCTTGGGATCGCGAATATGTAATTTTTATGAAGATATTGTGAGAAATGACAGAGTTATTGCAATTTACAAACACCCTGTCCAGCATGGTGACTTCATATAAGGTTTTAATGGACGTCTATGGGAGAGATTGATGGACTTTGGCAACAACAGTTAGCTCTCATTTAATTTCAAAATGAGTTAGAGCTTCACATTTTGTTTTATATGAGGCCTAAGAGTCTTTGATTTATTTTTCAGAAAAAATTATTCCGATTTGATGTACTGTTTTGCCATTATCGCAATTTGTTCTAGGATTTTTTCGAGTGGACTGCTCTGGCCCTCTAGATCTCATCAGAAGATGATGTCACCGACTCTGACAGACTGAATTTCTGGGTATTTTTGATCAATGCAGTGGTTTTTGGAGGTTTGCTGGTGCCGCTGTTTCACTCATAGGAGAGAGTGGCTCATTACAAAACCCGAGCCCCAAATAAATAAATAAATGCACGGCAGAACACATGTCCCATGTCCTAAATGAACACACACATACATATGGCTTTGCATGCAATCCAAGACAAACACACAGTATGTGTTTATTTGTGGAGATTCTGTGTGAAGATTAGGTTCCTTTAACTTCATTTATGCACACACACACACACACACACACACACACACACACACACACACACACACACACACACACACATATATGTGCTTCATATAGGGCAAATCAGTGGCTGGTGGCAAAGCCCAAGCCCCAAATTACTTTAAGTAATTTGCCCAAAACTGGACAGGAATCTGACATTAAAGACTAAACAGTCAGTGGACAATTTCTGAGTGATGTCAGGGATAATGTACCATCTTTACTAAATATGACAACAACTACAAGGCTGATCTACCAGACAAAAGCAGAACACAGGAGACAACACACTGACCAATCAATAAATGCTCTGAAGAAGGACTTCATGGGAAAAACTGGGACACAATAATAAGACAGAAGCATCAACAGAGTGGAACGGGGCATTTGATTGATGTTGGGACATTTTTAGATCAATAATGAGCCAGAACTGTCTCAGAGAACCAGTTTGGGTTTTCTGGTGCTAATATGGTGTTAACATGCTAGGCATAAAAATCTCTCACCTTTCAGCAAAATTTGCAGGTTTGAAATCAAAACAGGGGACCTGCGGTGTAGATCTAATGGAAAGTTTGTTTTTGGTGGGGGGGTTGTAATCGACATGGATTCTCCTTTTCACCCCTGCCATTGAAAAAAGTCTGTGCACTCCACTGGAGTGGAAAACAGGACTTGGAACTATTTTCAAAATTAGAGGACAAAAAATGTCAGCTGAAAAAAAAAGCAGGAAACCAAAACATACCGATCAGCCTTGGAAAAGGGAAATCTAGATCAAACATAAGCCTGGATTTACAGATCAAATCAATAATCAATCTCTGTTAACTCGTACCCCTGGATGATGTTGAATCATTGACCCCTCAGATAAATCTTCTCTCAGTCTCCATTAATACAAATTAAAATAAAGAATAAATCAGAGTTTGCAGCCACAGTCTGACTTCCTGTCCAAACTCAAACCAGTCTCCAGTCTCTCTCTGCAGCCCTGACGTCTCTGACTCTCAGTCATCTCACTTTTCAGGCTGCTGAACATCAACATGTGATTCTTTCTTCTTCTATGGTGTCAATGTACCTCAGGATGTTCAGGCTGCAGCGTGGATCCTCCCGTCGAGCAGACAGCAGCTTCTCTCCTCGTTCTCCTGGATGATTGTAGCTCAGGTCCAGCTCTGTCAGAGAGGACGAGCTTAGAGCAGAGTCCAGAGACACACAGCCCTCCTCTGAGACCAGACAGCCGGACAGACTTAAGACAGACAGACAGACAGACAGACAGGTGAATACACAGTTTGACATCACAGGATCAGGTCCAGAATGAAGGCCTGTCTGTGGTACCATCAGTCTCTAAAATAGTCTGGGAGGAGGAGCCTTTAACCATCAGGACCTTTAAAGTCCTCTATAGTCCAGGTCCAGGAGGGAGACCCCCTCTCTGAGAGCAGGCTGAAAACCTCCTCTTTTTCTGATATAGCTTAGAACAAGTCGGGCTCCTCTGGGACTGGGCTGAAGACCACAGATTGAAGGACTCTGTCCTAGTTTGGTTTCTATAAAATGATGAATGGTTTGGATGTGCTGCTGATTGATGGGTTCAACCATTTCAAAGACTCAGACATGTTCTGCTCGATCAGGTCTGACCCTCCTGAAAGACCTCAGAGCTGTTGGTCTTTCCCTGCAGAGTTTTTAGATGAACCTGATCCACCCTGAGGTTAGCCGTCTCTCCTCTGACCTTTGACCTTCAGGGAGACTGTGAGGATCATGACAGTCTCCTTCCTGAATGTCTTCTGTTTCATGACTAAGGCCCTCAGTCTGTTTAGAGAACATTTTGAGCTCCTTCATGTTGAAGGTGTTCAGGAGCTCAGATGATGGTCACAGCTTTGATTTGAATTTCAACATTTATGTTTACCTGAGAGTCTCCAGTCTGCAGTGTGGACTCTTCAGTCCATCAGACAGCAGCGTCACTCTTGAATCCTGCAGGTCGTTGTTACTCAGGTCCAGGTCTCTCAGACCAGAGGACTGTGAGCTGAGGACTGAGGACAGAGCTCCACAGCTTCTCTCTGACAGTCCACATCCTCTCAGCCTGAAAAAGAACTTCAGCCAGTTTCAAAAACATTCTAGGTGTTGACTTAAGATGTAAGTCAGCCTCTATGTGTCTCCTGCAGATGGATCCTTCATGTTTCATCTTGTCCCTCACTCAGCAAAAACAAAAGCAATGTTAAAATTAACAAAAAAAAAAAAGATTCTAGAACTTTGGCTTGACTCTGATTTACGTTTGAAATGTCAAGGGGATTTTGAATGTTTACCTGAGAGTCTCCAGTCTGCAGTGTGGACTCTTCAGTCCATCAGACAACAGCTTCACTCCTGAATCCTGCAGGTCGTTGTTACTCAGGTCCAGGTGTCTCAGACCAGAGGACTGTGAGCTGAGGACTGAGGACAGAGCTCCATAGCTTCTCTGTGACAGTTTACAACCACTCAGCCTGAAAAAGAACCTCAGTCAGTTTCAAAAACATTCTAGGTGTTGACTTAAGATGTAAGTCAACCTCTATGTGTCTCCTGCAAATGGATCCTTCATGTTTCATCTTGTCCCTCACTCAGCAAAAACAAAAGTAATGTTAAAATTAACAAAAGTAAAAAGATTCTAGAACTTTGGCTTGACTCTGATTTACTTTTGAAATGTCAAGGGGATTTTGAATGTTTACCTGAGAGTTTCCAGTCTGTAGTGTGGACTCTTCAGTCCATCAGATAGCAGCGTCACTCCTGAATCCTGCAGGTCGTTGTTACTCAGGTCCAGGTGTTTCAGACCAGAGGACTGTGAGCTGAGGACTGAGGATAGAGCTCCACAGCTTCTGTCTGTCAGTCCACATCCACTCAGCCTGAAAAAGATCTTTTCTCAGTTTCAAACACATTCTAGGAATTGACTTCTGATGTACACATGTAGATAAAAACCTTCTGTGAAAGAATGAAAAACCCACAATGCTTATTGAAATAACTAGAAATCGACAAAAGTAGCAATAACTAAAAACGTACTGCAAATTAACTTTTGAAGATCAGACTTTGCTTTTGAATTATGGGTCAACAGAATCAGACAAAGGTTTGTCCTGGAATCAAAATCACAGGTGTCCTCAGACTTGTAGTCAGTCTGCCTATTTAAAGGCTGAAAAGTGGTCACTGTTACTGTTTTGTATCATGATGTGTACCACACTGAACATGGACCACAGAAAGTTAAAGGAGTACTCCGACTATTCTGGACCCACGCCCTTTCCCTATCATTGACAGAGTGAGACAAGCTCAAAAATACCTTTTTTGTGTCTCTGCGTCCAGTGGCTGGCTCCCAGCTGTTAGCTCCGTACGTAGCTTAGCTCAATGGCTGGAAGTCAATAGGAGTCAAAGCCGGACCGACAAAAGCGGACAAAATACTCCTTGCAGTGGACCAGTGGAGGGCGTATTAGCAGGTGAAGTAAATCCAAATGGTTATAAAAACATTTTAAAAGACGTGTTTTCTTTCTTAAATCCGTTAAAACAACGTTTTGATACACACACGGACCTGCACATGCGCAGTGCTCTGCGGACCGGAAGTAGCAGCCGGACTGACGAAAGTGGACAAAATACTCCTTACAATGGTCCAGAGGATGGCTTATTAGCACCTAAAGTAAATCAGAATAGTTATAAAGCATTTTAAAAGACGCTTTTTATTTTTTAAATCCATTAAAATAACATTTTGATACACACACAGACCTGCGCATGCGCAGTAGTCAGTCCGGCGCCTACTTCCGGTCCGCGGAGCTCTGCGCATGCGCATTTCTGTGTTTATCAAAACGTTATTTTAACGGATTTAAGAAAGAAAACACGTCTTTTAAAATGTTTTATAACCATTTGGATTTACTTCACCTGCTAATACGCCCTCCACTGGTCCACTGCAAGCAGTATTTTGTCCACTTTTGTCGGTCTGGCTCTGACTCCTATTGACTTCCAGCCATTGAGCTAAGCTACCTACGATGCTAACAGCTGGGAGCCAGCCACTGGACGCAGAGACACAAAAAAGGTATTTTTGAGCTTGTCTCACTCTGTCAATGATAGGGAAAGGGCGTGGGTCCAAAATAGTCGGAGTACTCCTTTAAGGAGAGAGTTTTCTCAGGATATTAGAAAGAAAATTATAAACAAGCATGTTATAGCTTAAGGCTGTAAGACTATCTCCAAGGACATCACTATTGAAAGCAAATCATAAAAAATTGAGAATAGAATCAGATAAAATGCCTATTCACATGCCACAAATCTTCTGGGAGAATGTCCAGAGATGAGATAAAACTGGAGCTTTTTTGCAGGTCATATAAGTTCTATGTTCACAGATGCAAAAATGAAGCAAACAAAGAAAAGAAGACTGAACCTATTATGAAACATGGAGGAGGCTCAGTTATGTTCTGGGGCTGCTTTGCTGCATCTGACACAGGGTGCATTGAATTTGTGCAGATACCATGAAATCTCAAAACTGTCAAGACATTCTGGAGTGAAATGTGCTGCCCAGTGTCAGAAAGCTTGGTCTCAGTCACAGGCCATAGGTCCTCCAACAGGATAATGAGCCAAAACACACAGCTAAAAACACCCAAGAATGGATCAGAACAAAACATTGGACTATTCTGAAGTGGCCTTCTATGATCCCTGATCTAAATCCTGTTGACCATTTGTTGAAGGAGCTGAAACATGCAGTCTGGAGAAGACAGCCTTCAAACCTGAGACAGCTGGAGCAGTTTGAGGAGTGGGCCAACATACCTGTGGACAGGTGCAGAAGTCTCACTGAGAGTTACAGAAATCACCTGATGTCAGTGATTGACTCAAAAGATTGTGCAACAAAATAAGAAATCAAGGTTGCCATCATTTTTGTCCAGACCAGTTTCATTATGTTGTTTTTTAAAATAATTCTTCTGAACCACAATTAAAAAACAATGTCTGATTTTCATTAGTTTACATTAAATTTTTTATTTATCATTACTATTGTCATTTTCTGGTTATTTCAATGGCAGTTTTGGGTTTTTCTGTCTGTAATGAAGGGTACTGTGAGTAATATTTTGGAAAGTTTTATTCAGGCTCAGTGGGGGAAAACAATACCAAGGTCTGACATCTGTTCTTAAACAACTTCTAAACACTTTGCAAACAGGTGGTGTGGGTGATTTAAACTGGGGGGAAGTTTTACCCTTATATGGTGTCCTGAGGTATTTACTCTCTGAAACAGGAGCTAATGTCTAAATGTATGATTTCCATTGTCATGTGACTGTGTAATGATTCCTCAAAGAGAGCTGTATTTAAGGGTGGTGAATGTCTTGTGTTCAGAGGACACCTCTGCAGGTCTCCTCTCCATGCTGCATGTTTCTGAGATAAACAAATCTGGATCCATTGTGTTGGTACTTGATCTCTTCTTTCTTTTAGGTCAGTTTTTCATTTTAGGAGGTAATACACTCACAGCACCAACAAGTGTAAGTCAACCTCTAAGAATCTCCTGCAGATGGACCCTCCATTTTAGATTTTGTGCCTCATTCACCAAAAACAAAATCAAAGTTAAAATTAAATAAGTAAAAAGGCTCTAGAACTTTGGCTCAACTCTGCCTAAGTTTTCAATGTAAAGAGAGTTTTGAATGTTTACCTGAGAGTCTCCAGTTTGCAGTGTGGACTCTCCAGTCCTTCAGACAGCAGTGTCACTCCTGTATGCTGAAGGTCGTTGTTACTCAGGTCCAGGTGTCTCAGACCAGAGGACTGTGAGCTGAGGACTGAGGACAGAGCTCCACAGCTTCTCTCTGACAGTCCACATCCACTCAGCCTGAGAAAAGAATCAGAAAAACATAAATAACAAACAGTTAATGATCATTTTCGTAAAAACACAGAAATCTGATGTGACCTGTGCAGGGAGGTGCACCTACAGAGCTTTGCTGGAGGCTTTGACCACTGGCAGCAGCCTCAGAAGAGCCTCCTCTGAAGCAGAGTATTTCTTCAGGTCAAACACATCCAGGTCCTTCTCTGAGGACAGTAAGATGAAGCCCAGAGCAGACCACTGAGCAGGAGACAGTCTGTCTGTGGAGAGACGTCCTGATGTCAGGGCCTGTTGGATCTCCTCCACCAGAGAACGATCATTCAGTTCATTCAGACAGTGGAACAGATTGATGCTCTTCTCTGCAGACATGTTCTCGCTGATCCTTGTTTTAATGTACTCAACTGTTCCCTTATTGATCTGTGATCTTCTTTCCGTTTGTGTCATCAGACCTCGTAGAAGGTTGTTATTTGTCTGCAGTGAAAGACCCAGGAGGAAGCGCAGGAACAGGTCCAGGTGTCCGTTTGGACTCTGTAAGGCCTGGTCCACAGCTCTCTGGTGGAGCTGTTTCAGATCAGGTTTGACTGTAAAAACTTTAAGGACCTTGGATGGTCTCTGTTCTTCTGCCATCAGATTGACTCCAGAGTTGATGAAGGTCAGATGGACATGAAGAGCAGCCAGGAACTCCTGAACGCTCAGATGGATGAAGCAGAACACCTTGTCCTGGTACAGTCCCCTCTCCTCTTTAAAGATCTGTGTGAACACTCCAGAGTACACTGAGGCTGCTCTGATGTCCATGCCACACTCTGTCAGGTCTGGTTCATAGAAGATCAGGTTTCCTCTCTGCAGCTGCTCAAAAGCCAGTTTACCCAGAGACTGGATCATCTCCCTGCTCTCTGGACTCCAGTGAGGATCAGTCTCTGCTCCTCCATCATACTTGATGCTCTTCACTTTGGACTGAACCACCAGGAAGTGGATGTACATCTCAGTCAGGGTCTTGGGCAGCTCTCCTTCCTCTCTGGTGTCCTGCACATGGTCCAGGACTGTGGCAGTGATCCAGCAGAAGACCGGGATGTGGCACATAATGTGGAGGCTTCTGGACTTCTTCATGTGGGAGATGATTCTTTTGGCCTGCTCCTCATCTCTGAACCGTTTCCTGAAGTACTCCTCCTTCTGCTGGTCAGTGAACCCTCTGACCTCTGTCACCATGTCAACACATCCAGGAGGGATCTGATTGGCTGCTGCAGGGCGTGTGGTGATCCAGATGTGACCAGATGGGAGCAGGTTCCCCCTGATGAGGTTGATCAGCAGTACATCCACCGAGGCGGACTCTGTGACATCAGTCAGGATTCTGGTTTGATGGAAGTCCAGAGGAAGCCGACACTCATCTAGACCATCAAAGATGAACAAGACCTGGAACTCCTCAAACCTGCAGATTCCTGCTTCTTTGGTTTCTCTGAAGAAGTGATGAACAAGCTCCACCAAGCTGAACTTCTGCTCCTTCAGCAGATTCAGCTCTCTGAAGGTGAATGGAAACATGAACTGTATGTCCTGGTGGGCTTTGTCTTCAGCCCAGTCCAGGGTGAACTTCTGAGTGAGGACTGTTTTACCAATGCCAGCCACGCCCTTCGTCATCACTGTTCTGATTGGTCCATCTTCTGCAGGCGTTCCTCTAAAGATGTCTTCTCCTCTGATGGTCTTCTCTGGTCTGTGTGGTCTCCTGGATGTGGTCTCGATCTGTCGGACCTCATGTTCCTCATTGACCCCTCCAGCCTCTCCCTCTGTGATGTAGAGCTCTGTGTAGATCTGGTTCAGCAGGGTCAGGGTTCCTGCTTTAGCAATCCCCTCAAACACGGTCTGGAACTTCTCCTTCAGGTTGGACTTGAGTTTCCGTTGGTGCAATGGGGCCTGAAATTCTGACGGGAAAACCAACAAATGACATTCAAGTCTGGATCCTGGACAAAGTCCTGATGTCACACAGGGGCTGCTGACATTTTCTCAGTTAACCAGAAAAAGTTCTCATTCAAACCTTGTGGCACCGAAGATCATATTAAAGCAAATAATAATTACCAAATTTATAGCTGAATTTGTATAGCACTATTATTAAAAAGGTTTACAAAGTACCTTAACAAGCAGACAAGAATATACAGAACACAACGCATAAGTTTCTTAGCAGTGTCCTGAAGGTGCCTACACTCCAAAAGCAAATTGAGCATCCTCCACGGTCACTCTCCATGCAAAGTCAATGTACAGCCATGATAGGGCGGGGCTAACCCTCCTGCAATGTGAGTGCTGTGTTCAAGGCAATCACTTCATTTGTCGTGTGTAGCCAGGTTTAAAAAAAAGTTGATCTTTTCAGGCAATGTCGTGTGTGGCTGTGGCAACAGCCAATTAGCGGTGTCTGTGAGACGGTACCCATGACGGACAGTTTTTCTTCCAAACTACAGAGTAACAATCCATAGCCATGTGGGAAACATTAGTCAGTGAGGACATCTGTTCCATGTAGACAGACTGTAAAAACTGACAGATGATGCTGCTACAGGCCATCAGCTGCAGTGTTTTGTGGTTGGTAGGTGAGGGAAAAGGATACAGGTGGAATAATGTCAGCTTATACATCCTTTTATATGATATATGGAATTGAATTGGTTTATTTATTTCGGTCACGTCAGCACACTTATACAGCATCACACACTGTCAATAGTTGATCAAATTGTACATGTCCGAAAGGGAAGACGGGAGAAGCAGAGTTTATCTAGTCCCGTTCCCATTTTCTCAATATTTAGTCTCCTCTTTTCCACATATCATCAAATTATTATAAATTTTTATTCCATTTACAGAAGTATGACATAATTCTTGACTGTCTTTTAGTGTCCTTTTATGACCAATCCTTTGTTCCACGTAAGGCAGAGTCCAATCCTTAGTTCCACGTAAGGCATAATTCATGACTGTCTTTTTTTTTTGTTGTTGTTAGTCCCGGTTGGTGATGTTGGGGTGGTGTGTCCGCGTTGCTTTTCTTTTTTCCAGGTTTCAAACATGTGTTTATTCGTGTGACTCGTCGTCACTCACCTCTTCACCCAGGCGTGCTCCTGCACTGTCGTCCCGGGCTCTGCTGCAGTTTTCAGCCATGCGGGCGTTTCTGCCTCACAGTCGGATTTTGTTGAGGGGTGCGCAAGCCATCTTTCTGTGACCTCCGGCTCTCTTGATCTCATCGCATGCTTGCAGCATCGCCTCTCTCGTTGCTGAGAACTCAGCCTTCATACGTCTCAGCCTCCACATAATCCCACCGAGGCCCAGTCCCATGATTGTAATCGCTACTCCAATTGCGGCAAAAAAAGAAGACGTCTTCCACGTCCTCGACCTCCAGGATTGACAGACACACCACTCTCCATTTATTCCAGCTGTCCATTGCGTACCAGCTAGGAATGTTCCATCAGGGCATTTTGGTTCTCCCGGGCCAGCTTGACGGGTTGAGAAAACCTTATCGGTTGCGTTGAGAGCCCAACTTAGTGGATCCATTTTGAGACTGTCTGTCTCTCTGCCGTTAGTTGGATATGTACTGCTACCTCACTTGACTTACATCATCAGGTCATTCACTATCATTGTTTTGGTACATTTCCTCTTTCCTGCTGTCTTACAGACCAAACAACCCACATATTTTGTTTCACCATCCTTCATTTCTTTATATCTTTTGGATTATACACCCTTAAGTATTGTCATATATCATTTAATCATATATCATATTCATATCCGTCAAAGGTCATTTTGACCATTTTTTTCTTAAATTCTTTCAAGGTCCCGCTGCACCTGGTTTCTTCTTGTAAGCTGTTCCATTGATTGACTCCATTAACTGTGATAGTCATGGCTTTCAATGTGGTTCTTACTTTTTTCTTTTTGAAAATCATGTGACCTCTTAAGTTCTGTTTTGTCTGTCTTTTTATGAACCTTGTTTGTAGGTTCCTCGGTAGCTGACCATGTGCGGCCTTGTACAATACCTGCACAGTCCTGTATTTTATTAGGTCATATAGTTTTAGGATCTTTGCTGTAATAAACAGCTGATTTGTGTGTGCTCTATAGTTTGCGTGGTGAATAATTCTTACTGCTTTTTTCTGCAGTGTTAATATACTTTTAATATTCGTTTTGTAAGTGTTTCCCCATATCTCACTGCAGTATTGTATGTGCGGTGCCACCAGAGCCCAGTAAACTGTGAGAAGTGATTTCTGATTTAGCAGTTTTTGTGCCTTCCACAGTATTGATACACTCCTGGCTATTTTTTTTTTTTTTTGTGTATAAGATATGTGAGGTTTCCAGTTTTGCTTATCATCAATGATTACTCCCAGAAATTTGAATTCATTAACCCTTTGTATCTTGGTGCCATTTATATTTACATTAGCATCACAGTCACTGTTTTTGTTGCCGAATAACATAAACTTTGTCTTGTCTAGGTTCAGAGATAATCTGTTTATATTGTACCATGTTTGTAGCTTGTTTAGCTCTTCATTTGTCACTGTGATCAGCTCCTTCAGGTTGTCTCCCGAGCAGAAAAGACTCGTATCACCTGCAAATAGTATGAATTTAACCTTTTCGGATACCTTACATATATCATTCATACAAAGAGTAAATAACTTCGGACCCAATACGGACCCCTGTGGGACCCCGCAAATAGTGTTGAGGCACCTTGATTTTTTTCCTGCTAATTGGACGTATTGGTATCTCCCATTCAGGTAGCTCCTGAGCCAGTTCAGCGCTTTACCCCTTACGCCCAGCTTTTCAAGTTTATAACAAAGTATGTTGTGATCAACTGTATCGAATGCTTTCTTTAGATCAATAAATATTCCAATAGAAATTTTTTTTGTTCGATCGTGTCAGTGATTATTTCTACAGCTTCCATTATCTCTAATGCTGTGGAATGATTTTTTCTGAACCCGTACTGACTATCATATAGCAAATTATGTTTATCAATGAAATTATCTAGTCTGCTGAACAGCTTTTCTAGTATTTTGGAGAATTGTGGTAGTATTGCTATTGGCCTATAGTTATTGAATTCCTCCTTGTTACATTGTTTATGCAAAGGGATTATTTCTGCCATTTTCATTTCATCTGGGAATTTTCCTGTCTGAAACGATAGATTACATATATGTGTCAAAGGTGATGCAATCTCTTCTTGTACCATTTTGATTAGTTTCATGTCAATGTCATGGACGTCTTTTGATGTTTTTCCTGTGCAGTTATTAATCAGTTGTTTTATTTCTCTGTCCTCTGCTGGAGTCAAAAACATAGTGTTTTGGTTACATTTCCCCTCCCTATCAAAGTGGTTCCAGCTCAGGTCATTCTCTGGGATCTGTTTGGCAAGATCAGGCCCAACCTCTGCAAAGAATTTGTTTAACTTATTCACTGTGTTATCTGCATTGTCTTTAAGGTTAAGTGGATAGCTTTTTACAGGTTTTTTGTTTTTGATTACACCGTTTATCATATTCCACAGTTCCTTGGTGTGATTCACATTATTTTGTATTTGTTCCCCGTAATATTCTTTCTTTTTCTCTCTCAAGATGGAAGTTAGTTTATTTTAGTAAAGTTTATATTTATTTTCAGATTCTGCAGTTCTATTTTTGAGAAACTGCCTGTATAGTGTGTTTTCTTTCTGCATGCATTTATCAGTGTTTTTGTCATCCAAGGTCTATTCTCTCTGCTTTGTTTTTTAAGCTTCAAAACGCTCATGGGGCAATGTTTGTCAAACAGCTTTGTAAATGTCTGTAAAAAGCTGCTGTAAGCGCTATTCACATCTGTAGCCTTGAGGACTTCTTCCCATTTTTCTTGTTGTAGAGAACTTTTCAATCTGTTTATATATACCTCTGATTTTATTTTGTGATTCTGGTCGGGTGAGTGATAAGTGGGTTAAATCCTAAACTGTACAATGAGTTTAAGAACTCTTCACTGAGCTTCTGTTTATTTGGGTTTAGTAAGTCAATGTTAGTATCACCACAGATAAAACCTTTTTTCTGCCCAATTTTTGAGAAAAGATTTCCAGCATATGTGATGAAGTTGTTCAAGTTTGAGCCTGGTGCTCTGTAAATACAACAGATGATTATATTACAATTTTTCTTTAGATGGATTTCAACCGTAATGCATTCTAACATGTTGTCTATTGCTACAGATATGTCCTTTAACACTTTGAATTTGATATTATCAGCAATGAATAGTGCGACCCCCCCCTCCACCTTTCATTTCTCTGTTTATACAGACAAGGTTATATCCTTCTAATTCAAAGTCCATACCTTTCTCTTCGTTAATCCATGTTTCTGTTATTGCAATAATGTCAAAAGGGTTTTTAAAGTCCATTAGGTATTCCTTTATTTGATCGAAATTGGTGTAGAGGCTCCTGCTGTTAAAGTGGATTATTTTCAGCTTGTTGTCCGTGTTAATTCTTGTATTATAATCATGTTCCGTGTAGTAGTTGCAATTTGTTGATTTGTTGCCATAAAAAGAGTTATCCGGGTCGATGTTTATGTTTGGGTTATTGTAGCCCGAACAGTTCTGGTCAACATTTTGATTTTTTATTAGATCCCGATGCCCATGTTTTCTGATCAAGTCAGGTAAATCCAAATGTCCATGTTCCAAGTTACAGTTCATTAGCTCCTTTGCCTCAGATTGTGTTGAGGTTTTGAAGCTTTGGTTATCCATATATGATATGATCCAGTGAAACTCAAGTGGACATGACATCACTGAGCCTCTGCGACGGTTGTTGGTGTCCGAAATGAGGTACTTATGTACTTGCGATGTGACTTCAGTGGGCAATGTGATTTTGACTCACAGGGAAAAACATGTTATGGAGCTGTGCATTCTGTCTTTCACAATTGCTCAATCTTGAAGTATAGATGTCAGCACATGATGGGTAATTTATCACAAGAATAAGAGCAAAAGAGGCAGAGGATTGGTATAAAAAAATATAAGATGAGTTGGTATGGATAATAAGAATACAAAAAAAATACTATGATGAACTATTGAATTAATGTAGTAAATTACGAAGGCTGCATGGGGAATAAAACAGTGTAAAAAAGAAAGGTACTGTAGATACTAATTTCCAAACTATTTTATGAAAGATAATGAAGACATGTGACAAAATACAACAGTAATTTAATCAATCACATTCTCTGGAAAAGCGGGTCCTAATCCTGCATGAAAAAATCAAAAATCAACAGAAAAATGGGTTGAGATAAAAACTGCTAAATGCCACAACTACAGACCTGAATTTTTGCTTCCACAGTTTTCAGAAATATTAGATAAAAAATTATTTCTTGCCAGGCAAGGTGCATTTCTTGGCGTTAAGATTTAGGGTAAATCATTCCATATCAATGGCATTACTTTATCTAACTGAAGAAATACACACAGAAATGAACAGGGATGATAACTTTAAATGACTGTTGATCTCAAAAAAAGCATCTGACACCATAGATCAGACTATATTTCTTTAAAAACTTGGTAATTTAGTATTAAGTTGTGTTCACAACGATCGTGTTCCTATAAATACCTCATTTTGTCATGTCACTCAGTGATGTCATGCCTGCTTGAGTTTCACCCCAGGATTAGATCATATCATATTGTGTCATATAATAGGATGTATTAGCTGGCATTCCAACTGTATCCTCTTCAATCATCTACCAACCACAAAACACTGCAGCTGATGGCCCTGCAACAGCATCCTCTGTGATTTTTTCTGCAGTCCATCTCGGCCAGACAAAGTAATGTTTCCCACGGACATGGAGTGTCACTTTGTGAACCGGAATAAAAACTGTTAGTTGCAGGTACCATTACACACCCATACAATGGTGATTGGCTGTTGCCGCATAGCCACATCTGATGCTGTCTCAAGAGTTCAAATTTTTTAACTTTGGTGACCGCTGCTCCTATGCGTTGAGAGGAGCCAGATGAGGTGGCTCGGGCATCTGGTCAGGATGCCTCCTGGACGCCTCCCTGGTGAGGTGTTCCGGGCACATCCCACTGGTAGGCAGCCCCGTGACAGACCCAGGACATGCTGGAGAGACTATGTCTCTCAGCTGGCCTGGGAACGCCTCGGGATCCCCCGGGAAGAGCTGGACGAGGTGGCCAGGGAGAGGGAAGTCTGGGCTTCCTTGCTTACCCCCAAATTCCACTGCACGCGAAAGCGCCGCGCTGCGCCGCGGTCTTGCTCCGAATCTCAAAACCCACTGGAAGCGGCGCGCCGCGGAGCTCAATTCGGAGGGAGGGGGCTGATCCTCCGCGAGTCACAGGCTCTAATGAGAGTAGTGATGTCACACGCTCATAAAACGTGTCATAGACTTAGGAAAGAAATAAACAATACCTCACTTCACGTCTCTAAGGTCCCTCTGCTGGTCCCAACCACACAGCTTCATGAATTATTCAACTTCTGTCCGCCTATATCAGTGTAGAAAGACTATGGTGTCATGCATGCAGTGTTCTATATTTCTGTACCTCTGTACCTTCACTTTTCTTCGTCCATGGTGTCGTGTTGTCTCTGGGACCCTCTGACGGACTGCTGACCTGAAGCTTGTGCTTCCGGTTTCGACGTAATGACAATTAATTGAGGAAAATTACGTGCAAAAGTCCGTGCATTGTGTTTTATTTTGAAACTTCCGGTTACTCCACACGGTGACTTCCTGTCTGGGGCTTTCTTAATGACTCTGAATTTACGAGGTTTGGAAGTGGGCGCGCAGAAAATAGACCTGAAGTGTATCTCTCGTGCCTAGACGCGCGCCCGCGCTTCAGGATCGCGGCGTGGCACGTTGCGTGCAGTGGAAATTGCCTGATAGACTACAATGGGAGCGAAGTGCTCTGCAGGACGCTGCGCGGCGCATTCGCGTCCGGTGGAAATTGGGGGTTAGGCTGCCACCCCTGCGACCCGACCACAGATAAGCGAGAGAAGACGAGACGAGACGAGACGAGACGAGACGAGACGAGACGAGACGAGACGAGACGAGACGAGACGAGACGAGACGAAAAAACAGAAATACAGAAACAAGATTAAGATTAAGATGACATCACAGGAGAGCAAGTCTGTGAAGGTCAGTTCTCAAAAATGTCTTAAAAGACTCTTTCTGTATGTCTCATCTCCTCAGGCAGGTCATTCTAAAGTAGAGGAGCTCTGATGGAGAAAGATCCATCACCCTTTAGTTTTGGTGTCTTGACCTCAGAGTGACCAGGAGGCCCCCCTCTGAGGATCTGAGACTATGAGCTGGATCATAACAGATCAGTTGCTCTGAAATATAGCCAGGAATGAGGCCCAGGTTAGATTTAAGAGAAATGAGGAAAAGCTCAAAATGGATTCTAAACTGATTGGAGCCAGTGAAAGGAGCTGAAGTCCGGTGATGTGATGTTGTCTGTTTAAACCTGTCAAAAGCTGAGCTGCTGTATTCTGAACCAGTTTGAGGTGAGAACGAGATTTCTGATGTAAAGCAGTAGGAGAGAGTTACAGGGTGAGGGTATGGATGATTTTGTCCAGGTCTGAAGGGGACTGAGTTTTTTTATTATTGAAATGTTTTTTTAATGAAAGAAACAGGACTGGAGGATGTTGTTGATGTGGGTGGAGAAGGTGTGGTCAGAATCAAACAGAACTAAAGTTCTGGCTGTGGGTTTAATGTTGAATTAAAGGAGAATGGAGTGTATGAAGAGAGAGCTTTTATGTTGCAGAGGGTTATTTTAAATTTTGAGTTCCTGAGCTGAAGGAAGTTTTCTCCCATCCAACAGCTGATGTCACTCAGAGAGTCTCTGACAGCAGTTGGGCCTCTTGGGTCCTCAGGACTTTGAGCAAGGTATATCTGTGCGTCATCTGTGTAGCAGAGGAAGGAGATTTGGTGGTGCTGAATTATTTGGCTGAGGGGCAGCATGTACGGTGCTGTAAAAAAGTATTTTCCTGATTTCTTATTGTTTTGCATATTTGTCACACTGAAATGATTCAGATCACACAAATGTTAGCTGTGGACAAGGATAACCTGAGTAAATACAAGATGCAGCTTTTAAGTGATGATTTTATTTTTGAAGGACAGAAGCTCTGCAAACCTACATGACTTTATGTGAAAAAGTAATTTCCCCCTGAACCTAATATCTAGTTGTGTCACCCTTGGCAGCAATAACTGAGGAGTCTGTCACATCGCTGTAGAGGAATTTTGGCCCACTCTTCTATGCTGAATTTTTTTAAACTCAGCCACATTTGAGTGTTTTTGAACTTGAACTGCCTGTTCAAGGTCACACCATAGCATCTGAATTGGATTTAAGTCCAGAGTTTGACTCGGCCAATCCAAAACCTCAGAGGTGGACTTGCTAGTGTGTTTTGGGTCGTTGTCCTGTTGCATAACCCAAGTTTACTTGAGCTTGAGACCACAAACTGATTGCCAAATGCTCCTTCAGGATTTTCTGGTAGACATCAATCACAGCAAGCCGTTCAGGTCCTAAAGTAGCAAAGCAGCTCCAGACCATCACAGTACCAATGCCATGTT